>CM053404.1:106518601-106548709 GCA_028644305.1 Xerus rutilus
TAGAACCCACCTCTTGAAGTTTCCATCACTTCCCAATAGCACCATAGGCTGAGGACCAATCCTTCAAACATAGAGTCTCTTGGAGGTCAGTAATCCCAGCCATAGCATGAAGAATGGCTTTGAATGCTGTTTTGAGGCACTGAAACTTTATTTCATATGTAGAAGGAGGCAGTGAAGGTTTTGAAACATGATTATTCATGTTGGTGATTCTCCCTGATGTTTGGTTTAGGGTCTGACTTAATAGGCACCTAATGAAGGTATATTCATGGAGCTGAATTCCACATCCTCACCAAGGACAGTTAGTGGGAGGAGGCAGGAAACAGGACAAAAGAGCCGCCGTGTGTGCCTGCATATTTTGGGGTACATGTATGAGTGTTCATGCATGAGTCTGTGCATGTGTGTGTGTGTGGGTGGGTCTGTTGGAAGAGAAGACTTTGAATCAACTAGAAGCTGGTTCCAAACCCAGCTCCAGTATCAGTTAAGTGGATAGGTTATATGGCTTCTCTGTGCCCTATCTCCTCATCTATAAGGTGAGGTTACAAGTGTCCACCTTTTAGGATTGCAAGGATTTGAAATAATATATGAATGGCTATTGGGGAGCTAAAATTTGTGAACCCCTTCCAGAAGTCATCTTAGTACTAAATGACCAAAGTCTAAAAAAACTATGAACCTTTCAAATACATGTTAAGAATTTATCTTAGAGATAAAGAGACAGGTACAAAAATTAGAAGGTAAGGAGGGCCCGGTGGTGAGCACCTGTAATTCCAGTAGCTCAGGAGACTGAGGCAGGAGGATCAAGAGTTCAAAGCCAGCCTCAGCAAAAGCGAGGCACTAAGCAACTCAGTGAGACCCTGTCTCTAAATAAAATACAAAATAGGGCTGGGGATGTGGCTCAGTGGTCGAGTTCCTGAGTTTAAACCCTGATACCACCACTACAAAAAAAAAAAAAAAAAAAAAGTCAGCCTCAGCAGCAGTGAGGCCTTAAGCAATTCAGTGAGACCCTGTCTTTAAATAAAATACAAAAAAGGTTTGGGGATGCTGCTCAGTGGTTGAGTGTCCCTGAGTTCAATCCCTGGTACCCTACCCCCAATAAAATTGGAAGGTAGGATGGAAGATGTTTGGAGAAAAAAGGAAATAATTTGGCAATGCTTTGAATATATTATGGTCATTGATAAGATGGAATTATGTTGTTTCTTAAAGTTTCCAGTGATAATATAGAATCTCCTTATATAATGTTAACTTTTAAAAGGTGAATAAAAATGCATAAAGTTTGAGCCCAATTATGGAGATAGAATTAGATCCAAATTATATACACATTTAGAAAAAATAAGAAGTGGAAGAAAATATATTAGGATGGATAAATTTCTGTAGGTTCTTCTAAATAATTGTTCTTTGTACTTTACATATTATGGATACTCAAGGGTAGACACTGTTGTTGTTCCCTGGGTGGTGAGGAGGGTGGCCGGGAGCAGTCCAGGGCAGTTCAGATCTAAGCCATGGTATCTCTTGACTAGAGATGGGGAACCCAGAGGGAGGGACTGCCAGCTCAAGGAGGAAGATGTTGGGTCCATTTTCAGGACATGCTGAATAGAATTCCCGGTGCCAGGCCCATTGAGCCGTTACACATTTAGTTATGACATTGAAGGGACTTAGATTTGAAAGTCATTTTCAGCAGGTGCTGCCGCAGTGGAAGCTGAGTAAGAGGACGAGGTGTCCAAGGAGGCAGGAATGTGAGGACAGACCCAAAAGGACAGGGAGAGGCCTCCAATTGGACTCCAACTTCATGTGGTTTTGATACTTCTGTCTTTTAAATTTTAGTTTATTTTTTTTCTGGGTACCGGGGATGAACTCAGGGGCACTCGACCACTGAGCCACATCTCCAGCCCTATTTTGTATTTTGTTTAGAGACAGGGTCTCACTGAGTTGCTTAGCGCCTCGTCGTTGCTGAAGCTGGATTTGAACTTGTGATCCTCCTGCCTCAGCCTCCCAAGCAGCTGGGATTATAGGCACATACCATCATGCCCAGCCAAATTTTATTTTACATTTCCAGCAAACTTCTCTTCAAGAGTCCAGATTGATTAATATATAACCCCAAAGTAAAACAGAACAGCCCACCTGGGTGGATGTAGCAGTGGCATGGGATCGAGGGTTGGAACCATAGTGAGACACAGGTGACCTGAGGAAAGGGCTCCGTGTTCTGGGCCTCGATTTCCTGCTTTGTTGAAGAATGGGTTGAACTGAGGAGCTCTGGACTCTTCCACAGAGAAGAGTGGCCTGGGGCCACAAGTTGTGTGGATGTGGATGGAATGGTGGGTGGAGCCATGAGGAACATCCCTGGCCACACTTGGTTTGCGTCTTTATCAAGTTCTTTTTAAATCATATGTGTTGAAAATTTTCCCGTGGAGTTTATTTCTTCCCTAAAATAATCCACTAATTTGGTTACTTTAGATTTTGTTATTTAGTCTGAAATAACTACTACAACATAAGTCTGATTTTCTAATAGCATTTCTGTGAGAATGTAATTGTGTTAAAGTAATAGCCCTGGTTTTGCATCTGATAAAGAGAGGGAATTCAAGACATGTTTATTTCTAGGTGTTTGAATATTAATAATAAACATGTTTATATAAATATTGGGTTTTTCCTTTATCTCCTAGTTCATAGATCCAGGTTTTTGTTTTGTTTTAGTCCAGAAACTTAAATGGAATGTTGCTGTCATGTTTTTCTTTATTTTGTTTTCCTCTCCAGGCCTTCTCAGTGTTAGTGTGGTGACATTTTCATAGGCATATTTGTTAGATTATGTTATATTATTATAATTATTATATTATTGAATTATATGGGTCAAGATGGCTTTATAATTTTTATATTACTTACAGATTTCCTGGCTTTATTGCTCTTTGAACAAAAAGAACACCATACCTCTTAAAATTGCAGAAATTTAAAAAAAAACTACACCTAAGACAATTTTAAAAGTAAAAAATGCATATCAAATTGATTATGATTTCTATTTTCTTTTTGGGCGTGGGGTTGGGAGGATGCTAAGGGTCAAACCCAGGCCTCTTGCATGCTAAGCAAGTGCTCTAGGACTGAGCTACACCCCCAGTTCTGAATTCTGATTTTATGAGTGAGAGTATAAATTTATAACAGAAAGATCTTCCCACCAAAACAAATGTTGTTGGCACATAATGCTGTATTGAGTATACTTATTAGCAACTTAAATTAATAAAATTCTAGAATAAAACTTAGTATATGCTACCTATGAAAATTTTTTTATTATAAATTACTATTATTTTGTGAATTAATTGGATTTCAATATCAATAATAGATGGAAAAATATGTTTTGGCCCCTGGTTGGAAAATACCATACGGTTTGCCATTTTTGTCATAAGCCTTTCTTTACTGAAAGATAAACATCGCTTTTCCTTATATTAAAGTTTTAAACTACATATGATCAAGAGAATTTATAACAAGTTTAATAAATATGCTGACATCTTTCCCTTCCTACTTTTTAGATTAAGCGCAGATATTACAGAGAGAAGTGTTTTAAACCTGTACCCTATGGGATCAGCAGAAACCTTAGAACTACCAGATTCTGCACTTAAGTATGTTTGACTTTTTGTAACTAAGGATATTTCTCTTTTGACATTGAAGTATTTATGCTTTAAATTCCACCTTACTTCTTCCTTTTTCTTTCCTTGTTCCCACAGTGGTCAAATACAGCTGGAGACATCCCCAATGTGTGAGGTAAGGTCACAGCACTGAGCAGTACTCTTTCCAGAATACTCTACCATATTCTGTAAAGATCTGTCAGGAGAAACATTTTTATGAGACCAATATCCATGTTTGTTCAGGACACATTTTTCAGTGTTTCTATACTTTCCTTAATTCTGCTTCTCTGTTATACTTCACCTTCCATTAAAGATGAGAGGTGGCTATTTCTCATAGATGCTATAAAAATTTTTACAAATTAGTTGCACTGAGTCAGGTGTTGGCCGGTGTGATACATGGGAAACATGCTCTTTGTTAGAAACTGGAAGTAGGACCATGCAGTGTAGATTTTGGAGCCAAGGAAGAAGTCTGGCTAGAAAAGACCTGAAAGGCAAGAGCAATTGAATGTCTGTGTCTAGGAGGATTAAAGAATATTACAAGCTGGGTGTGGTGGCACACACCTATAATCCTACCAACTAAGAAGGCTGAAGCAGGAGGATCACAAGTTTGAGGCCAGCCTTGGCAACTTAGACCCTGCCTCAAAATAAAAAATGAAAAGAGGCTGGGGATGTAGCTTAGTAGTAAGGAGCTGCTGAGTTCAATTCTCAGTGCCAAAAGAAAGAAAGAAAAAGAAAAAGGAAAAAAAATCTCAAAGAAAATATTATAAAGTGGTAAGGATGTTTGGGAATAGGGTAAGGGTAGGTAAGATAGAGTTATAGGGAGTGAAGTTTGAGTGGCTATAGAGAAAGCAGTTTTGACATAAAACTAGAGAGGAGCCCAAAAGGTCCCAAAGAAAGATTGTTACTCCAGGTAGGGAGAGGTTTGCGCTGGTAATTTGGGAGTTATAGCCTATTAAAATCAATTTCATCCCTTGTTAGTGAATGGATTTAGGATGACTAGTATAGGTACCAACATTGTATGCAAACCAATCTATGTGCTCTGTGGTGTCTACACATGTACTAATGGTAAAAAATACTTCATACTCTTCAACTATTAAAAGTCCCTATGTGAAAGAAATGTGGAAAAGAAGAACTGTAAAAGAGAATACAAGAACTGTTCCAGAGAGTATGGATTCCCTGTTAAGTGCAGTGACTTGGAATGATGTGAGGTATCAGCCCCATCCTAAAGACTTGCTAACTCTGGGCTAGTTAATTAACCTCTCTAAACTTAACCTTCATTTTCAGTAAATTGGGATCATAATAATAGCTATTGTAAAACTCAAATGAGATGATTCAGGAACGGCCTCACAATACAGGGCGCCTAAGGGCTGGTTGTTTTTCTCCTGCTCTGTTATTGTTATTGGTGTGGTCTCTGGAGGGAGTTGGGTACCCCTGCTGCCCTGAGTGGAGATGGCATTGAATTCTCAGTACCAGATCATCAGGAAGCCTTTCATTAGCCTGCTGTCCTGGACTCATGGCCTCAAGTTTCCATTTGAGATTGATTTTGGTTCTCTGTACACTCACTTTTTTTTTTAAGCTTCTTATTTGGATATCATTTTAACCTTACAAAAGATTGCAAAATTCTACAAAATTTTGCAAAAAATTAGTCTTATATCTAGATTTACTGTCACAGATCATCCCTAATCTGAAAATCAAAAATCCAAACACTCTAAAATCTGAAATTTTTCAGCACTGACATATATGCCAAGTGGGAAATTCCATCCCTGACCTCATGTAATGGGTTGCAGTCAAAATGCAGGTACAGTAAAAATATTGTATAAAATTACCACAGGCTAAGTATAGAATGTGTATATAAAACATAAATGAGTTTTGTGTTTTAGACTGGGGTTCCATTTCATGGGGTTCCATTATGTATCTTCAGTTATTCTAAAATCCAGAAATATCTGAAATCCAAAACACTTCTGATCCCAAGCATCTTGGATAAATGATTCTCAACCTGATTAATATCTTGCCAATTTCCTATATTATTTGTTCATTTCCTCTCTCTCTCTCTTTCTCCTTCCCACCTGCACACACACATTGTTCTTTTATGACATATTTGAGTGTAAGTTTTATACATCATCATCCTTTATCCCTAAACATTTTGGTGTGTGTGTCTTCTAAGAATATATATTTTATCTTAGGTAATGCATGCCAGTTATCAAATTCATAAATTTACATTGGTAACATGTTTTTATCCAATCTACTATCTCCACATGCAAATTTATCAACTATTCTAAGATGCTTTCAGATCATTTTTTCCCTATCCAGGATAGGATCTAGTCTAGTAGCAGGTATTGCATTTGGTTTTCATATATATACATATACATATACATATACATATACATATATATATTTTTTTCTTCTTTATGCTATGTTTTTGTAACCTTTCTTAAGTTTCACCCTTTTTAATGGAATGTCCTTCATTTGGTATTTATCTGAAATTTCCTCATGATTGGCCTGAGGTTCTGTGTTCTTATTTAGGATACTGCACAGGAGATGATGTATGTCCTTCTCAGGGTATGTTTGGGGCACACTATGTCCAGCTGTCCATGGGTGATGTTAATTTGATCACCCAATTGAGGTGCAACTCCATTTCTCCACTGTATAGTTATTGTTTAATTTTTCTCTTGCAACTAATAAGCAGTCTGAGGAGAGAGGTTCTTTAAGACCATCTTAGTATCCTGCTACAAACACACTTTTGACTCTAGTAAAACAAGTGGCCACCAGTGTGCATGGTTTCAGGTGTGTCAATCAGGAAGACACAAAACTTCTAGATAGAATGTAGCTCCTCCTCCATCTCTGATGAGGACTTGGATGGTTATTCCAATAATTTTGTCTTTGATTAAATTCTTGAAAAAAAAGAGAAGTCTTGCTTGATGTTGGACCATGTGCTTTGTATCTGAGATATTTTCATTATAGATGCTTCTCAATTTACAGTGGGGTTATATCCAATAAATACATGTAGTTGAAATAACCAATGAATGCAATGAAGTTGAAAATATTGCAAGTCAAAAATGCATTCAATACACCTAACCTACTGCAAATGTGCTCAGAAAACTTACCTTAGCTTGCAGTTGGGCAGAATCATCAAATATAAAGGTTTTTTATAGTAAGTGTTAAATATCTCATGTAATGTATTGAACACTGCACTGAACCTCAGAAACAGCCAATTCCAATGGTAATTAAGAATTCCTATTGATATTAAGCATTTTTTTTCTTTCTTTCTTTCTTTCTTTTTTTTTTTTTTTTTTGGTACTGGGGATTGAACTCAGGGGCACTCGACCACTGAGCCACATCCCCAGCCCTATTTTGTGTTTTATGTAGAGACAGGGTTTCACTGAGTTACTTAGCGCCTTGCGGTTGCTGAGGCTGGCTTTGAACTCGTGATTCTCCTGTCTCAACCTCCCTAAGTGCTGGGATTACAGGCTTGAGCCACCGCGCCTGGCTTGATATTAAGCATTTTTGTGGTTTTAGCATGTGTTACACAGAAAGAAATGTTTAAAATGCCCCCATTCCCTCCATGTAAGTCCAAGAGGAAGATTCAGCTTCCTCTTACTGTCTCATCAGCAAAGATGAACCATGTCTTTGCAGGTTTAGATGTTTGAAGTGGAATTTTACTGCATGTATTGATCCTGTCTTTGTTTCTCCTTTTGTCTTTCTCTGTAGCAGGGCACAAGCACTTAGCATTTTCACTTGAAGTGGGACTTAGCACAGTACCTAGTAAACAGTGAGCCGTTGGGAAGGGCTTGTGGAAGGGAGGAAAAGAGGAGGGGAAATAGATGTTAAGAAGTGGCTTTGGAGCTGGCTCAGTGGCGCATGCCTGTAATCCCAGAGGCTCGGGAGACTGAGGCAGGAGAATCATGAGTTCAAAGCCAGCTTCAGCAAAAGCGAGCTGCTAAGCAACTCTGCGTGACCCTGTCTTTAAATAAAATACAAAATAGGGCTAAGGATGTGGCTCAGTGGTTGAATGCCCCTGAGTTCTATCCCTAGTACCCAAAAATAAAAAATTAAAAAATGGCTTTGGTCTGCAGAACTTAAGCGTCCTGCTCGTTTGATGTACAGACCTTGGAATCTTAACTGATACAGTAGCCGAAATACCCCATCATTTAAGAAAACTAAATAATGTGTTCCTCTGAAGACACATCTTCGTGCTTGTGTATATTGAAACTGATCTGACACTTTTCTGCAGGCTTGTAAAGCTTCATGGGATTTTCCTCAAGTATACCCATGCTTGCCCTCATCACATTATGTAGAAAAGCCTTGTCCTCCTCAGGAAGAAAATTTGACTTCCGACTCATATGTCATTCAAGCCAGTGTAGTCATATCAGCTGCCTCTGATAGCAAGTTATTTCTTTCATCAGCCAACCAGCCATTAAAGCAGGGGACCCCAAGCTGCAGCCCGGCACAAGGTCCAGTGCTGGGAGCCTGAGGGTCTCCAAGGAAATCATTGCACTTTTCCCCAGAGTGAATTTTCTGCTCTGGACAGACAGATTGTGTTAGTATTCTGAACACAGAATGAGCCAGCTCCAACCTACCTTGGCACCTGTTTGGGCCTGCCCCCTAAAATGTTCTTGAACTTTCAGTCTTGAAGAGTTTTTAAAAAAGAACATACCTGTGTCCAGGATTTCAGGAGTACCAGAAACACACAAAACCTTTAGAGAAAAAGATACCTGTACTTCATCTCCATTCAACTTATAATGTTTTGTGTTATTTTAATATAAGTTTTTCTTCTTTGGTTGAATGAGGAGTCATATTTGGTGTAAGATATTTTACTCTGTCTTCTTGGGGCAACTGTCTGTCCTTGACAGACATATCTCCATAATTCTAAAAAGGAAGCAGGGATAGTTGGCTCTAGTGGAAAAGGATGTCATGAGAGGAAGGAAAAGAAAAGAAAGTAGTGAATTCTGGAGGGTGGTGATGATGATCGGGCAGAACTTAATTGTGACCCTCGCGTGTGATTTGGTTGTTTTTATACCTCTCTTCCTTCTCATTCAGGAAGAAAGCAGCATCCTGCCGCACAGGTTGCATTGATATAGCAACATTTGTTGACTACCTAGCTGGAGTCAGCTTGTTTTGGGGTAGGAGATAGGAAGTTGCCCTCATTTTTGCAGAGTTTTAAAAATTGCAGAGGGAGAAGATATAGATATTGAAAAAATTTAAAGTAGAATATGAGATGGTCTGCCTCCTGAGAGTGCTTTTTATACTCTGGGAGACTGGGGAAGGGATCACTAGTTTAAGGCCAGGGGAGTGAACTGCACCTTTTGAACCCTCCCTCTCCCCTCCCCTCCCCTTTCCTTTTCCTTCTCCCTTCCCTTTCCCCTCTCCCCTCCCCTCCCCCTCATGTAGCCAGGAGACTGTGCTATGCCAGTCAGTAGGGCTGTGTCTCATTCAGTGCCAAGTGTGAACCAGACAGAATGGGAGGCCAAGATTATGGAGTGCTTTGGTGGCCCGTCTCATTAATCTGGCCTTGAACATTTTTAGAAGATCCACATCAAGTTTGGGTAGCACTGGCCTCCGTTCAGGAAGAAATGTAAATCACCTGTTCATGCATAAATCATATTGAATTCATTTTTTTAAAAAAAATGAATTTTTTTTAAAAAAATTGAAGGAGTTGGTTATAGGAAGATAAAATGATTGAATCTAAACTCATTTATTAGCAGTTCTAAAAAAGCTCATCAATTGGATAAGGACATTAATGACCTTTTATTCTAAACATTTTTTCCTTGGGTTTATGTCAAAGTTGGGAATATTTTTAAATAGCACTCTTCAACAATGATTAGGGATGGGCATCTTAAATTTAATTTGGTGTCATATATAAAGATGTTTATATTAGCACCAAAGTTTTTATTAGGGTGCACCAGTGGAGTCTTGATCATCATATAAAGAAGGCAGATCTGGGAAAATAATAAGCTAGAGTGTGCCCCTTGTGGAGTCCTGGTCTCTATGTGTCCCTTTCGAGGATTCTGCCCTTAGCCACTGTTTCTTCCCTTCCATGATGTCTCCTTGTGGAGCATCTGGCCACCCTTAAGCATCCCATAAATAATAATTCCCCAAGTCCCTCATCCTTCCTCTGTCATTCAGTTTTCATCTCCCTGCCATAAGCATGCCACTGTCTACATGGTTACATGGAAACTACCAACTTCCTCAAATTGCTCCTGCATTCTCAGTGGTGGAAACCACAGCCAATTGTAAATCCCGTACATTGTATCAGCAGTTGCCAAGGCAAACTGATATTGAACTACCTACATGAGCTTTGCCCAGATAATTTGCGGTCCAGGCGTGCATAACTATTAAAAACTCCCAATGTGATTTTACATATTTTGGAACTATTGTCTTGCATCAACTATTTCTAAAAACACATAATTAAAATGAGGGTGATTACCTGCTAGCTGATAACCAATGTAGCAAGGTAAGCTAATGTCCATAGACACTTGGGAATGAGCTGTTCGTGCTGGGAAAATGCTTACCTTAATTTGTGGGATACTTCATATGTATCACAGCTATGAGTACACCTGCGTAGTTCTAGAAAATGTAAGCATGACCTCCTTAGCTATTTAACATGCCAGTTAATTCATTGCATATTTATTGTGTCCTTCTGTGCCAGGGATAGGATGACAATAAGGCTCAGGTCTTACCTTGTCAGTTTCACAGTCTGATGGAACATACTCTGCATTTTTTTTCCTCTTTTTTAAGGTGCAACATGATCTGACATTACAGAGTAATGGAAGCCAGTATTCTCCAAATGAGGTAAGTTTCCTGAAGATTAATGGAAGCCAAGTTATGCCATGAAGACCGCATTGGAATACCTGTTATAGAAATATATGATCTAACAATGTGGTTACTGAGTTAACTGAAGAGTTTCTGGGGGACATGCATTTGCTCTCACTCATTCTCATTAGCAATCATTGCCTTATCTGGTCCTCTTCATAATTAAAGATTAATTTTTGTGAGCTACTTTGAAAACCAAGTATGGGACATCATTGTCGAAAACAACAAAAATCACTCAAATAGGCATCATTTAGAAAGTCTTGTCCCTTGGTGATTCAGTGTATGGTTTCTTGATCTACTTCATGTTATGTGTTTTCCCATCTCGTTGTGCCAGGAGCATCTTCATAGTTTCACATGATCATAAGCTATATTTATAATGAGCAAATAAAAAGAAATCAGAGGGGCTGGGATTGTAGCTCAGTGGTAGAGCACTTGCCTTGCATGCATGAGGCACTGGGTTTGATCCTCAGCACCACATAAAAATAAACAAATAAAGATATTGTGTCCATCCACAACTAAAAAAATATTTAAAAAAAAAGAAAAGAAATCAGAGCCATGTGCGGTGGTGCACATTTGTAATCTCAGCACTTTGGAAGGCTGGAGCAGGAGAATCACGAGTTCAAAGCCAGCCTCAGCAATGGCAAAGTGCTAAGCAACTCAGTGAGACCCTGTCTCTACATAAAAACAAAATAGGGCTGGGGATGCGGCTCAGTGGTCGAGTGCCTCTGAGTTCAATCCCCAGTACCAAAAGAAAAAAAGAAAAGAAATCAGTGGGTCATATAGCAACACTCTGTTGATGATGTCACTTAAAACATTTGATTTTTCAGCTAGGTTTTCATATCCCAGCAGCAAATGCAGACTAGGGGGTGGTTTTATAATAATCCTGATCATGGAAAAACCATCCATAGTTCTCTTCCATTTTTTTCCTCATTTCCTTTCCTTCTGACCCCACAGATGAGAGAGGACTCTGCCTCTGTCTCTCCTACCACAAACAGCACAGCTCCATTTGGCCTGAAGCCTCGATCAGGTAAATTAAAACCTCAGTCCCTTCTTACACTGAATAACTCTGTGGTTTCCCGTTAGCCTTTTAAAGTTTATGTGATTATAACGTGAATGTTGTCCATGCTGGGGGGTAGGAATCCTGGCATCAGAACCTTGCTCCAGGTTGGGAAAGTCAGAGATGGGAGCCATGGTTTCTAGTGAATCAGCTCTTGAGCTCCTGCTATGGGCAGTGCTTTCTTTCTTTTGAGTAAGAGCAAGGGAAAAACAGTGGTGGCAACATTGAAGTGGGGAAGAAATTTCTATTGAACTTTTTTGCCCAAGAAAAAAGAGGTTCCCCTTGCCCCAGGGGTTCCTGATGCCCTGTTGAGTTCCAGGGCAGCCCCTAGTGGAGAAACCCCTTTCTGAGATGGCCTCAGTTGCTTTCTGAGCCTGGGGAGGTCTATATATTTACTCTTGTGACAGGCTTTCTTTGAGTGATCAGGAGTCAGGGAAAAAAATCTTTTGGAAAGCATTTTACTCTTTGACCTACTTTATTTTAATTTGTTATTTATATATTCACAAAAGTAAATTATAGCAATATGCCAAATAACTATTGATTTTAAAAAAGAAGGCTTCCAAACAGAAAAATATGTCTTTTCTGATTTTGTTTTTCATTTATTTCAAGCTATGGTGCTATCTTCCTTCTTTTAGGCCTTTCTTTGTTTTAATATTATTATTTTTGATTCTTTGGTATTTAGAATACTCATTACTAATGCTTTTAAGCAAGTGCTAATAAAGGACTCGGATATTTTTGAGCAAAAGCTGATAAAGAACTCATATGTTCTTGCATTTTCCAGTAAAGCCTTTTCCAACAGTAGAGGTTATACATCTGTCTAGCTTGAAAAAGAACAAACAAAGGTGATTTATTAATAAAGGAAATGTTTTTGTTCCTGGAGCAAGTCGATTGATGGGCAACATGTGGCCAGGTGTAATGATTTCCTGGCAGTGTAAATGGGCTTAAAGCCATTTAAGAAAATGCTCAGATGTGGCAAGAGTTAGTGGGTGTTTGTTTATTTTTGTTCTTGTTGTGGTGCTGGTGATGGAACCCAGACCCTTGTGCATGCTAGGCCACCTTTGTACCACTGAGCTACATCCAACCCTCGCTGGCGTTTTATAGGGAGTCAGATGGCCACCCTCTGCACGTACAGAACTAAGTATATGTGACTAGATATGGACTGTGCTTCCACTTCCATGGTCTCAGGTGGGTCCTGGGAGGAATGGGGGTGAGTCTAGGCACAACTCCCCTGTGTAAGGACCATTAGGAGATGTGTCTCCACACACTGAGGACCTCATGTTGGGCTGTAGACTCTGTTAATCCTTCTAGGCAGTTACACAGTTTTAACTTATTTCATGATCAAGCAAATCAAAACCTGGATGGATCTCCTAAGAGCAATATTCTGTTGAATGTGCAATCTTGCAACTTAGTTGTAAACTTGTTTCAGTGACATTTTTGTTCCTTTTGCAGAGTCCCACCTCAACTTACTATAGTTAGGGGTTACATTGTACTTGTATTGTAAAGCGTTTCAGATCCTTTGCAGTGGTGAAAAATAAACGAAGTATTTATTTTGAATAGCAGAAAACAAAGATCATTTCCTCTCCAAGCTGCCACCCTTGGAAAGCTTGACTAGCCAATGTTCTCGTTGTTGAAAGCTTTGTGGAGTTTGGTTGCTGTAAATAATGCTGATTTATCTTCAGGGACATCAAGTGACATTGGAACTTTACAAAACTAGCAGTATATATTGGAATTTTAAAACATTATATGGTAATTTTTAAATATTACAGTATGCATTTTTCATATTTTCTGGAAAATAATATATACAGTAATCATAATTGGAGATTATAGGATTGCAAAAGATAGCAATTGTTTTTGATTGAGTAACTTTGGGATGCCGAAAGCTTTTTATTTTACAATTCAGTATGCGGATTTGTGTGATTTCTGTGGAATAAATAAAAACAGACTGCTCAAGTGAACAAGTTGGCATAAGAATCTAGATTGTTAAAATGAACTGAGTTTTCTTAGTTTTCCTACAGTTTTCTTTGTTTTCCTCCTAAAGGAAGATAGTTCACATACCCCCAAATTTATTCCTAGAACTATGAGTTTTCTTAGTTTTCCCTACAGTTTTCTGTTTTCCTGAACCAAAGGAGATTCTCAAAAATTTATTCCTAGAACTATGCCCATTAATTTTACTGGCCTTGCCTTATGATTGAATAAAAATTATAAGGCTACTTTCTAAATATAAATATCCTAAACAAAAATGACATTACTGTATGGATATTTATTGCAAAATGTTGTTATATCATAATATGATGACATGTTATCATCTTATAATGACCAACTCAGAAGTTCTTGAAACAATGATTGACATCTGTTAGTTTGTTAAATAGACTTCACTGGTGTCCAAAATTGCTTTGTCATTGTTATTTTTTACTGATCAATATTGAAAACTGTATTGAGAGATACATCAAGAGAAGAAATGGCTAGATTCAGCTCTCAGCCAAGCTTTCTAGATGTCTTTCAAGAAAGACATCTTTCTCACAGATGTCTTTAGAAGGACATTCTATGTTGCTTTGGGAACGAATTTCACTCATAGTAAACAATGATTCTATAATAGCTTTACTTCTAATAGATATATTTTTTCCTATTACATTTTGTCCCATTTGGCCATTTTTTTGTGTGTTAATCATATAATCGTATTGCTAAGATTATTAGTTGTTTAGAGAGCCTTGAGAAAGGTATCTGGTAGGGCATTTGCTTGTTAATCTGCATAACCTTGGGGTGCTCTTTCTTTCTCCTGAGAACCCATGGGTACTCTAAGTCTGCGCTTGCGGAACTGTTAAATTAGCAATATTAACTGCATGCAAAGTGTGTGACTGATGAGTACTAACACTCAGTTTTTATCATTCTTTTTATTCCATGCGCCATCTTTCATTCTCCTCCTATATTTGTACATTTGAAATTAAATCCCATGTAAATGAAATCCACTTCATTTCCATACGAAACCTTATGCCATTCGTGAAACGCTGCGGCCCTTTTGGTTTTGCCTGGTCCATGTGCAACTATACGCGGCCTGGCTCTCGCCTTCCTGCAGACCCAGCCCTCATTCTCCCTCCTATCTCCTTCAACAAACTTACACAGGCACAAACATGGGACAACTCTAGCTACAGTGTTCCTTCTGAAGGAGACAGTGACAATGGTAGGTGGCTTTGTACCTCTTCTTCAATGTTCTCATGAATAAGTCAGTGAATGTACTGAACCTTCCTTTTTGGGAAGCTGGAGAGAGGGTTGTGTTCACCTGCATGCTGGATGCAAGAAATCCCCAGCTAGCCAGGGAGGTGAGGTCCGGAAGAGTGCATGTGAATTGTGAATTGTTTTCTAGCAGTTGGTCCAACTGTAGTTTAATTATCTTGTGTATCCTGAATTGGGGAAGATTTTAAAATACTTTCTTCGCTACCTATTCTGCTTGGGGCTTGGGGTTTGTTTGCAAAGATTTGGGGTTTGCACATTTGTGTTATCTCAGCTTGCTTCTACACTTAATGCTTAGAGTTTGACCTTTTATATTTAGGCTTACCATATGAGTTTTTAAGGTAATTAAAATGTACCATGGCTAATTCTAGAGCATTGCACTGGCAATAATGTTAATGTTGCAAAATTGCTAAAAATGAAGAGAAATCACTTGCCTTCTTGAGTATTTCATTTGTATTATATTCAAGAATAGGAAGTTGGTCTGGGAATCAATAAAAAATTGAGGCTATCAGGATCAATGTGAGTATCTTAATTTTGTGCCATTAAATAATCTAAGAAAGACAAATAAAATACATATAATCATTTAGATCTACATACCACATCTATCTGAATCTCCATTCTGATCTAATACTAGTTCAGATCTTACACGTTTCATTTCAAATTACAAAATGATAGAAGGAATGTTAAATGAAATAGCATGATTTCTAGGGAAGCAAGTGAGATGTGAGATATAACCACTATGCAAACCCAATGGGGGATATATGTTCTGACAATACGTATTTTTTTAATCATGTATGTTATATGTGACACATGGAAAATATGTATTTAAAACACACTTGCTGTGATTCTGGTTAAGATTCAAAAATGCTTTTACAACTTCCTTATGTAGGAGATTGTATGCTATGGCAGGTTAGTTATAAAAGGAATGTTAACATTTCATAGATGTCAAAAATTGTTAACTGAAAATAAGCATGAATAAAAAATCATGAAATAAAAGTCCATCCTGCTTTAAATTTTGGAAGTTGAAGATTTCTAAATGGAAACTTTCTAGATAAGCTTTCTTTTACTTAAAAATAAAAAAGAAGGGAGGCATGTTTGTTTTTCAGAAAGCATGGCTATTTATGGGTCTGATGTTGTTTCAAGGAAATAAAATCTAGTTTGTGAGATTGATGTATGATTTGGTATTTCCTTAGGAATTATATCTGAAACCAAAAGACTTTCATTTTTTAAAGCTGGGAAATAAATAAGCATCTTACATAGCAGTAGAATTTCTGCCCTTAAAGATAAATCAGCTAAAAACAGAGAGGCAAGGTGAATTGTTTGGACCATGCCGTTAGGTAGAAGTGCCAGTGTGGCCACACCCAGAGCCCCTAATTCTTTTTTTTTTTGGAGGGAGGGGTACCAGGAATTGAACTCAGGGGCACTTGACCACTGAGCCACATCCCCAGCCCTGTTTTGTATTTTATTTAGAGACAAAGTCTCACTAAGTTGATTAGCACCTCACTTTTTTGCTGAGGCTGGCTTTGAACTCTGCGATCCTCCTGCCTCAGCCTCCCAAGCTGCTGGGATTATAGGCGTGCACCACCGCTCCCAGCTCAGAGCCCCTAATTCTTGAATGCCTCCTCTCAGGCAAGGCTTCATTCATTCTGCAGATGTGTATCGAGGTTCTAAGCCAGGCTGCCTTATTATTAAAAAGTTCTGAGATTTCCATAGCAAATAATCATTGTGAAAATCTTTCTCACAACAACAAAAACAACCTTGCGTTCGTTATTTGGTATTTGTTACTCTGAGTGCAAATTCCAGGGATTTGTGTGTTCCTGTCATGCCATACCACAATAATAAGGAAATGATTGTTTTCACCATTCATCTGACTCTATTGGTCATGTCAGATGTTTGGTGGTTACCATCTTTATTTGTAATTGGTCTCTACCATGACCTAGGTAAGAGACATGGAAGATATTCTTTGCAGAAATACTTGTGCAGGTTCCCAGATCCGATCTTTCATGTACATCTTTGTTCTCTTTCTGCTCAGCTTGGCCTCATGATTTGAATGTATTTTCTAATTGTTTTCAAATTAGAGAAGCTGCACTGTATAAACACAAGTAGTTGAACTACTGCTGTGGGAACAATAGTTTTTACGTTGTTCTTGACGCTTCCTCTTAAGTAGAATATTCTACTCAGCAGCCCTCTCTTGGCATTTCAAAGCTAATCACCACGTCACTTGTGTCCTCATAGTCTCCCTGTTGTCCAAACTCTGCAGCTATCTCAGCCTTTGTAAATAAGTGACATCTTATTGCCAACTCAACCTAACATAATGTAACCTTTAGTTATTAATTTCCACAAACTTGGAGTTTCTATACCTCTTCATTGCCTTGCTTTATATAAAAATTCCCCTATTATTTAAATTCTTGCCAGTATTTTACTCCAAATGAATCTCTCTTTTTTTTTAATATTTATTTTTTAGTTGTAGGTGGACACAATAGCTTTATTTTATTTTTATGTGGTGCTGAGGTTCGAACCCAGTGCCTCCCGCGTGCTAGGCGAGCACGCTACCACTGCGCCATAACCCCAGCCCCCAAATGGATCTCATTTAAAATTCACTATTTTCTCTTCATATATTCTTCACAGAGAATTTTTAAAAATGATAAACAGGCTAGAAGATCCCTGGGAGTTTGAATTCCCATACCCCCAAAATTCTGCCTCCTGAGGGGTAATGAGGAGAATGTGGATGTTCATCTGTAGGTTGACCCACCTCTGGCACTAGATGGGCAGCTGTGCCTCAATTTGTCCTTAACCTAAAAATATATTTCCTGCTCTTTCCCTTGCTCTTATGCCCTCCTGTGACTCCATTTTTCCCCCTTTACCATTTTTAACTTCTTTTGAAATATTTGCTTTTTCATGTGCAATGAATTGATGGCTACTAATTTATACTTATTTAAAATTGATCTTTTAAGTGATCACCTGAGAATGAATGAACAGACAATTCTATCTTGGGCCAGTTAACAGACATTTTTCCGTAATTTTTTATAATCATCTTGCACTAAGATATCATTCTCTTCATTACAGAAATGAGGAAATAAGATGTGAAGTTTCTCCACAGTGCTAACTCTGCCTTCTCAATTCTGTGACTTCACATAAGAATTGCTTTGGGCCCAGACTCAAAGATGATAATTTACTTGATGTAGCATTGAATCTAATCTTTTTTTTTTAAGTGCACTAATTTTTTAACTGGTTTTTATGTGATATTTGATACAAATAAGTGTGAAAGCTACTGGGTAAATTGCCCAAAAACATGGAGAGGAAATTTAAGCATTTCAAGGGCAGCGAATATGTCTAATTCACTTTGAGTACAAGAAGAAAATGAATGAATGAGCTGGTCGGATTTCTAACTCACAGTAGCCTAAATCTAAAGCTTGTGACATTTTGCCAAAGTCACTGTATTGCTGCCCTTGAACTTGTATATCTAAACATCCCTCCAGTCCAGGTTCTTAACTTCCAAAGAGAAGATCAAAGCTAAATTTCAAAACCTCAAACTTCTACAGAGAAAGAGTCTCCTCTCGTTAGGTTTAGATAATAAGGGTTAAAAACATGGACTGATAATTTTTGTATAAAAAGTACATTTCATGCAATAGTTAAATGATAAAGTGCAAGTTTTAGAGCAGTGAGCCTTCTTTCTTTGCTTAACTGAAAGATGTTCTCACAACAATTAAAGAAATGGTTTCTTGTGCATGTCCTTAAATATCATCGAGTGCCTACTATACGCTAGGCATGGTGCTCATGATGGATAGTTCCAGAAAGCTCTTGTGGAACTTTTAGAATATATTAGGATTTAGACCTGGAAACTTGAGTTTAGGAGATTTTTCAAGAGGAAAATTCAAAATGACTGAGTATCAGAACAAGATAATTTCTGGCCAAGATGGTCTTCAAATAGGTTGATCTTAGAATGAGGAGGGTTTTGAAACACTTGTTTCATTTATTCATGTAACAAACTTAGTGCTGCTCAACTCACTTATCTTGGGGGGTCTGGTTGAAGGATACAAATTGGAAACAAACATACACTATTACATTATCAAAATGGAAAGAAACATATTTATTTTGTAATACAGAAAATGATGAGTGCCATGGAAGAGATCCAGACAAAGAATTTTATATGTTCATGAGAGACAGCAATTTAATCTCAACCCAGGGATGAAGATAGAGGAGAGTGGAGGAAAAGGTAGCAAAAAAGGAAAAATCAGTGGATGGATTTGATATTCTTCATAGGAACACTCATCATTTCCTCCAGGGCCATGCTTAGAAATTTGTCTCTTGTGCTAAATAAATTGCATATATGAACTGATCTTATTTTCCATGTTTTAAATGTTATCAATTTGATACATAATAATTAAACAGTTAAGAATAATTTATTTTTTCCTGTGTCTTAAATCATCTATGCCCTCTCTTCCTGTGCATATGTGCCCCCTACATTGATTGCCTATTTTTTCTTATTTATGTTTAAACAGTCAGGGTGGCTTTTTTGGGTATAAAAAGCATATATAATTTTTTTTTTTTTAAACCAAGGATTGTACCCAGGGGCACTTGACCACTGAGGCACATCTCCAGCCCTTTTTATTTTTTGAGACAGGTTCTCAATAAGTTGCTTAGGGCCTGGAGTTGCTGAGGCTAGCTTCAAACTTGTGATCCTCTTGCCTCAGCCTCCCAAGCCACTGGGATTACAGGTGTGCTCCACCATCCTCCACTTGAGGCTACTTTTTAACATTGTCTTGTTATCTCAAGTTGAATTTAGTGAAATGGAATTAACAAAAACCAGAATAATTATTCCACAGATCTGTTTCCTGAAGTCATAACCCACACTGGTCACTAGCTCTGTTACTTGAAAGAAGGGGAAAAAAACAAAAACAAAAAAGTACCATAAAGAATATAGTCAGAAAAAAAAAAAAAGAATATAGTCAGAACCATCTTAATGCTTCCAGTAAAATTATTCTGTCAATCAGCAAAATAAGCTGGCAGATTTATTATGAGCCTAAAGAGTTTACTTTAAAATCTCACATATGCCATGGTAATTAATACATTTAGAAAACCAGTCATAGTGTAGTCATGATTTCCAATAAATTTATGTTTTGATTCAAAGCATTTGTTTAAAAAACTACAGTTGAAATGTTTTTTAAAAATTTTTGATTGCTTAATCTTCATAGAGCAAATACCCAAGTGTGCATGTCATGTTTTTGAGATGCATAGGAATTTAAAATGAAAAGTAAGGCCAGGAAGTTAAAACCCAGATACTATTGCATTGTCCTGATCTCACACAGGGCTCCAGTAAGGCAGAGATGCTTGAATTGTGCGCTGCTAAACCAAAGCTCACGGTTCATTTGACTTCCTGATAGTTTAATATTCAGAATGAAATCTGCCAATAAAAACATATTGAAAATATTAAGCATGCTGTATTAGATAAGATTACCCCCAGAGAAAAGGCAAAGGAAAATGAAACCTCCAAAGAAAACATTACATTGTTTAATTGGTGCTATGGCGCCCCTTGCTGGCATATGTGTGTATTACCCAACTCTACCCACATGTCTTGACTTTTTCTTTCCTATTAGCCATACTGGGGATTGGATCCAAAGCCTCCCTCATTTGCACCTTAGGCCAGCGCTCTACTGCGGAGCTACATCCTCAGCCTGCATTCCTAGACTTTTCCAGTAAATTTGGTTGGCTTTTTCTCAACCAGATAAAGGTGTGGATTATTTTTAGATTTTACGTTGTAATATATTTCTCTTCCAGTTGCTACATACACTTCAGTGGATAGCTTTTTACCTTTCACTTGATTTGGCAGATAGGCAAGTTTAATGCATTCTCCACTTTCTTCCATGCTTCTGAATTCGTCAGTCTTTCCCTCATTTCCCCCTTGCTCTGTGAATATTTCCTCTCTCTCTGCCTGGTCCCTCTGTCTTTCTTTTTTCTGGTCTTGGCTTTACTTTTTAAGCAATTGGTCTCACTTCCTGTAGGCTTTGGCTTTTGTGGGCCTTGGTGACAGCCCTTCTGTGCCTTTAACTGTCTTTGCCTGTGATTTCCTTAGGTGGCTTCCAGACGAGGAGGTCCAGGCCACAGGCTGACTCCTCCCTGGGGTTCCAGCAGGGAGAAGGCTTCATGCTTATTAGATCATCCTCTTCCTCTGTGAGTCAGGATTTAAGATGTGTCAACTTTCTAACATTCCATAGAGCACCAGAATGCTAATTCAGATATTGTGAAACTGATTTAGAAAGAAAATACAAAATTGAGATGAAAATGATGTAGTTGGGTGAGCTGTGGATATTTAATTACATGTAATTAATCAATGACCTTTCATGCAAAGTATTATATCTGTGAACCATGTTTAATTTTTTAAAAACCTAATATATTGAAATAATATTTAAAATGCCCATAGGAGCAGGGCGTGGTGGCACATACCTGCAGTCTTGGCTGTTTAGGAGGAGGATCTCTGGAACCCAAGAGTTTGAGGACAACACAGCAAGACCCATCTCCAAAAAGAAAAAAAAAATAAACAAGCAAAATTAAAGTGGCCTGTAGGAAATGTTTGTCAGTATAGAATAAAAGTTGCATACGCTTCTTATTTGGCATTATTTAATTCTAGTGATTGGACCTGCTTAGCAATTGCAGTGTGCCGGTGCAACCTTCTACGTAGTATTGATTTCTAACATGGAAATTCTCTGCCCAGAATTTCCTGGAGGACTCTTCGTACTGCCCCAGTCAGAAAATCTACAGGACAGGAAGAACCAAGCAAAGCTCTCAACAGCTGTCTGCTCCCTCTTGTGTACACGAAAAGTTGACAGCCTAGAATTAAAATCTTTAGGAAGGAAAAATTTAAATATAAATCTGCTTTAGGCTTTGTATTATTAAAGATTAATTAAAATATGTGTTACAATCATTCTTTCAAATACAGACTTTATTTTTTACCTTCTTGATTGATCTAGAAAAGATGTCATTTTTTAAAAGTTTGTTTAGGGCTTGGGTTTTTGTTGTTGTTTTGCAGTGCTGAGGATGGAATCCTGGGCTTTGTGCATGCTATGCAAGCCCTCTCTCATTAGCTGCACCTGAGCCCAAGAGCACATAGGTTTTCTTAACTCTTTCCAGAGGAATTATCCTTGTAGTAATTATTCTTGGAGGTTGTAACTTTAAGGATCTAAGGCCAATGATGATCTCTTAAGCTGCCTCTAATCCCACCGGCCTTTCTGAAAGTAGTCTGTGCTCATCTCCAAGGAGGTGGCTTTTTGGATACCTGGTCCGTGACATGATAGAAGGCAGACGTTTTCCACTCCATGCTGAAATACGTAATTCTATGTGTCATTGCTTCTTTCTTAACCCAAGCTTATAAAAATGTTATGTCAAGAAAAACATTAGCCTACATTTATTTTTAGCATGTAAAGCAATTCTAGAGTCTTCTTATTTGAGATCAATTGTCTGAATTTAATGAAAGCATTTTGAGTGTAAATTAAAACTTAGAATGAAGACAGTGGAAAACTGAGAGAGACAGCTTCTATCTGAGAAGTGGCCTGGAATGGTCTCTACAACCCAGACCCTTCCCTGGATTCAGTTTATCGTCACCAAAAGTCACAGCTTTTTAGTTCACACAACTCTGAATAATGTAACATGTAATCTCCTTTAGATTGTTTGAATCAGGCTTTCCCCTGTAAACTTGGAATTTATTTCTGTGCATGAAAATTAGTTATTTAGAATGAGTACAGAAATTATTTTATATATATAGCAACCTGGGCAAGGCAGTGCCTAAAGACCTTTTCCCTTTCTATCATAGTGTTTCTAAGACCTCAGAGAAATTTGGAATCTATAGACCCACAGTTTACAATTCGGAGGAAAATGGAACAGATGAGAGAAGAGAAAGAGCTGGTGGAGCAACTCCGCGAGGTACCCAAGAAATATTGTATAACTAAATAATTTTCAGAACCCAAGCAGCATTTTATATTAAAAAAAACCTTAGTTTTAAATCTAGCCAGATCACTTGCTGGCTGTTTGATATTGCACAGGTCACTTAACAACCCTGAGTTGTTTTTTTGTTGTTGTTTGTATACTCAAAAAGTAATTGTGATCTCCCCCAATGGGGTTTTCTGTAAGTAGAAATACTTAATACATATGCATAAATGCTATGACTGACTTAATTCTAGTGTACTTTAAAATAATACATCATCGTTTGTTTGCTTAATAATAATATTCCATGCATTTCAAGATGTTTATGGTGTTCTTCATTTTGTACCCCAAACAGGTTAGAGGCTTTAAATCAATTGTGTACTAGGCAAACCATTTTAATTCCTGTGAAAGATGAAGTCTTGCATTGGGCACCATTGGGAATTTTAAGCTTGGTAGTGGCGGGGACCAGGGCTGTGTGGTGCCTTGTATTTTCCAGTTCCTGCTGGGAACTCTGTAAATATTTGTATACCTTTGTGGACTTTGTGTCTAGCTAAGAAGATTGTACATGAATATATAGAAAGTGAAATAACAGTACAAGAATCAGTCACTGAGGAAGAAGAAGTTGGTACTAGTTATTAAAGGCAGTACTTTATGGATTGTGGCATAAGTTCATTACATTTGAAGAGAGGTACAACCTAGGAGAGGGTAAGAAGCTTCTTGGAAGATGCAGGTTTTAGGTTAAATCTCCTCTCACAAACAAACTTTTACTGACCACTAGTCTATGCCAGGTATATTCTAGGTGATGCGTATGAGAAGAGCTTAATAAGACCCTATTCTATTGAATCCTGTCAATCTTTGGGAAACAAATAAATACGCAATTTCAGACAGTAATGAATTCTACAAAGGAGCAATGAGTCCTATAAATAAAACCCAAGCCAAGATAAGTCAATGCATTTGTTATTGCAGATGGTATTCCACATATGGGTTAGCAGGCAGTCAAGGAGGAAGAATTTAAAAAAAAAGACCACTCTTGGCACCACTTTAAGTAACTATGTTTGATTCAACAAGCACAAGAGTGTCTGGATGTCACTTACCCAGGATATTTGGACATGCCGTGAACTTGGAGGGTCAACTTCCTAGTATATGCGAAAATAAGATCAGGAACTCTCATGTGTCTCTCAAAAGGCAGTATCTTACCATTTTATCTTTAACTTGGGTCATATTGATTGTGTGTGGTTTAAATTAGTGACATAAAATTAGAGACTGAAAGAAAATGTCAGGTGAGCACACACAAGAGAGTTTGGAAAGAGATTTTTACAACTCTGTTACACACACTGCTTTTCAAGTTTTTATTTACTGCAAATCACCAAATTAAGCCAACCATTCATAAACAATTGTCCAGTTAAAAGGAGCTTCCCTTGCAAAGCGGAAACTTGTATTTGAGGTCTTAAAATGGATTTGTCTAGTTCTGCTGCCAAGAGGATGGAGTGGACACACCTGTTCCTCTTCCTCCCACTAAGCTCATCTAGGTGTGCTCTGAAAGGTGAAGAGAAGGTGGGAGACTGGCTGAGGTCCTTGCGACTTGAGGAACAAGCGAGCTCCATGGGTTTTCTTGTTGCCTCAGATATCTCAGACTGAAGCTGAAGGAGCTAAAAAATCTAATAGGCACAAATATAGAAGAAAAAGGAAAAGCTCCAATACAAGCCTGCTCTTTCCAGCCAGACAGTCAGGAAACAGGCCATCAGGCAACACAGAAAACCTTTAGACCCTAAATGTGCTACTCCAGCTAGAAGGAAGAAACCATAGTCGCAGCCTCACCACTTAGTCAAGAGGGTGGACTTCTACCCTGCTGGACTGGTGGAAGATAAACAGTGGGCAGCCTGAGTCTTCATCCTTGCTGCTAGTAAGGAGCCCCACTGTGCCCACAATGCCAGCGGAGACCACACGGGAGCCTGATTTCCACCCCCTGTCCAACTGAGACCAAATAGAAAACCAGGATTTCCACATTGATTTGGCAGTAACTAGACAGTCCCCTCTTCTGCCAGGGCAGCATTCAAAAAAAAAAAAAAAAATAACCAAAGGTTTGAATAGGATTCAGAGTCACATAACATAGTATGAAAATGTTCAGGTTTCAACAGAAAATCACTCACCACACCAAGGAACAGGAAGATACCAAACTGAACACAGATAACAACACTGATCTGGCAGAGATGTTGAAATAACCTGGCAAACACATATTTTGTAAAATATTTTTTATTGTAGATGGACACAATGCCTTTATTTGATTTATTTATCTTTACGTGGTGCTGAGGATCGAGCCCAGTGCCTCCCACGAGCTGGGCAAGCACTCTACCACTGAGCCACAACCCCTGCCCACCTGGCAAATAGTTTGAAGCAACCATGATAAAAATGCTTCATGAGCGATGACAAATGTAGTTACAGGAAAAGCAAAAAATGGAATAAAAAGAACTAGAAAAACTCAGCGAAGCAGTAAAAGATAGAAAAAGTGACTAAATTTTTTTTTGAAAAAAGACAATAATTGATGTCTTAACTAAAACATCATCTAAGAGCAAGTCATCTCTGAAGCCCTCTTCCAACCCCTGCAGATGATCTGAACCACTGTCAGGTTTGGTTCTGATTTATCACTTCATTCTATTTTTGTGTTTTCATAGCTAAGGCCAAGGAAACATTGAACTCAAGAAATGATCTTATAGCTGGGCACAGTGGCACATGCCTGTAATCCCAGCACTTTGGGAGGCTGAGACAGGAGAATCACAAGTTCAAAGCCAGCCTCAGCAACGGCAAGGCACTGAGCAACTCAGTGAGACTCTGTCTCTACATAAAAACACAAAATAGGCTGGGGATGTGGCTCAGTGGTCGAGTGCCCCTGAGTTCAATCCCTGATACCTGCTCCCTCCCCAAAAAAAGAAGTGATCTCATTGTTTCTGTCATTCCATTTAGAAATTTTAGACATGACTAGATTTTATTTTTATACCAAGAGGTTGTTTATATTGTTTGAAAAAATTGAAATAATGAAAGCATTTCCCAGGCTTTCTTAATCCTTGTCCTATAAAGAGATTGGGGACTTGGCTTATGAATACCCCTGTATTTTATCCTCACTTCCCTCCATGTCCACAGTAACTGGCTCCCTTCTGATTGCCCCACAGAGCATCGAGATGCGGCTCAAGGTCACGCTGCATGAAGACCTGGGTGCGGCACTCATGGATGGCGTTGTGCTCTGCCACCTGGTCAATCACATTCGCCCACGGTCTGTCGCCAGTATCCATGTCCCCTCACCAGCGGTGGTAAGTACCACTGATGGACATAAGCAGACTTATTAGACAGTATTTCCAGTGAAGGATGCCAGAGGAGGGATCACTGGGACCCCACTCAGATCCACGGACACCTAGAAGCACAGAACAAAGGAATGGGTCTGGGTGAAGCAGCAGTTCACTAGGAAGGGACAATATTGAAAACTAAACATGTAAGTGGCAAAAAAGAAAAAAAAACACTTTATTTCAGACATCAAATTTAAAGAATTTACTGCTCATGGTGCAAACTGCAAGACTAGAAGAATGTAAAGATTCATTTCTCACACAAGGTTATTCCAACTGTGAGGGTCTTTTCAGAAAGCTCCTGTGGTTAATGGCTTCCCTTCTAAATGGAATCTTTTCCCCTTGTTCATCATTGGGATTTTAGGATTGTCCTGAAAAGATGTGCATTCTGTGGGAAATTGTTAATGACCTGTCAAGCCAGAGGTCAGCCAGACAACTGTGTATTCAACAACTCCTCCATCTCACCATGCCAGAGACTGGCTGGAGACAGCAGAGAAGAGGAAGATGAGTGGGGCTCCATCAGTAACCCCCAAATCCTCATCTCCTCTGCTGGGGAGACAAAACCTGCACATAGGGTCCTTGTCCTCATAGGAGCCAGAGAAAGCTGCAGTCTGTTCTGTGGTCACTCCAGTGAGAGGGAGAGAACCAGGGATAAGCTTGTCTTTGAAACTCACATAGAGCTTAGACAGGGAAGAAAGAAGAATTTCTCCTTACAGTGCTGGAGTAGGGGAGGCAGCAGAGTTTAGAGCGAAGAATGTAAGGTTTGGATGAAAATTCCAGGTCTGTCTGTCTGACAGTCATAGGTAGGACTTGGGGCAAGTTGTATTTCTGTCTTTAACTTGTTTTGCTCTTCTGATAGAGATGTTCTTATCAGGGTGAGATGAGATACTACAGAAGGTACACACATAAAAGCGAACTGCTATTAACACTCACGATTATATAGAGAGCCGATGTTCAGAATCCTTAGCCCCTAATCTCAACATACAATATATGGAGTGTACTGGGGGAAAGTTTGTGGGAAGCCTTGTCTCCTGCCCCTTTGCCCAGGAAGGTCTCATGATGGCATTTTTTATCCTACTTTTCTTTTCTTTTGGCAGTAGCAAAAGTGAGCTGATGATCCCATTTCAACTGTCGGTTTCTTTTCTATAATATTGAATGCATTTTTTTTTCCTTTCCAAAGTGTGATTTTTTTTTGCCTCAGAAACGGGGGTGGGGAGCCCAGTTTGGCTTTTCTTTCAAATCTGCCTCTAGCAGCCTCAATGGAGGATAGTAAATTCCACCCTTAGATCCAAAATGAGACATTCTGGTATCTTTTGCAGATAGGGTCCAAACAGCCATTAGTTGCCTGAGCCATGCATCATATTCTCATTTTATTATGTTTCTCCAGTTATGCAAAAGACACTGTGAGTCTAGTGAGTCCTCAGCCTCCAACTAGAACACACAACTATCCTTTGATAAGGTGTTAGAGGACACTCTGAGTCACAAACTTATACACTTGTTTATTTTATTAATTTTTCCAGAAAAATAATATAGTATTTTAGAAATCTTTTGGATTTTGCCCTTTTATTATATTAAACTTTTTAATTGAGAAAATAATGCCCGATTAGAGAAAATAAAGAAAAACAAAAGAGTGCACTAGGGATGTAGCACAGCAGTAGAACATTTCCCTCACGTGTTCAATCCCCAGCACAGCTCAATAAATAAATAAGTGAATGTAGAAAAAAAGAAAAATAAATTTTCCTTTTCCTACCACCCAAGATAGTCATGATTAACTTTCACATTTTCTGTGTGTTTATTTAATTATGAGCTTCTCTCTCATGTATACTCTTTAGTTGTTTATAAAGTCTGTTATTAAAGACTAAATATTCCCCCATTGTCATTAAAACTCTTCCTAAATATCTCTTTTAAGGTGTGTAATATATTTCAGCCTATGCTGTTACGTTATAGTTTTCCTTTTGAGAGATACAGTTGGTCTGTACACGCCCATTCACGCAAACTTCAGTGAGCATCTTAAAGCCGTTTCTGACAGGCCCTGCCACCTCTGGCCAGCAGTCTGCTTACTGTCTCTAGTCTGTACCTCTGCTCTTCGCTCCAGTCTGCCAGCATGCGGTTCTCTGCCTGGAAGGCTGCGGCCCACTCAGCCCTCCTCATCTGCTGGGCCTTCAGCATCCCCAGCTCCCAGTTCTCTTCTGTTGCAGTGATCACAGGAGGCAAACCATTCTTGACTCCTTGGACTGGGTCTCCTTGTCATTCATATTTTTTCCCTTGTAACTCATCACCACTAAGAACACCGTCCCATTTTATATTACAGTCTCCTTTAGCTTGTTAATGTTTCCAGCAACACTTGAGCTAAGTGACCTTACAGTTTGCGTCTTTTGGTCACACAGTTGTTTCTTTACACCAAGTGTAGCGTCTGACATGTAGGAAACAGTAAGTACGGTTGTGTCATACCGTCAGCATGTCCCAAGACATGCTGGAGTGAGGGTGGAAGCCCTGGGGCAGCTGCTTGTCACATTTTATGCAGCCCAGCTGAGGGGTACCACTCCTTTCTAGCCAATACAGAAGATTGTTTTAGCCTTTCAGCAAAGTTGTTCCATGGGGCAACATTCTTTCTTCATTGGTGAAGGAGGATAAGAGAGTCCCTTTCATTTTGTTTATAATCAATGCTGCACAGATTTAGACTTTAATGGTGACGGGTTTGTGTCCCCATAGGAGGCACTTCACTCTCACTATTAATAGGATAAGGGTAGTCTTTGTAAATCATGGCCTCTACACGGGTCTGTTGGGATCAGTCATGCTTCTTGCTTTCCTCCTAAGGAAACTAATAATGGAATATTAAAATTTAGCAGGAAAGAGTTTAAAATTTACCATGCAAAAATTATAGCATATGAATCAAGTGTACCTATTATCCATCCCACACTTTCGTTTTGTTTTGTTTTTTTTTTTTTTTTGGTATTGGGGATTGAACTCAGGGGCACTTGACCACTGAGCCACATCCCCAGCCCTATTTTGTGTTGTTTTTTTTTATGTAGAGACAGGGTCTCACTGAGTTGCTTAGCGCCTTGCCGTTGCTGAGGCTGGCTTTGAACTTGCGATTCTCCTGTCTCAGCCTCCCTAAGTACTGGGATTACAGGCTTGAGCCACCGCGCCCGGCTCATCCCACACTTTCAAGGTCGTCTGTAACAGAAGTCAACTCAGTTGTGAGTGCTTTGGATTAAATTCTAAACACCCACTGTTTTTGGTGCTGTTTACCTCATTGCCTCTTTCTGATTAACTCTATGGCTTTGGTGAGAAGGATATTACTTAGCCTAATAAATTTAAACCTTTTCTGTGGAAATGTTTGTTGATGCAGAAAGGTGATGTGTAGGGTATATTTTTAGGTGAAATAAAGCAGGTTACACAGCAGTATGTTCCCATAAAAACTGTGGAGAGGTGTGTGTGTGTGTGTGTGTGTGTGTGTGTTTGTGTGCATACACATGTATACATATATACATATACATGCAGAAAACTTGCATGCATCTTGATGTATATACATCTTATATATCCATATCTGTACTTATATGTGTATACATTTGTATGCATACACATACACGATGTCTGGAAGAATACTATCCAAACTATTAGCATTTTTTTATCTTTAGGAGAATGTTTCTCAGTAATGTTTTTATTTTAGTAATATGTTACTTCTGTGTATTTTCCATTTCTAGCCCAAACTTAGTATGGCCAAATGCAGAAGAAATGTGGAAAACTTTTTGGAAGCGTGCCGAAAACTGGGAGTACCAGAGGTAACATCAAACTTTGTTAAAATAACTGTGTTTTAGTAAAAATTTTATTTCATGTATGTGCTAGAACCATATAATGTATGTAACGCTTTGCACATTCTTTCTTAGTCTCACCCTTTCTCAAGGAATAATCTTGAGTTGGTTATATAAAATTTTAATTTAAATTGCTCTATTTCTTGGGGGCCATGAGCAGTGATATTCATGTGGCTTTACACAGTATGTTCAATTCTGAGGAAAAAGGGATGATAATTTCTTTAAGGTTTTGAAATAAATGTGAAATTCCAAGCTGGAAAAAATTTAATCAGCTAGATAAATGAGAATCAGTAGATTCTCTAGTCTAAGAGAAGTGAGCAAGTTCTATAGAACTTTGGAGC
>CM053404.1:106549209-106602718 GCA_028644305.1 Xerus rutilus
AATAGCAATTTTATATCCTGTGGTTTCTTCTATCTTTCCTAAGACCCCAGGATAGAGCAACTTAAAAAATCTGTCATGAGATACTGTTTCTGAGCATGTGAAAGAATTAAAATTCAGTAGTTCTGCTCAGCAGTAGGAGTTACTGGAATTAACCAAAGCAATCCTACCCTTTGCCCCTCTTTTCTACCCCTTGTTGCTTCTTTTTTTCTGAGCCCCTTCTTGTTTTAATCTAGTAGGGTTAAGAGCTGGCGTGGAGCTAGTGGTAGGCTTCTAATCTTCCTCGAGGAAGAGGAGAGCATTAGGAAAGCATCCTTAAGTCATAGCTGTGTCAATTAAGAGACTCATAAATGCATTTTATAAAACAATGTACCTTTTATCTAATAGACCAGATGTCTTTGTGATCAGTTCTGCTTCCAGCTCTCAATAGTGTGAGTCTGTGTCTGTGTTGCACATGTGCATTAAATATTGCATATGTATCCTTGACTTTGAATATTTGTGAAATTATTGCATACATTTACTAATAATTTAATTTTGTCTTGGCCTGGTAAGATTTCCTGTGTGTGAATCAAAACTTCCATGCCAAGTTCCAGATGACAAATTATTCATGTCTGATGAGTTATGGCTTAGCCCCTGTGATGATTTAAAACTCATCAGTGTGGGTTTTGGGTGGGTTTTTTGTTGTTGTTGTTTGGTTTAGTTTGGTTTGGTTTTTGGCTTACAGTGATACAGAATGAAATGGGGATGCCCTTACCCATTTGTTGTGAGTAACCTGGTAATTACAATTTCCTTTTAAAGTAGGAAAAAGGAAATTAAATTACCAAAAAATTGCAGAGCAAGATTTATTACAACTTCTGATTTATGCCCCTAGCATAGTGTTCTAACACTAATAGGTAACTCATAATTCCCAAGGAGATTAAAATAGAGGAAAGGAATGATCTTTTTTGCTAATGTCCCAATTAACTATGCTTAGTAAGAAGCATATCACTTGGGATTTAAAAAAAATTATTATTAGGATTTCAGGTATTTTTCAACTACTGTGTGTGTGTGTGTGTGTGTGTGTGTGTGTGTGTGTGTGTGTACATATACACATACATTTCTATCCTAGTGGATGATGCAGCAGCATTTTACTGGTGCCTAGAGTTCCTTTAAGGTCATTGCTACTAGAAAAAGCCAGTGGCCAATTAAAATTCTTTAGAATGTTAAGGCAAGAAAGAAATATTCTAGTGGAAAACTAAAAATTCCTAAATGTAAGGGAATTGGAAAGTCTTATTCTATACTCAAAACAGCATGTTTTCATCTCACAGAATGAATGAGGACATGTTTTCACCTGGGACTATCATAGTAAATTGTGGGGCCAAATGACCTCCTCCCTCTTAGACACATACACTCCTTTTACTTCTTAAAAGGGTTAATGTTTGAATATACATGTGGCTCAGTACCGCTGATGATTTACACTAAAAAGATAGTGTATCACAAGGACACTTGCAGAAATATTCCATCTACAATTAGACATTTTAAAAGATCAGTACTGAAAAACACAGGGGACCTACATTATTACTTTTTTTCTTAAGTCAAACTTAATTCTTAATTCTTGGGTAACAAAATATTCATTAATTTTCAGTTATCAACATAGTTAATTCTCTCTACTCTGCAAACTTTCTCTACTTTCTTTATCCATAGCTCATACACACACACACACACACACACACACACACACACACACCCCGGAGATCTTGAGTTCTGCATTTTATAAGCTAAATACCTAATTGACAATGATAAGTCATACTGTAAAGACTAAGACTTCACAGCTGTACTCTAAGCCTATGTTTGTTACTCTTTGTAATAAAACCACTACAAATCAAAGTTAGGGTAAGTAGCTTATATGGTCTATCAGGTGCATATGAGTGGAATACAGTAGCTGAGCATATTTAGTTAAACAATTACATATGAAGTCATTGTTCCTATCATTATGCATTATATTTTCTTTAGAAATCCCCATAAGCACAATTCCAGCTCTTCGCCCTGTGGCTGGTCAGAGTTCATGCAACAGCTAATGTGTGATGTAGCAGCTGGAACTACACAACTACATTTATTGAGCATCCAGGAAGTGTGTCTATGCAGGATGAGCTGGATAGCACCTAAAGTCACTGGATAAATTGTAGAGGGCAGTGCGTGAAACTGTCCTTCGGTGGAATTTTAAACCCAGTTTTTACAGTAGAGTGGGAAAGAGCAGTTCTGGACTAGCTTTCATTAAACGTGGCTTCTTCCATTGACTCCATTCAGATTTGTAGGCAGTGTTAGCAGCATCTGTATCCTTCGTGGTGCTGATGCCAGGAGGTCAGATTGTGCAGCTGTCCTTGACCTGTGTGCTAGCTAGCATCAACTTGGTCTGGAGGACAGGCCTTGGTGGGCTTCTAAATCCTTCAGGAGAGAGTTTTGTATCACATCATGAATCTGAGTCTAGTTAGGGCTCATGGAGCCATTTATGAACATGCTGAGTTCCTTTTTCCATTTCTGAGTCAGCCTTGTTGTTCCTGGCTTCTGACCTTTATGTCAGATTCATGGTTTCCAAGTGGATCCAAACTTAGGGCTGTTTAAGAGCTCTCATTAATGTTCTCTCTGTGTGAAAGAAATCTCTAATTTATGAAGCGCCAAAACTACTCAAGAATAGATATTTGGTTCACTAGAGAAATTTGTCTATTCGATTTTAAATAAGTAGTCTTGATCTCAGAACTCTGTAAGCATTAAGGTCCTTAGTTGTACAGACTTGCTGTCTTTAGATGAAGGGACTTGAAGTAGAAATATACTTGGGTTTTCTAGCTGCCTGGCCCTTCATCTCCATTGTGTCTACAGAGAGCAAGCACAGGGACTCATCTGAGGTAGGTGGCAGATACTTTGACAGCCACTGGCCCTTTCTACCTGTGTGGGCAGCCTAGGGTCCTTTTAAGACTGTAGGAGGTGGGAGGATTTCATCCCATGTCCACAAGCACAAGTGATTTGGTGTCTCTTGGCTTCTGCACCAGCCAAATAGAGTTATGTCAGTGGAATTGTGGCTGAGTTTTTCTTCTTTTTATTTTTGTTGTGCTTTAGAGTGAGATTTTGTATCTGATAGCTTTCCTATTATACATCTATTTGGGAGAGTTAAGTCAGCATATACATTATGTAACTGGTCACAGTTTTTGTTACAAAGACAATGTATAAATTGAAGCTATTATTTTTTGTTTATTTGCTTTCATCTCAAGGAGAAATAAGTTTCTTTTCCTTCTTGAGTCTTGTGCCTCTTTCTTCTTCCCCTAAATCAGTGACTTTAGTATCATTTTAAATCATAACCACACTTTTTTGGCAGAGAAGGGAGTCAGATTCTTATTGCAGTGTTACATTTATATTGTTTAATTCTGAGGTTGAATAACCAGAGATGTAAACTGACAGGTTTATTATTATACCAGTGTGTAAATTCATTTTTTAAAAGCTTCCATCTCTAGCTTGTAAAATAAGTGCTTCATTTTTAGGTAGTCTGTGCTACTGTCCATGTGAGCATCCTTTCCCTGGGATATATGCCTACTGGTCACCTCTGGTCAGTGGTCTGATGGCCTTTCATATGTACATGGTTGAGAATAAATAATTTGAGAAGTAGCAACCTTAAAAAGTTTTTAATTATGTTTTAAGATAAATTAGCTTACTAATTAATATGAGAATTACCCTCTAAGTTCATAAAGTTGGCAGTTACTGGAAATCCTCCCCACTTCTCCTCCTTTCTGGCCTTATTCTACATGTCTGTGAATTTGGACTTTAAATTTTCAGGGTGACCATCAACATTTCTGTGCCACAATGTTTTAGATTAAAAGCACTCTCATAAGCATATTGAGTTTTAAAAATATATTTAAATTAAATGTATTCCAAAGTTCTAAATACCACTTCTGCTTACGTATGATTAGCTTTTAGAATTTAGACTGTATGTCACCCAGAACATCTATGAAAATTAGACCCATTGACAGATCTGTCTGCATTTCCGTTTGTGTCCATAGCATCTGGGCAACCAGAGCCAATCTCAGTAACGCCCTTGTGTTCAGTGTAACCAGATCATTTAATCTCTACTGATTGTGATTGTTGCTCACTGGAATTGGAATTTGCATCCATGTTTGATTCTAGGGACTCTTGAGAGAATTGACTGTGTTTTTCAAACACCTTCAGTCATTACAGATATTCTGTAAATACATGGTGAGGTTTTACCTGTTTAAATTTTCTTGGTTTTAGTTTTTCCCTATTTCACTTTTCAGAAATATCATCCCCTAAGGCCCTCTCATTGGGGCTAAATTTTGGAGAGCACAAAGATCAGAAAATTCTAAATTCCCTTGGAAATGTCAGCCCTAGTTTGCTTCATGGGCTCATGGCAGGGGCTGGAGCTGGCTGCTGATGGCCCCATGATGTGGGTGGAACCTGAAGCAGTTCTCAGGTGGCCACAGTAGCCACATCTATGTGGTACTTGTGGCAGTTCAGATTTTGCCTTTTTTTTTTTTTTTTGGATGTCATGATTTAGTTAAACCACCAGAGGCTTTGGCTCTAGGCTTCACCCACCTGAATTAAACCTGGCCACTGTGACATCATGACCCAGCTTCCTGGATGAGAGGCATATTCTGCACTTCCTTCCTTTCTGAGGACTGCACTTCTGAATGGGCACCTGGGAACTGAATAGGTGTGGCCTGACACCAGTTCTTTGATGGTGCTGCTGAGACGTAGACCAGATATGCATGCCCCACAGGGTTCTGGGAATGGACAGAAGTACTTGCTAGAGACAGAAGGCTTTACCATTAACATGGAAACACCAACTTTTGTGAAAAGTCACGTTTCATTTTGCACGTAAGACTTCTAGCTCATGTCTGCTTTGCTGGGATCTCCCTGGTCAGTGATAACATTGCAATGCAAAATTCCCACTGCAGTAGATAACTTCTTTTTTAGATGTTTCCTCACTGTTAATCTTTGACCAGAATATGTCCCCCGGCCCCCTCACCTCAGTGTAACCCAGCCTATGTGTAGCTGTTTTAGTTCTTGGGAAAACTCTGTTTTTTTAAAATATTTTTTTAGTTGATGGACTTTTATTTTATTCATTTTATTTATATGTGGTGCTGAGAAACGAACCCAGTGCCTCACAAATGCAAAGCAAGTGCTGTACCACTGAGCCACAAATCCAGCCCCTTGGGAAAACTCTTAACAGTGGAAAGCCTGATTCCTCCAGATTCACTGAGAAAATAGGAATATGCATGATCTGAATAGATAGAATATAAATTATCAACCTTAAAAAATACTTTGAGTATATCTATGTTGATAAATAAAATAAAACTGAACATTTTTATTCAGCCCACCTGACATTGTAGTATTTCTGTCTATGTGAGGATAAGCTAATTTCAGAGGATGCAAACAAGACACAACCTCTAACCTAGACTCAATTTTCAGCTGCTCTGTGATTTGCATCCACTTAGCAAGGAGGCTCAAATAAAATGGCAATATTATTGTGAAGTATGTAAAAAATATATATGTGCTATATATTTTTTCAATGCTTTGCCTCATGTGAAAGTAAAACTGCCTTTAGACATACCACAAATATTTTCAATCCTTGTTTAATTTGAAACAAAACCACAAATTCTCTTTATCACTATTATCAATTATAATCACTGTTAATTTTAAGTTCTATAGCTTAAAATTCTGGTTCAGGAATTTCAGCATATCCGAAAACTCTGCTTTCTGACAGAGGTCAACTCGGAAGACTGAGCATTTCATTTTTGCATTGAGCTAGTGGAGTAGGTGTCTGCTTCCTGACATTGTTGACTGTTGAGTAGATGAAGCATGGAGGCCTCTCCTTCCACCATATCTGGGTAGAGGTGAAGAAATTTACATAATGACTCAAACTGGGGTTGTACTGTCATTCTAACTGTGCATCCCAGAAGCCTCCTTTTGGACTTTTGTTTAATGTGTATTTGCAAAAATGTGCAATTTTCATGCACCTTTTGACACAGTAGGACATATTTAGAACTAGCATTCTTTAGTTTATCACTAGTCCTAAAACAAAATTAAAGGTGTGTATTAACTTTCAGAGAGAAATAGTCTACATAGACCAGCATAGAAGATGCATTAAGAGAGTAGAGAGGAGGATTGAGAATTGAACCTTAAAGTTTATATCATTTCCTTTTTAGTAAGGCCAAGTCCTATATGTCCCAAGCTCTTATGTTTAGACCACTAAAATTCGAGCACATGTATACCACTCGAATCCTAAAACTATTCGAAGCCAGAATGGTGTATAAATGAGGTCGTAGGTGAAGGAGTTCTTTGTGCTATTTTCATAAGGCACATTGGGTATTCTACTTTTCTTTTGTAATGGAATAAAAATCTTAGATGGTAGAAAAAGTTTGACCTGCTTGGAATAAAGGGTTACTCCTGCCATTTGCTAGTAACCAAAAATGTGTGCTTCTTTCCAGCTGTTCTTCTGTGTATTTTTAATTGTATGCACTGTCTCTTTCTGTTCTAATGGCTGCCCTCGGAATAGGCTGACCTCTGCTCTCCGTATGACATCCTGCAGTTGGATTTTCGTCACATTCGAAAGACTGTTGATACTCTGCTGGCACTCGGGGAGAAACCCCCACAACCAACCTCTGCCCTCCGCTCCAGGGACCTTATAGGCTTCTGTCTTGTCCATGTTCTCTTTATAGTGCTGGTCTATATCACTTACTGCTGGAATGCGCTATCCGCATAATGTCTGCATGTGCCTCCAAATGCTCTGCTCTGGCCCCTGATCCATTCCAGGCTCCTCTCTCCATTTGAGCCTTTGTCTTGCAAACTTCCATCCTTGCCATCTCTTCAGTAATCTCTCGAGTTTTGAAGCTGAACATTTGTGAATCCGATTTTTCCAGAAGCACAAACTCTGTAGAATGCAGTTCCCATTCAGTAATGTCTCTCCCTTACTGAAAAACAAGAGGCAGCAAAGCGTGTCCATACCTCATGTTCCCCCATTCATATGGTGACAGCAGCGGTGAGCTTCTGCTGTGCTGGGCAGCAGGGAGAGAGCTCCAGGACAGGAACAGACGGGGTTTACTGTATGGAAGTCTTGCCACTTAACTCCAGTCCTAATTCAGGATTGGACAATTGAATGTAGAGAGGTCATCTTGCAGAAGAGACAGAAAAACCAACATTTTGGCCTAATTTGCTCTGTAAAAATCTTTAATTAATACCTCTGTTGACCAAGATGAAAACTACTATCTGGAGAATGACTGCTTTGCTGGCCATTCAGTTGGATTCCTCCCTGTTTCCTGCAGAGGGGCCTGTGAGGCCCCCCCCCCCCCCCCCAGGAGGGCAGTGCTGAGGAAGCCTCTTCCTGTTATGGCACCACCTGGAGGATTCGTTTACACACCAATTTTACTTATTCCTTGTTAGGTCTGCTCTGAAGTTTCCAAGAAAAGCATTTTGCAGAAGGGATTTCTATTTTTGAACAATGTCATGGGTCATTTTGCTTTTTTGCCACAGCACATAATAATTTCAGGTCCAGAATGTGATGGATTTGACTGTATTCATTTTCAAATAAAGCCATGAGTCATGGAACATTCTTGGTCCTGGGGCTTGGGTTACTATGGCAGGAGACAATAATAAGATTGCTCTTACTTTAGAAGAATGTAGTTTATCTAATTGCTTGAAATTTCCATTTAACCTTTAATTTCCAGTGATATTAGCTAGCACACTGTTTTATTTTTAAATTAACATGAAGGACTACATATCAGGTGTCTCCACTTTTGAAGCAATATGGCGAATTTGTAATTAAAAGGAAAAAAAATATTGACTCTTATCTAGGCCAAGATGTTCCTGGATTCTATGATGTCTTCTTAGAAAATGAGAAGGCCCTGCTCCAAGGCCATACCGGTTTCCTCTATGCTTCATTTTACATCCTGTTTGCCAAATGCTGTTTCTTGGATTGAAAAGGTGATAGATAAATTTCTAAGATGCAGACAGTCCCCAGACATGACTACTAAGAAGATGATTTTATTTTTCTGAACATTTTCATGAATCCAGGGAAGTTGAGATTATGAAAAAACTCACAGAGTGAAAAGAATATATTTATATATTCCTTGCTGCTAAATCAGATCAGATTTTTTTAACAGGAACTATTCTTTACTTGACAATATCTTGAGTTGTCTGAGAGCTCCTCTCCTGACTTTGTGTTGATTGGTGAAATACAGGGTATGTGGAAGTTATCTAACCTCGGTTGTGTCTCTATAACTCATGTACTGACTTGCCGTTGGTGCTATCTTGTACTCTTCGATCTGTAATAATAAAATCCCTTTGTACAATGTCTGATGAGCACCATGAGCCATAAATTGCTTAATAAACACATTTTGGGTGATTATTCCAAGTTTTTATTGGCCAACTGATAAGTTTTTCATGCGCACCCAGAGTAGGTCTCAGCGTTTTCCATCCAACTCTGCCATGCAGGAAGGTTTCCTTCCCTTTAATGGTCACCACTATTTGATTTTCTTCCTCCTTCTTTATGGGAGGAAAAGGGGGAAAGAGATAACTCACAGAGTTGTTACCTGAAAACAAAATTACTATCAATAAAAACTAAGTAGAACAATTCTATATAATTAGAGTTTGTTTTCATTGTTCAATTGACATAATTCTCTAGCTACATTTGTATTTCGGTCCTGACATCCAAAGGATTCTTCGGATGCCCTTACGTTTTTCATGTCATTAATTTATTCGTACCCTAACACACTACCCTTTTGGGGATTTGTTGGATGATGCTTTTCCATTAAGTAGTATGATAGCTAACAATTAATTCAGTCCTTCAAGCAAAAGTTTGAGTGAACTTCCTTTCTCTTTACCAAGCCATTAATTTCTGTTTGGGATACCTGAGGATCTACTGCAGATGCCTGTCTGACCTCCCTAGAGCCTGATAGGTGGTTGAGGATTCAGCTATGTGACTTATTTTCCAAAACTCCATCTTCTCACAAGAAACACTGTTTTCAGTACTCTCTTCTAATAATATATGATAAAGAGAGGCAGCTATTTATTCACATTTTCTTTTCGAAATGGCCGTTTGTGTTCTCCATCTCCAACTCTTCCATTGGTGGCAACTCTCCATTCAGTGTCAGGATTTCCAAAATTTGTGACAACTAACAATTTCTAATAGTTCCTTTTACTTATATGGACTTCTGGTGTATACGCACTTATTTTCCCACTCAGGAAACGCATGAACCCTGCTGAAACCCCGACTCAGACATTTGAGTAGGATTTTATCAATAAGAATAAATTAGTAAAGGCATTTGATCTCCCAAGGCTGTTTGTTTGTTTTTAAAAAAATTAAATTTAGTGTATGTGTGGTTTAGAATTATTTTTAAAATTTACATCAATCCCTGTAAAAGTCATAAAGGGTAAAGAGTGTTTCACCTATGGGGAACAGTAAGGATGACATATTACAATATCTGGAGCCTGAAAGTGGTAAAGTGATTATGGATGATGTAGATTTTATGGATTCTATATAAATATTTTGGGTTTTGTTGTTGTTGTTTTGAATCTGGGATTAAACTCAGCTTTGCACATGCTAAGCACAAACTCCACCACTGAGCTACATCCCTAGCCCCTGAAAATTTTTAATATGATTTTATTTCAGGAAATTTAGTTTTTAAAATTAGGCTTCAGATTTCAAAAGTAGTTTTCAATAAACAATCACTTTGATATACAGAATGTGTGTTTTGTTCTTCTCTAAGATCCTCAGGGTCCATCCAGTTCTTTGGCTTTCACAGTAACTTTGTTCATTTTTGTGTTCATTCAGTCATTCCTCAAATATTGAATGAGCACTCTTTATGCAAGGCCTCTTGGGAGACCCTAGGGTTAAAAAAAAAATGACCAGGACCCATGGCCCTGTACTCAAAAAGCTTACAGTCTATACCTGGGGTCAGCAAGCTTTTTCTGGAAAGGAACAGATAATAAACCTTTTAGGTTTTTCAGGACATACAGTCTTGGTTGGGTAGGTGGCCTTTGTAGCATGAATGCAGCCATACATTATATATAAAAAAGAATGGGTGTAGCAATAAAACTTTAATGACAAAACCACACTGTAAGTTAGATTAGCCTTCGGGTTACACTTGGTGGATCCCTGATCTGTAGATCCTTAGAAAATAAAGAGGAATTCAGGTGATAAGAGCCCAAGGCAGATCAGGGTAACGGATTCTGTAAAAGATGCAGAAAAGGAGACCTGACCCTGATGGGGCTTCAGGGACCATGCAAGTTCCCTGGGACAGTGATGCTTACATTAAAACTTAAAAGAGTTGTAGGAATAGCCAGGTGAAGCAGGGAGAGGAGGAAGGGAGGGCAGGAAAGGGGCAGGTGGATGTAGAGAGCCAAGTGTTCTAGGGAGAGGAAGGACTAGAGGGTAGCCTGTCTTCAAAGCAGACTCAAGGAAAGTGTGACAAATTCTCTCTCTGTAAGAGGTTGACATAGTCTCCATTTTGTGTTGGAAGAAACTGACCCTCAGTGACAGGAATGGAACTTGAAACTTTCATACATGAAATAATACACAGATAGTTTGAAGGCTCAAATAGTTTGGTACCAGAACTTTACCTTTAAGAAACAGATGGAACAAAAGGAAACAGACAGGAATGAATGGCTTCATTTTAGCCTAGTGGCTGTCCTGGAGGTAGGGTGAGGCTCTCTGGGAGCATAAGAACCTTCGGGAAGAGGAGAGTGAGCCAGCCACAGCAGGTCAGCCTGCACCTTCAAGGCTTTTTCTGCCGGCAAGATGTTCAGCTTTTGCTGGGGACAGAAGCCAGAGCTTTGAGTGGCAGAACTAACTGACACTCTTTCCTAAGTTGAGGGTTCCCTGGTCCCACTTGATATGGTTGATGGGACTTGCCATCAAAGACCTTGAGGACTGAGGGACCTCTTCCTATATCATGACTGAACATCCTCAGTTGATTGAGGATCTATAGGAAGCTGCATGATGTCATGGAAAGAACCCAGGACTTCCCAGCTGTGTGACGAGAGTGAGGTTTACCTTGAACTCTCCTCCATTTCTCACCTGTGAAATAGAGATACTAAGGCCTACCTTGAAGGATTTTCATGAAGAAATGACCAATGCAAAGCTGTAGACTTGCTGCCAAGCATATGGAGGTACCCGAGAAGTCTTCACAGTTCGCATTTAGTCTTCATTGCTTGTCTACCTTTTCGAACCCTGTTTGCTGTGGCACCCAAGAGGAGCAGATGAGAAGTCACACACAGCATTAGTTCTTCAAATGGATACTACTTTATGACCTCACTCTGTGCCTTTAAACACACACACACACACACACACACACACAACCCATTGGTGTGGGTACACTAGGCACCTGCTGTCACATTCCCAACAAAACCTCCAAACCTTCCCAACAAATCCCTAACACTGCAGTTTCGGTCTATGTCAAGTCAATGCACGTGTGCAGCTATTTCTGCTTAAGTCCATTATATACAAGGGTCTTCTGGAGGGGCCACCACACCTTCCTGGTCCTGTGAGACCCTTCTCTTCTGTGCTATTTCTCATCCACACCAGTTCTACAGAAGTTTGTCCCAGTTCCAACCTCTGAGCGCACTTTGGGGAGAAGCAGCAGGGTAGATACCCCGGCAGGACTGCTCCCTGGTACCCTCACCTCCCACTTCTGTCAGGGCTCCCTTGTTCATCCTTCCACCCAGCACCTAGAGTTGGAAACTCCATGAGTCTTCAGCCTGTTCCTATGATGTAATAACCAGAAATGCCTTTGTTGAAAAAAGAAAAAGAAAAAAGGTAGATCTCTGTTTTCTTATGCTAGTCTTTTTAGGTATCTCCAGCTCCATTAGAGTAATCTGAGTTATCTCTGGGCATCTTTAAGGGGGCTGAATGAAAAAAGAAGGGCAGGAAGGATGGAAGGGGTACCATTTTATGTCTTCTGTTGCAGATGGTTCCTGAGTTGCGATGGTTCAGTTCACAACTTTTCAATCTTACAGGGGTGCAAAATCAATACACATATGGCTGTTCTTGTTTTCACTTATGGTACAGTTTTCCATAAATCACATGAGATATTCAACACTTCATTATACAATTAGCCTTCATGTTTTTGTTTTGTTTTGTTTTGTTTTTGTTTTTGTTTGGTACTGGAGATTGAACACAGGGGTACTCGACCACTGAGCCACATCCCCAGCCCTATTTTGTGGGGTTTTTTTTATGTAGAGACAGGGTCTCACTGAGTTGCTTAGCTCCTCGCCATTGCTGAGGCTGGCTTTGAACTCGCGATTCTCCTGTCTCAGCCTCCGTAAATGCTGGGATTACCGGCTTGAGCCACTGCGCCCGGCTCCTTCATGGGTTTTTAACACATGGAAGCTTTAAATTTTTAGGTAATCAATATTTTGATCTTTTCCTTTGAGACTCTTTTTGTATTTCTTTATTAGCTTAGAAAATCCTTTCCCATCCATTCGTCAGACAATATTAAATATTTACCATTTTGGGGAGCCTGTTTTTTTTTTTTAAGTTTAACTTTTTAATTCATTTTGAATTGGTTGCATCATTTGATATGAAGTGAAGATTTACTTCTCTATAGTTAGTGCCGAGCGCCAGAAGTTTATCTATATTTAGTAGCCACTTATAATTTCCTACCAAGCCAAGATGTTAACTTGGGTGCTGTGGAAGCCGTAAGAACCGAGAAGTCATGTCTCTGCCCCTATGGAACCATCCTTGGCAAAGAAATGCCATTTCCCAAGCCCATGGCTGATGATGGCGGGAAAGGGTGGGCACTGATAGGTGGCTGCAGATGTCCCTTCACCGTGCCACAAGGAATCATCATCCTTCATCCCAACCTGGCTCGTGACTCACAAAGAAGACACATCTGCCACCCTTTTTTCTCATTGACATTTGGCCATGAAATTGGCAAGCAGCATAAACTTGCATGTTCCCCTAATATACCACTGCTATTTTGATCCATGGCAACTATGTGAAATCATGGTTAAAATTGTGCTTTAAAGAATCAGCTGCTTTACGTAGACGTGATCATTTCTGTTTTTCTTTGTGTGTGTGTGATACTGGGGCTTCATGCATGCTCTGCAGGCACTCTCCACTTAGCTACCCAGCCCCTCTTATTTTGTCATCAGATGTTGCCCAGATTGGCCTGGAACTGGTGATCCTCCTGCTGCAGCCTCCTAAGTATCTGGGATTGCAAGTGTGCGCTACCATATGTGACCATTTCTTTTTCTTTCTTTTTATTTTGGTGCTGAGGATTAAACCTAGGCCCTTTACCACTGAGCTACATCCCTAGACCCTTTTCATTTTATTTTGAGACAGTCTCATTAAGTTCTCAAGGCCAGAATGCTCATGATCATCCTGCCACAGCCTTCTAAGTAGCTGGGATTATGCGTACACCATGACACCCAGGTCCAAGTCTTAGATGCTCTGCACTTACCACAAGTTAGGGAAGGCGTAGGAACTGGGGATAAGAGCTTTGAGAGAGTGCAGGACCCACTGACATTTCGAAACAGTGGAACAAGTTGTTGGAGATGTCATGACATGTCTTTGAAGATCCTTTTGAGCCCAACATGCCTGTATCTGTGATGATAATTTGTGGAGAATCTGGCATTGAGACAGCAGCTGGAAGGCTTGTTCCCTCAAGTGAGAGCCCTGTGGAAGGACATGGTCCTCTGCCAAGCATGTAGCCTCATGCCCACCACCAACTTCACTGGGCCTGATGCAGGTCCCATTCAGACTCGCCTTGACGCAGTACTGTTCAGCCTTTGAGAAGGAACTATTATCATTTGTGACAACATAGGTGAACCTAGAGTATGGTATATTAAGTAAAATAAGCCAGACAGAGAAAGACAAATAGTGTATGATCTCACTTACATGGTGAATCTAAAAAAGCTGATCTCACCAGTTGAGAGTGGACTGTGGTTACCAGTGGCTGGGGGGCAGGCCCAAGGGGGAGGTGTTGGTGAAAGGAGACAAAATCTCAGGAAGAAATTCAGGAGATTCATTGTACAACATAGTGATTATAGTCAATAATGTGTACAGCCCGGAAATCATGGGCTTCAGTGTAAGTCAGTTGTACAGTGCTTACCTGTCCTGGGTTTAATCCCCAGCTCTGCAAAAAAAGTAAAAATAAAAATTGTTAAGAGTAGATTTTAGGTGTTCTCATTGGAAAAAAAATGTCTGTGAGGGACTGGATTTTTAATTGGCTTGATTTATGCCATTCCACAATATATACTTATATCAAAATGTTATGCCATAAATATATATAATTTTTGTCAACTAAAAAATAAAGAAGCCATGTGCAGTGGTGCATGCCTGTAATCCCAGCAGCTCTGGAGGCTGAGGAAGGAGAACCAAGAGTTCAAAGCCAGCACTCAGCAACTTAGTGAGGCCCTAAGCAACTCAGCAAGACCCTGTCTCAAACTAAAATATTTTTTTAAAGGGCTGGGGATTTGGCTCAGTGGTTAAGCACCACTAGGTTCAATCCCTGGTGCAAAAAAAAAAAAAAAAGATTATGAAAATGGTGACCATGGTGGAGAATAGACCATCATCAGATGAATAAGAGAGTTTACTGGGACATCTTTTCTTGACTGAGGATACACACCCTGGGAGACACCCTTGTATGATGTTAGACTGAGGCAAAGGACCAAATTGTAAAATTATTTCATCATGTTATATCATAAACTGCTTTGTGGAGCATGACAAATTCTATACTCAGGAAGAGCCTCATGGATTTTCCTTGAGGAGTATGTCCTGGACATTTCCCAAGAGCAAAAATGCAACTTGAGCAAGTGGGACATTCCAGTGGGACATTTGTGTCTTGGACAATTTTATGAAAGAGCTTTAAAAGAGAGGCTACTGAGAACTGGTTGAAATTTCTAATGTAAAAAATGGCTTAAATCATGAAGAAAGGATGTCAGTCCTCCAACATACCTGCATTCCAGAGATCACAGGACGTAAAATGAATTAAGCCAGGGTTTATGGTCAGTATAATGGTGTGTTGTCTTTGTAAATGTGGACTTGAGTTCCTTTAAAATGTGTGACGGGTGATTTGCAATGTTGCTTTATAAGAACAGAAGGCATTCTTGGCATGTGCTTTCCAACTGACTCTATGCAGCTCAGTTATTTAAGATAAAATTTTCTTAAAGGTTTAGATCTGTTGCAGATTTCAAGGGTTTAGGAGCCTTTCTGGAACAACTCTCACATGAGACAAATTATAATGTTCCCTACAAACAAAGAAAAGGCCTTTGCGCTGGGTTAACAGCCAGGCAAGGAGCGTAGACCAAGGTGATGACAACTTAGCTCCCATTGATGATGCATCAGGATTTTCCAGTTAGAGTCAAGTCATCTAAAGTCTGTTCTTTTTCCTTTTAGGAGAAGCTCTGTCTACCCCACCACATCCTTGAAGAGAAAGGCCTGGTCAAAGTGGGCATCACCGTGCAAGCGTTACTCGATGTCACTGTCACAAAGACTCTGTTCACATGAGACCAAGCCCTCTCCTCTTTATCAGCGTGGACTGTTCTCCCATGGGGATTTTGGACTCTGCTCCTGGCACCTCTTCCACCCTCTCCCCCACATGCCGCCTGTCAGTTGCCCAACTCTAGTTGCATTGACAAGGTTTAGTCTCAGGGAGGATTTCCTACCTCTCAGAGCTGACCTCCACCATTAAGACTTGACAGGTGTTCATCTGAAAACCAGTGAGGGCGCTGGTGGAGGACCAAGTAGCACATCATTGCCTTTCTCCACCTCCGTCACCTTCCACGCTCACCGACTGCCATTACCAGAATGCCAAGCACAGCTGTTTTTCAGCAAGACACATCTGTTTTATTAAAACCAAACTCGTTATGGATTTTGAGGGGGGGATACAATCAGGTTTTTCACCACCAAATTTTTCAAGAAGTTTCTTGAGACCATTGCCTTTTAAAAACTATTTTCGACATACAAAATATTTATATAGATATTATTTATTAGTGAGTCGTTATTCATCCTTTGGATGCAAATTGTAAATTAGGAAACTATTTTATTACTGCTTTTTTGTGGTTAAACACTTTATTTTAATATTATAAATATTGAGTTATTTTCTATCCTCTTTGGTGTGCAGTAGGTCTAGGTCTCAATCATGTTTTCTGGTGTATATGATTCAGAAAAAAAAATTAAGCAAAAAACAGGTGCTTCTGTGACAAAGAACTCTTTTCTGGGGAGGCATTAGTTACACTTTGGTTTGTGGAACATTGGTCTTATTTATATTTCTGCATTCCATTCAGTTTCCTACATTCCAGCAGCCCTACTGTCCCCCAATATAATGAACTGACTGAAATCAAGAGAGCACCCCAAGGTTATTTGTAAATAGTTGTGATGGATTAAAAAAAAAGACATATTAAACTTGAAGATAAAATGTGAATAATTATTTTTTGGGGTTCATACTTCTTTTGCTATGCACAAAACATTCACATTTTAACACAAAGTCGTTAAATGTTAGCATCATGGGTCTTGAAGTATAGTTTTGCACTGTAATTTGTGTAATTAAAGAGAGTCTAGCACCAAAGGTAGATAATGAGGAAATGATCTGAGAGAGTGGAGATGATTGAAAAGATGATTGTCTCACCAAAAAGTTTTAAGGGAAGCTTCAGCAAAGTGATCAGAAATTACTTAAGGCACATAGAACCTGGATCAGGGAACCAGCACTTCTTAAATTTGCTAGTTTTAAAAGAGGAAATGACTCTGAGGTGTAGATATGCTCAGTTTATTACAGCGTAGTTGGTGTTTTTCACAGCAGTCTGGAAAGTTCTGCAAGATTCATGGTCTCTGGTGTGAAACCTGAGAAGCCACGTGGGTTGTCAGCGAGCCACGCGGGTTGTGGGCAGCTTGCACCACAAAGACAGGCAAAGAGGTCAAGTAAGTAGAGTGTGTTTGAGGCTGTGTGGCCAGGGAGGAAGCAAGTGTGAAGAGAACAGGACAAGAGGAACCAGCCCAGGGAAGGAACCCATCTGTGTTAGTCTGAGATTCACAGAAGGCTTCACAGGTCACGACCACCTGTCAGGCAGTGACATGCATGTGCACTCATGCTGCAGTGACGGTGACCCCAGTAACCAATCTTTCAAAGTCCTGTGAAGGCTAACTGCACTTTCCACCTCTGTGGAAAGTCATTGGAAGTTTCTAGAGCAGCAGTAGCCATGTTTGTAAATATAAAAGTGAATGCAAAAGAAAAGACATCAAGAGGACAGTGTGCAGGGAACACACACCAACATCAACCAACACCAGGGCCTCCCTTCATGGGGGAGAACAGATGTTTCTGAACATGGAAATTTAGATTGGCAGCTAGCAATTATTTCCTATCAAATGTACTGTGCACTTTAATCTAACTTAAAATATATTTTAATATTTTCCTGTACTGGACAAATACCTGTTTTGTCAAATAGTGTAATGTAAAGATGAAAGGCATTTTGAAAAAGAGCGTATACCATTTAAGCAACATTCAAAGGTTGATGATATAAATAGGAATTTTGATGGCTGCACCTTCACGGGCATTCAGAATGCAGGGTCTGGAAGTATTTTTGTACATGTATATATGGCAACATGAAGCTCTGTATGCATTGTTTTCAGAGATTTTTTTTTCAAAATTAAAATATTTCTTTGGGTATTAATTTTCAGTATTTTTTTGATGTTGGCTGTATAATATGAATGGCTTCAGTATTTTGTAAAATGGCTTTTTTTCTTTTAGATCCAATTCTTGTATAGCTAAGATGTCCTCAAGATCCTTGTATACTGTTTATATGTGCAATAAGATGTGCATGACCAGCTGACAGTACCATAAAGTAGACAGTGTATATAGTGCATATTCCTTCCTTTTATTATTTAACAGCCATTAAAACTTTGAATCTGTGTAAACCATCTTATGATTGACTTACTTGTCTGATGCAAAGGTTGGCTCTTGTCACATACAAAAAAAATCACTGACAGATTGTAGCAATCATATATTGTGAATATATATGTGTGCATAAATATATGTCTATATAATGTATATATATATATAAAATCTGAGGAATCAGAAAAATAGCAGCAGTATATAAAATATATATAGTTACCAGAGTATAATCACCAAAAATATCAAAAATAGCCATCAGAAAATATATAGTTATGACATCAGAGTCATGAGCCATGGCTCCTGAGGAATCTCTAAGGATACCTTGGTTCCTTAGCTCATGCAAAAACCACAGGATCAGGTCCTCCCACTTCAAGTGCCTCTTGTGGAATTGCACCCCCAGGGTGAAGTGGCTACTCTGCTAGATCTGAGCTAGTGTTTTCCCTAAGCATCCAGCAGACCTTTGGTCAAAGAGCAGCTGCTGTGAGAATGTCAAGTGGAAACAGTAGCAGGTGGTTTCCATCTTCTTGCTCCACTCCACATATAACAGGCGGGACCCAGGACTTTTGAGTGAGGACAGCACAGACTGGTGTCAGGGCCTCTAATTTTAAGATCTGCATCTGCTAAGTTGAGAAAATCTATTCATGGGTCATGATATTCTGATTTGAGATGCCACTTCTTTGCCATGCTCCACCATTTTAGTCATCCCTCTGCACCTAATAGAAGTCTGGTGCTTCACCGACACTCATCATGAAATCTATAAAGGCGAAAGGAAGGATGGCAACAGGGCACATGCCCTGTGGGGGCCTATCTGGGGCAAGTGAGCATTAGGACCATCCAACAGCTGACCTCATGGTATTGGCCACAGCCGAGGAAGGCCCCAGACACCCGGTCCTGGCCAACAGCTGCAACTGGGAGCTGTTCTTCTTGGGCGAGACTTAAAGATCTGGCAGTAGTGACTCCTGATCTTCCATCTTTCACAGCAAGTCAGCTGGCAGACATCCATTCCAGGTAAGTCTGGGTCTTGGGGATCGTATGAAGGCAAGGAATTATCTTAGGAACTGACACTCGTGGAGCATGGGTACACAGGTGAAGCAGGGCTCCTTTCCAAGCCACTCTGTGTTCATCCATGCACCAGTGTTTAGCAGAAGGCTACTGTTAAGTCAGGTGTTGCAAATGAACTGTGCCCCATTAGAGCAAGGCTTCCCATCTGCTTCTGCTTCTGCTGATTCTCCAGTGTCTTTAACAGTGCTTGCATGAAGTAGATACTGAAGAGAAGCCAGTTAGAAGAACTAACAATACCACGTGTGTTGGCTCAAAAACTTAACCAGAGGCTGGGGATATAGCTCAGTTGGTAGAGTGCTTGCCTCACATGCACAAGGCCCTAGGTTCAATCCCCAGCACCAAAAAACAAAACAAAACAAAAAAACTTAACCATATGAGGAAGAGGTTTAGAATGGACACTGTGTGATTGCCCACCCCCTGCCACATGCTTCTACTCTGAGGTTTTTGTGGTCCTTACAATGATGCTGCCCACCTGGCTATACCTTACAAATAGCAGCCACTTTACAAATTACCAAGGAGTCTTTCCACAATGCTGGAGTTTGAATGTTTCCCTAGAGTTCATGTGTTGGAAATATAATCCCAATGCAAGAGTGTTGCAAGATGTGACCTTTAAAATGTGATTATGTTGTTCCTGTGGGGTTGGATTCATTATAGGAGTGGGTTTCTTAAAAAGGATGAGTTCAACACCCTCTTTCTCTCTAGCATACTCTGTTGCCCGTGCATGACTTCCCCCCATGGACGATGCTGTAAGATGGCCCTTGCCAGATCCTGTCCCTCCATCTGGGGTTTCCAGCTTCCAAAACTGTGAGCCAAATGAACTTCTGTTCATTATAATTTACCCCTTCTCAGGTATTCTGTATGACAGAATGGAATGAATTAGATACCCAGGATTTTCTTTCTTTTCCTGATAACTGAGGATATAAAACATAAACCTAGAAAAGACCTAGAGGAGAAAATTGATGTACAAAGAGAAGCAGGGATAAGACACAGCAAAGAAATCCCTGGTGTTTGCACTCCTGGGTCCAAGAAGAATAGAGCCCTGTATTTCTGAAGTTCAGGTATTCAAGCTTCCCATGAGGACTTCCAAGGGGCTATGACTTTTTGCTTAATATCTGTTTGAGTTAGGCATTATCACTTCAAATGAGGATTGCAAACTAATGCAGAGAAGCTGAGTCTCAAAATGTTCAGATAGTCATTGAGGGTCACAGAGCAAGTAAATTCAGTATCAGCTATGTCAGATGTGTGTTCTCACTATACAGAGGGCTTCCAGCAGGGCTGGATTAATGGAAGTCTCTAGTGTTCAAAGTAAAAAGTACTGGACAATAAGATATTTGAAGATCCAAAAGAAAGCATATTTTGTGTGATAAAACTAGATATACTGAGCCTGTGATAAAACTAGATATACTGAGCCTATCTGGGCTGGTTAAAATGCTAAGACAGGTCAAGACTGGAGCAAAAACTAAGAAAAAAGGGATTTACTGAAGAAGGCTCTAGTTTCCTTGTCATTTTTTTTCTCTCCTAGTTTAATGAACTATGTCTGTGTTCTTGTTGTTATTTTGTTTGGAGATTTTTCTCCCTGTTTATCAAAGTGATACAAATTTATTATGGAAACTTTGGAAGGTAAAAAGAAATTGGGGAAGATCACCTATAACATCACCATATAGGGAATGGAAGAGACTATTAGAAAGCCTGGCGTGTGCTCCTTGGAATTTTAGACATGGGTTTCTGGCATCTGATACATTCTGGACACACCCTGAGCTTTTGGGGTGGCAGAGCAGAGGGCAGATCCTGATCTAAAATTGACCTGTTTTTTCCATAGCGCGGCACAGGACAGTTTCTCCAGATGGGAACTCTGCAGGAGAGGGAGGCTGTCTGAGGTTGCTTTGAACAGGGCTGGAGATCATTTCTTTTTATTTATTTACTTATTTTTGGTACCAGGGATTGATGGAGATCATTTCTTGATAGGCAAGTGGATATGATGGCAGCAGAAAGACTGAGGAAGGGATCAAATTGTGACAAATCCTTAGCCTTGATTTTTTGTGATGAGCAAGGTCAGAACAACTGCATAAAGCTGGGATCTCAGAAGGATTATTTTGGAATTCATACTTAAAATCAAAGGATCATTCTAACAGTTGAGATGACAGCCTCTCTTTCCTATGCAGTCAGTTAAGGGCTGGGTTATTCTGTTTAAAGCAAGAAATGTTCTATTGCCTCTCAGGCCATATTTGACTGTAGGTGGTCAATATATACTAGAGTTATGTCCTGATTAAACCCATCAAAAATTATCATCTTGATTAAAACCAGCATAAAGATATTGTAACAGATCTAACCTAGTGACACAGATCTGAAGTGTCTTCCAAAGGTCTATTATGAGCAAGACTGGGACTGTCTGTATAGCTAAGGGAATGAGCTGTGGCTATTCACTCGAGAAAACTTTATTTTCAAGAATGCACAGTTGGGTTGGGGTTGTGGCTCATTGGTAGAATGCTTGCCTCACACATCTGAGGCACTGACCACGTATAAATAAATGAATAAAATAAAGGCCCATCAAAAACTTAAAAAAAAAAAAAAGAGTGCATGGTCTACTGTGCCTCACCTTATTGAAACACTGGGTGGCAATGTTTTTACAGAAATGATTTCAGAAGGGACCCAAAATTATATTCTTAGAATATAATGTACTCATTTTGTACTATTCCGCCACCAATGACCAAAAAGGCAACCTGCCTTCAACTCACTGCCTGAAACAACCTGTGCTCAATATTACAACTCTCCATGCAGAGTTCGAACACACACACACACACACATCCAAATCAGAGTGCCAGAAATGATATATTGGATTAAAAATAAAGTCTCTTGCCTCGCTCAGTTCCTATCTCCATGCCTCATATTTTGAATTTCTCTAGTAAACCCAATGAGATTAAAATGTTAATTTAATTGACTGATCATGTATGCCATTATCATCCAAGAAAGGAAGGCTTAGGTTTCTGTCTTTACATACTGTCATCAGAAAGTGAACTGCTGGTTATCACCAGACAGAGGGCCCACAGCTTCTAAAATTAGAAATTCACTATCCTTGAGTTGGAATCCTGGGTATAGGCCAGATACAAGGGCATGTATTCCTTTTATGCCTTCAAAGGACATTTTCTGCTGGCCAGCCATGGCTACTAAAGGATGAGAAGTTGACAAACTGTTCAACTAGAGCAAGTATTATATTTCTTTTTTTTTTAAAGTTGTCAATGGATTTTTATTTTATTTATATGTGGTGCTGAGAATCGAACCCAGAGCCTCACACATGCTAGGCAAACACTCTACCACTGAGCCACAACCCCAGCCCCAAAGTATTGTATTTCTATCATCAGCCATGGTACAGGCAGAGCCCAGCAGATACTCCGTGTTGGCCCACACAGGATTTTTCCCTCTTGCTCAAAAAATTGTAGCAAAAAAAAAAAAAAAAGTTGTGGTAGAAGAATTTGGGGAGAGGTAGTGTCTCATATTTAACATGTGTCCCCACAATATATGGACTTTTATTTGTAATTATATATATTACCATACCAATGTTATATATATTATAAAGCAAACACAAAAACAAATTTTAACAGAAGGGCATGAAATAAAAATAATCACAGAAGCTCTAACATAGAGCTTTCATGGTCTTTTGCACCCTCAAAACTTTTGCCTCAGTTGGAGCCCAGCAGCACAGCTGTAGCTACTCACTAACACCTGCACAGGTGACAGTGCTTTCCCATGGGCATCTTATTTTGCTACGCTTCACAGCCCTGTGAGTGGGATGGTGTAGGGGTTCTTATTTACTCTATTTTCAGATGAAGAGCTAGCCTTAGAATGATGAAATTGAAAGACCTTTATCAGGTTTTCTTCTGAAATTCTTGCTGTTGGATAGTAAGCTGCAAAAATTCCATCAAAAATATATTTTTGGCCAGTGTATACATGCCTGTAATCCCAGCACCTTGGGAGGCTGAGTTAGCAGGATTGTGAGTTCAAAGCCAACCTCAGCAACTCAGCGAGGCCCTAAGCAACTCAGTGAGACCCTGTCCCAAAATAAAAAAAATAAAAAGGGCTGAGAACGTGGCTCAGTGGTTAAATGCCCCTTGGTTCAATCCCTGGTATGAAAAAAAAATGTTTTTGAACCTAAACTTAAATTCTCAGGAGTATAAACAGTAAGAATCGTGAAGATGTGTAAGCACAGTTTCATTTTTTTGGTTTTTAGTATTCACTAAATAGTGTTTAAAACTAATATTTTATAATTCAAAATACACATGAATGACTCGTTTATAAAAATGACATCGTTAGAAGTGAAGCCACTTTGACTCTCATCCTCAATTCTGCTCTGCCACCCCGGTACCTGGAAGTGACTGCCATTGTTTTCATTCAGATATTTTCCTATGAAATATATTTGTACCCATAGAAAATATACATATTGTTTTGATGGTGTTTAAAAATGTCAATAGTATCAAATTATGTGTACTGTTCAGCAACTTATTTTTATTCATAAATGTCTAGTTGTTTTCCTTTTGATCTATTCCGATAGGGCTGTGAGCCATACTCTTGCAAGCTGTTTGTGCATCTCTACATGAAATTGCTAACAAAAAATTTTTCAGGACCATTTATGGAAATGCTTGTTTTCTTTGCTAATATGATACACCACCATTGGCACACACTAAATTCTCATATGGGTTTGTGGTGGGACTTTCTGATCTATTGAACTTTTCTGAGTCCAAACCTGTTTTAATTAGCAGAGCTTTATAATACACCTTGACACCTCATAGAGCAATTTGCTCTTTTCAGACTGTCTTGGCATATTCTTCTGTGCAAATTTTATAATTGGCTCCTCTAGTTCCATTAATAATACTTATTTTGAGTGAGATTACATTGCATTCATAGGTGAACTATGGGTATATTAATAGCTTTACAATATTGAACCTTTTATTCCATGAATATATTGTTCTCCATTTGTCTAAGACTTACTTTAGCAATAGTCTTGTCAGTTCTTGCTTGAGTTATCCTTTGGTACTTTTATTTTGAGTGGTGCTGGGGATTGAACCCACAGCCTTGTGCATGTGACACAAGCACTCTACCAACTGAGCTATATCCCCCGCCTGGTACTTTCATTTTTTTGATGTGACTAGGAGTTTTTTGTTATACATTTTTTGTTAGATTTATGGGAAAATTGCTGATTTTGAGATGTTGATCTTATTTCTAGCCACTTTATTAAACTCTTAAAGGTTCTAATACTTTGTCCTCCATGGCCTGTGCAGCTGTGGCCATCGCTGTGTCTTTATTTGCCCACCACCTCTGCCAATTTCCATTGCTGTTGTTATTCACAATGGTAAGGAAGCACCGGAGGCACTTCCTTTTTCACTCAAACTCTGATTCTTCAAGTTATTAGAGAATAGATTTCAAAAATGAAAGGTTAAAAAAGAAAAGAAAGACCTGGCACTTTTAATTTCAATAAAGTGGTTTTGTCTTCATAACTTTTATAAAGTAACATAATCTGTTATATTGTGTTAGTCGTTGTACCCTAATACAAAACAACCTTGAACATGAAGGGATTTGCATTTCTCTAATGCTAATATCTAAAACAACTGTTTGGCTACTTTGAATACATTTATAAATTGTTATAAAATCCATGTCAATTTGTCATAGCCTATTGCATATACATTTAAAAATATTTAGATGTCGATTTAAAAATGTTATTCCATTCTAAGATTTCATGAAATAATAAGTTTAGATCAAATTTTTAACAAAGAATAATTATACAAATTATTCATTTGCATCTTCAAAATCAGTGGCATCGCTAGTCAGTTTTTGTAGCATATCATCTTCACTTCTAAGTGGTTTAAGATATAACATTATTGAATCTGATCAATGTGGCCTCGGGAAGCTTTATCCCAAGTATTTTTTATAATAAAATCAGAACTTTTTCTTCTTTATGAAGTAATATCTTTATGATCTCCACAGAATAACTACTTAGTGCATTTTTAATGTAAACTTCATTGAAAGTGTAATAGCTGAAGCATAACACATATGGAGAAGTATATAAATCTTGTATACCGCCTGATGAAGTTTTGAAGTCAACTTGCTCGTCTAACAAGAAACTAGAAAGAGAACTTTTACCAGGATCCCAAAGACTCTCATTGCCCTTCAATCACCTTTCCCTTGAAACCCACTTTTGCTGTGGGTAGCACTGTTCTGATACATAACATGATCCATGAGTTTTGCCTGGTCTTAAACCTTTATGAAGTACAGTACCAAGTAATTTCTGCAGAATATTTTTTGGGAGAGAGGGAGAGTCTACGAGTCTTTCACTTCAAATTATTTTTATTATTTTTATCCACATTTTATTGGTGTATTACAGTTGTACATACTGACAGGATTTATTGTTACATATTCATACATGCACAATGTAACTATAATTTGGCCAATATCACCAGCATTTCTCCTCTCCCTACCTCCCACCTCTTCATTCCTTTCCTCTACTGATTTCCCTGATTTTTAGGAGACCTACCCACACCTTTGTTTCTCTTTTTCCTCTTTAGCTTCCTCATATGAGAGAAAACACAAGACTCTTAACTTTTTAAGTCTGACATATTCCACTTAACACAATGGTCTCTAGTTCCATCCACTGTCCTGCAAATGCCATAATTCCATTTTTCTGTATGGATGAATAAAACTCCATTGTGTATATATATTACATTTTCTTTTTCTGTTCATCTGTTGATAGATTTAGGTTGGTTCCATAGTTTAGCTACTGTGAAGCACTGCTATAAACATAGGTATGCCTGTATCACTGTAGTATGATGACTAATTTTTCAGGGTAAATAACAAGATCACTCCAGATTATTTAACACTCTTCCACGTTGTTGCCTCTAGTTGTAGTGTTTTCATTGATGTAGAATACCTCTAGGTATTAACTTCAATTTTACCCATTCTATTGTAGAAGACAATAGAATTTCCAAAATTCCAAAAGCCTATTTCCAGACTTTGGCTATTATGAAAGGTGCATAGAATGCTATGAACATTCTAACACAGGCTTTATGTGTATATGTTGGTTATATTTAAGAGTGGAATTGTTGTCTGGGGACATGCATATATGTTCAACCTTAGCTGACACCTCCCTTACCCGACACCTCCCTTACTCCTCGCACAAAGATAGTTCTAGTGGCCATAAAGCCTTGCTAACACTTAAGATCTTCTGCTGTCTTGATTGTAGTTGCTCAGGTATAGGTGTGTATTGGCATTTCACTGTAGTTTTTATTTGCATTTTCCATCTTAAGTAAATGTGCTTGTCAGCCATTTGTCCTATTTTGTGAAGTAACCATTCAAATTTTTGCCTACTTTTCTACTAGTTTATGTTTTTGTTTTTATCAGCTAGTGGGAGTTTATATATTCTAGATGCAAATAATTTGTCAGGTGAGTTTATTAGAAGCATTTCTGCCCGTTTTGTAGCTTTCCTTTTCACTCTTAATGGTCGCTTTTCTGTATGGTATTATTTCTTAAATATGGGTTTAATATAACCTAAGAAATCTACATAAAATTCCTGTGACTGCTTTTTTTTTTTTTAAATCTGATTCTGTCAGACGATTTTGAGACGCACTCAAAACTAGCACTGGGAGGTCATTTTTTGGTTATTTGTTGTTTATAATAAAGTCACTGAGATGGATCCATATAATGTAAGTTAAGGGTGAATGTTTTTCTGGTGAGGCAAAGTCATATTTAGACACAAATCTATTCAGCTCAACAGATAAGAAAAAAAAAAATCAAAGGATTAGCGTTTAGGAAACTTTTGTTTTCTAATCCTAGCTGTGTCACAGATGGCTGTAGCAATGAACCATTCTTTTCATCTACTTTCTTGTTCTACAGCCAACAATAGTTATTAAATGCCTGATAAAGATCAAGTACCTGCTAGATAATAAATAATGAACACAACGAAGACAGTCCAAGCCCTCAGAGGCTGAAATTCTGAAAAGATTAAGAGTTTGAGTTAAATTACCTTTAAATCCTCTGTTCTAGGGTTAGAATTCTATGATTTGGATAGGATTATATTCATATTCTGTGACCTGAGGCTAATACAACAGGGATTTCCAAAATTACACGGAAAAGGCTGTGAAGTATTAAAGATTTCCTACGTGAATACTGGTAAAATAACTTTTTAAATCTGAAGTGATTTTATATATTTATTCAGGTGATTTAATTATACAATGAAGTTCTTTTAGAATTATGAAATCCAATGTTTTAAAATATTTTCCCTCCGCAATTCTATTTATTACAATTTATAATCTTGCAGATATTCTCTTATCACAAGTTTTTCATGCATTCAGGTATTTTGCGTGATGTCTGATATGATCAGTAATAAAAGTTGCAATGAAGTAGTAGCTATGATCATAACCCTAGAAGACAAAAATACAGAGATAACACATTTATCTACCATTCAGAAAAATCAATATTAAAGACATTAAATAAATCTTTTGTTACATAATAAGTAGCTAAAATATTATAAGCAAGATTTAATCAAAATCAAAGGTGTCATACTTGTACTTAAACATTTTTCACTGTGTATCAAGAGCAGTGCAAATATGAAGGAAATGGAACATGTTGCATAGCCTCCTTTCTAAATACTACAATGTATATGCAATGAGGAAATAATGCATTAATTATATAGCAGAGTAGACATGTGGTCATATTGACAAAGATTAAAAGAATCAATAAATTTAAGAGCTTATAAATAAAAGCAAGACATTTTAACTCAACAAAATACGCATACTAACAATATTAAAATACAAAATAAGCACATATACATACAGAAAAAGAACACAAAAATGCCCAGAAAAGCTTTATGATTTGGGAAGCCAAACAGTCACTATAAACTACATAAAGAACTCTACCTTCTACAGAGTAAAAGCATATCATAATCTTGATGAGCAATTCATTAAACTCTGACATTCCTCACCAATAATATTAAATTGGGTACAAAGTCAACAAACCTTTTGAACACTACTGTGAAACAGGACGAAAAAAAATAAAAGTAGCATGCCAAGCAGTTGAAACAGCTCAGTCAACCCATCCATTAAAACCAGGCTGGGGTTGTAGTTCAGTGGGAGAGCATGTGCCTGTCACATGTGAAGCTCTGGGTTCAATCCTCAGCACCACATAAAAATAAATAAAATAAAGGTATTGTGTCTACCTACAAGTAAAAAAATATTAAAAACAAAACCAGTGTAAAATGGAGAGGCAATCCCTTTTCCTCTGAGAATGAAATAAGTAGCAGCCTTCAAAGGTGGAATAAAAATACTGAGGTAGGAAGACATTTCTAAGGGTGTTAAACACCAAATAATTTTGGAGATGGCCATCCACATTAAACACAATTAAGAAACAAGGTAAAATAAACTGAGATGAAAGTCTTAGATTTCTTTTTAAAGTTTTAAACTAGAAAATCACCCCGAGGGATTTACTAGTTAAACTTTCCTAAAGCACATAAGAAATAAAAATAGATTTAATAAAAATATCACTGGAGTTTTAGGGAATAAGGCAAATCCCCAAGGTTTTGATGAATCAGTAAATATTTTCCATCTCTTACTTCCAGAGTTGTATGGAACGTATATCTTGGGAACAGCTGTTACTAAAAAGTTTTAGTGTAAAATCATCAAAGTAACTTAAAAGTAAACTGTCTTCTATTGTGGAAGTGAATCTGACAGGAAGCTGTCAAGATCAAGGCTGAGACTTGGAGTTACTTGGTGTGACATCTCTCACTCAGGCCAGTTTCAATTGGTTAAATGTAGAGCTAAAGAGCAGCCTCTTATATAAAGAAATTTAAGAATTGTTACAGAGTTAAACAGGTTCGTGATTTCTAGGCCACAAAACCTTTGCAATTCAGGACTAAGTAGTATGTGCCATTTTTCACAGATCAAAAAGATAGATCTGACAGAAAACAGGCACAGATGCCTCAAGACTTGTGTGAGAAAAACCCTAATGGACTGAGAATGCCCTATTTTTATCTTTAGTTTCATGTATTTGAAGGGTCTTGCAGTTTCCAACATTATGGACAGCCACTGTTGCTTTTATTCTTATTATTCTTTGAGAAGTTCCAGGGTACAAGAAAGTGCCAGTTTTGAGTTCTCGGGAATGTACTGCAAGATAACAGTACTTTATCCTGACTCCAAATTGAATATCTTTAACTTCCATAATGATATTTAAAGGAAGATTTACTTTTTTTTTTTTTTATACTGGGGATTGATCTCAGGGGCAGTCAACCTCTAAGCCACATCCCCAACTCTTTTTCGTACTTTACTTTGAGACAGGGTCTCACTGAATTGCTTAGGGCCTCACTAAGTTGCTGAGGCTGGCTTTGAACTCGCGATCCTCCTGCTTCAGCCTCCTGAGTTGCTGGGATTACAGGTATGCACCACCATGCCACGCAGGAAATTTCACTTTTATGAGAAAATACAAAATGCTAGCTATGAGGGACCAAGAAGGATTTTTTTTTTAAATGTCAACATAAAAGACAAGAGAACACATTTGAACTACTGGCATTCTGCTGAAGTTACACATTTAGTGCTAACTGTGTCATCCACAATTAGTTTCAAGTCCTGTTTATAACTGTTATTAAGTGGGGTGGCATTATTACCTTCAGTTTTATGATTAATGAGTTGGGTTGGCATGTTAAGTAGCTTGTGCAATTGCCTATACTTTTTTTTTCCCTTTGGTACTGGAGATTGAACTCAGGGGTACTCACCACTGAGCCACATCCCCAGCCCTATTTTGTATTTTATGTAGAGAGAGGGTCTCACTGAGTTGCTCAGTGCCTCGCTGTTGCTGAGGGTGGCTTTGAATTTGTGATTCTCCTGTCTCAGCCTCCCAAAGTGCTGGAATTACAGGCGTGCACCACCATGCCCAACTGCAATTCCTATACTTAGTGACACTTAAAGGGGCCTTACTTTCCTCCTTTACCTCACACTTTAAATGGAAAAATCCTTGGGAGTGAAATTCTGACTCTGACATATAAAAATAAACACATTCTTTCATTCATCACTCAATTCTCAAAAAGGAAGCAGTACTTCAGCAGCTTTGATGGATATTTATTCTAACAGGCAGCATTTTGCTACATATTTTCCAGTCCCGATTAGAAAATCTGGGATATGAATGTCCGGTTGTTAAGTCTCTTCAGAGTACTAAGCAGCAGTCTGTTGAAAGGTATTCTTTGCTTACTTAATAAACACTAAGAGTCCACATGATAGATAATGGTGCTAAGCAGATGCAGAGATTAGTGTAAAAGTCCTATATTTTTGGAGCATTCTGCATGTTCTTACTTGTCTCTTCAGAGGAAAATCGTGTATGATTTATCCAACTTCATTCCTTTACCTCTTTAATGGTATCAAATGCTTACAACTTATACTTTCTCAACTGTCAAAAAAAGTTGTTGTTTAAGAGGAAGGAACTAGTGTATGAGGATTTTTTTTTCATATAATTTTCCTTTTTATAGTTTTTTGGCATCTGGGAATCTACAATGGAAAAGAAATTAGGTAGCAGAATTCTTATAGCTGGTATACAAAGATCAAATCTTATGATCTTAAGAGGTCTCTGCCAAAATAGCTTTTGAATCTTCAAAAAAGTCCTGAGACTTGAGGAGGCAGGATAGGTTCTCTCCAAAAGGGAATACTATTTCTGCAAGTTTCGTCAGTGTTAGGTCAGTGAATGTTTCTCATTACATAACTTCATTAACTAAAGATAAGACCCACTAGGCCCTTCCTTTTCACCAAGATCTGATCTTTAAATACTAGCTCTCAGAATTCTGCTCTTTTGCTCTTTTTAGTTTAGATTACCTGAATCAAGATATAAAAAGAAAAATTACACCAAAAACAAACAAATACATGTCCCCTGTACTAATTCCTCTCTCAATTTTTCGAGAGTATGAATAAAGATCGTGAGCATTTAACACCATTAACAAGAGGTAAAGGAATGGGCTTGTATAATCATGCACTGTTATTATAATTTTCTTTCTCCTCCTTTACATCATTTATGCATACAGACCCCTTGCCATCTTCAGCTTATTTTTTCACAGCTCCTATTTCATAAAGAAACACAGTTATGCTATACTTATCATCAGATGATAAAGCAGATGATAAAACTTTCAGACCTCAAGTAATCTGAGGTCAATAAAAGTTTTTAGAAAATCTGAAAAGTAGCCTCTCTGGAGCCACTACTCAGGCATGTCCACTAAGTTGTTGATCCAATTACAACAAATCAATCTGACTCAGAACATATAGTTCACTCTTCCTGACCTTGCTGTTAATGAAAGTGAACAAAAAATTGTGCCTGAGTTGACTATGATTGTGAATTTAATATTTTTTTTTTTAGAAAAATGTATTGTTCAGTCTTGACTCCTTATAAGTCCGGCCAGCCTTTTTTTTTTTTTTTTTGGTGGTACTGGGGACTGAACCCAGGGGCACTCTACCAATGAGCTCATCCCCAGCCCTTTAGTCCTTTCTGACTTCATTCATTCGTTCGTTCGTTCGTTCGTTCATTCATTCATTCATTCATTCATTCATTCATTCATTCAGACAGGGTCTTACAAGTTGCAAGGTTGGCCTCAAACTGGCAATCCTCCTGCCTCAGCTTCCCAAATTCCTGTGATTATAAAGTGTATGCCACCATGCCTGGCTCAGGTAGCCACATTTTTTTCATTGATTGGGATATACATATTTTAGAAAAAAGATAGGCAGATTTCTTTCTTTCCCCTCCAAGAATGTCATCTGTGTCCTAACTTAGGCTGCTTTAGTAACTCCAAAGATTTTCAGATTTTGTTGGCAGGTAGGAACTTTGTAGAAACACTAGAATTTCCTGGCACAGGACAAGGCAATCCAATAGGGCAAATGCTAGGACTTAAGGTCATTTGGGAAAAAAACATGGTTACATACTTCACTTATAGCTATAGTTAATATAGTTAAACATACTACTCCATTTATAATCAAACTGGTATTTAGATTTCTCAAGGTTGGTTGTTGATCTGAAATGTTAATTGTGATGGTAAATGTTCAAATAAATCTAGAAAATATTCTATTATTTAAGGATGAAAATTCAACAACATATATATATTGGTTTTTGATAAATCTCTCAAAAATATTATTTTCACATGTTCAAAATATCCTTGTACAGGGATGTTGCTAAGATCTACTACATACACTACAGAAGCAGCAGGTTATGTACATTTTCTCTTGGTGCTAGCTCTTACTCCATTCCTTTGCTCCTTAGGATCACACCATGTTGTCTGGGAATGGCTAGACTGATGACAGGAGGACAGCATTTGTAGTCATGACCTTGCTTCTAGTCTTGGTTCAACTAAATACTAGCTGTGTGACCTTAGATAAATAGGCTACCTCTCTGAGTCTGTCTCCTCATCTGTAAAACAGATGGACAGTAAAGAAACAGTCTCTTATTTGTTGGTATAAATAAGTTACAAATAAGCTAAATCTGTGAAAACATCTGGTAAACTATAATGAACGACATTATACACTAACTACATTTATTTGAATATTTACCATCATAATTAAATCTTAGGTCAGCATGGCTGACACATTACTCTTAAATATGAATCAAAAACGTTTTTAAAAAAATCAGGATTGTATATGATTTTCAGTATTCATTAATCACCCTGAAATAAAGATTCTGTTTATATTATGTTCTGAAGCTTATGAATACTTTAAAAGAAAATAAAAGCAGAATTTGCTTAAAACTATACTTTTCAGTCAAGGAATACTTGCGATTCGGAGTTATTCTTAAACCACTGCAAATTCCAAGTAGCACAACAGAGTAGCATAAAGGTCAAATAATGTAAAGCACATGTATGAGACAAACAATGCTCAGTTTCTAAGGCTAAGATGTACACATGAAATGCAGAGTAATGAACACAGAAGCTTGTCCTTATCCTACTGTAACAGCGTGCATGTGTAAAGAAAGATATGTCCACTTATGTTAGAGATTCAGTATCATTCAAGCAATAAACTTCTTCACATTTTTTACTGGCTTGCAAATAGGGAGAAAATCAAACAATTCTCACTGCCAAAAGCTTTCCTATTTCTATCAAATTTGGTCTCAGATATCATGAATTTAATAGATATCATGAATTTAATTTAAAACTTTCACTTCTAGAATCTTAATATAGTTAAACTATCTGATTAGAGAACAGTACTTCATATTCTAAAATAGATTACTATGAAATCTTGCTTTTTTTATAGTTATATTATTTAGATCATCTAAGGTTTCCTAGTACTTATTACCTCTTGTAACCTAAAAACAACAGGGATTTTCTTTTCTGTACAGGCAGAAATGAAATGTTCAGGGAGTAGCTGTCCATCTAGAAGAAACTGGTCATCTTTCCCTTGATCAATTAGTATGTCCAGCTGAGAATCTGGATAGGACTTCACAAGATGGGTTGCATCATATGCCTGAAAAAGAGAGAAAATATTGAAAACTAAATTTAAAAGTGCCCAAGAAGATATTCTTCTGAATATATGATAGGATCAAAAGGAATTTAAAGTTATTTAAGCTCTGAGGCTAATTACACCAGACATATGATTTAAAATTTAGTAATAAAGTGATATTTCTTGGTTAAGTTGTAAGTAATGGTAACTCTGAAATAACAATATGAAAAAAAAGTAGCCTCAGAGCATCTTTCATGACACAATAAAATTAGAAATTAGGGTTTTGTGATGGTTGTTATGTACAGTCATCCCTCAATATCTGCAGGGAATTGGTTCCAGGATCTCTCAAACTCACTAGTATGTCTGGATGCTAAAGTTCCTTACATATTGCTATAGTATTTGTATAGAGCCTATACACATTCTTCTGTATTCTTTAAATCACCTCTAAATTACTTATACAATGCTATGTGATAGTTTATTCTCCACTCTAGAGCCTTAACTTGAGTGGGCTAGGAATATATTTATGGTGTGTACAGCTTTTTAGAAAAATTTGAGAACTTAAGAGTGAGTATTAATACAGTCATCCAGTACCTACCTTCCATTTATCTTGATCTGTTCCCAAATATCCGCTAAAGGCTTTTTTGCCCCAAGGACAGAGCACTGGGTTGCAAATTGGAGCAAATGCTGACACAGACTTTAGAAATAAAGGCAATTTAAAAATGAGTTAATTTTGCCAAATCAAATATGAATAGATATTTGAAACTGACTTAAAAAATAACTTGGAATGAAAAGTCCTGTGAACAATTTTCCTTTTAATATATTACAGGCCTCCATCCTCAATACAGTCTTTTGTATACTCTAAGAGAGCAGATAAATATAGGTGCCAAAATAACATAAAACCATGGATTACCATTTAATGAAGATATAAATAAAAGTTTATGTTCAGAGTTTCTGCTACTTTTTCCCCCTGAAAACTAGTCCATAGTAATATGAAACAGCTCATCCTTACCTTAGTGAACATACTATTACATCTGAGACATTATTTCTTTTAAACAGTGTCAAGAAAGCAGTAAGGAGGAATACCTTAAACATGACAGAATTTTTAACTCAATTTTGTGTTTTGTAAAATGCTGTTTTCCACTGAATAAAAGTACAAAGATGGAATCTCTCAGCTTTAGAATATTTATCAATGTATATATTTAAAAATATCTAGTTTTTATTTTTTTGGGTACTGGAGATTGAACTCAGGGGCACTCAACCACTGAGCCACACCCAGCCCTATTTTGTGTTTTATGTAGAGACAGGGTCTCACTGAGTTGCTTAGCGCCTCGCCATTGCTGAGGCTGGTTTTGAACTTGTGATTCTCCTGTCTCAGCCTCCCTAAGTGCTGGGATTACAGGCTTGAGCCACTGTGCCCGGCTCTAGTAGTTTTTATAAAGGATAAAAATTTAAATTTGCTTTTCTACCTCAGACACAATAAACTAATTGCCTTATGTTCACATATTTAGCACATCTAAAGTAAGCAGTCTTAATACACTTATAAAAGGTTCTGGGTTCAGTCTCCATCACTGCAAACAAATAAACAAGGAAAGCTGTCCTTACTAAGGGAATTAAATGGGCTAAACAAACCTTGCTATAAGGAGTAGCCCTGTGATTTTAAAAACAGAAGTAATCTTAAGATGATCATTGCTCTGACATTTCCTTTTTCAACTCTTGTAATATACTCTGCACAGAATGACACTCTATGTGGTGGTTACTGACTATGGCTCACTTAAACAAACAAAAATATGTAAAGCTATAAAGCTTCAAATAGTGGGAAAGGCTGAGAGAATGATGTTTTTCAATTAAGCTCTATTTCAATTTTCATCTAGATGCATTAAGAATATAAAATTCTTGGGGCTGGGATTGTAGCTCAGTGGTAGAGCGCTTGCCTCACATGCGTGAGGCCCTGGGTTCGATCCTCAGCACCACATACAAACCAATAAAATAAAGACATTGTGTCCATCTGCAACTAAAAAAATATTTAAAAAAAAGAATATAAAATTCTTAAATTTCTACAAATCATAACTATTTTCTTCTACCTCAAAAAATAAAGTCAGTTTTCCAAAGATTCCTGGCAAAAGTATAAATAAATGACACAAACTGTCACAATAATATTAATCAAATATAACAACTTTTAGGGTGAAAAATGTGTTCAAAACTAGAGTTTGAATAAAAGTAATGGAAAAGATAAGTTACATTTTATAATACTTCTAGTAGGTCAACAAGAAACCACTCTGATGAAATTCTTATACTTCTGATTCTATAGCACGTCATGTAATCAAATTTAATACCCTCTGTCAACACCCTGAAATTCCCAACACTTAGGCAAAGTTTAGTCCTAATATTACAATATCATAGTTTTCATATTTGAGAGTTCCTAATATTATATTAAGACAAATATTTATCCCGAGGCTTTGGTAATCTTACTTTGTATTTTCCAGGATTTTTCAAAGCACAAATCAGAGCTCCATGACCTCCCATAGAGTGGCCAAAAATAGACATCCTTTGGGGGTCCACTGGAAAATTGGCATTTATGAGTTGAGGAAGCTAGAAAGAATTTAAATATGACAAAAATTACCAGAGAAAATAAGTTTAGACTTTTTCAAAGTTATATAAAATAATTACACAATATCCAAATCACATTCTTAACATGTCTTCAGCTGATAAAAAAATTAAAGGAAAACAAAAACAAAAACTCAGGTAGAAAATAGTTATTAACATCACTAGAGAATAACAGAGAATAAATAGACTCCTTTGAAAGCAACTTTAGAGAAAGATGATGCAGAAAGTACCTTTAAAATGTTCCAAACTATTGGCCTAGTAATTTCACTTTTTAGAATCTGTTTTAAAGAAAAAATCCTTAGGGGAAAAAAAATTTTAGGGAAAAAAAATTATGTACAAAGATAATCAATACAGTAACATTTGCTGTGGTAAAAAATATACACAAAAACATTTTTAATTAGGAAAAATGTTTAATTTGGCAGTACATTATTTAATCAATATACTAAAACAATTATTATTTAGGGTGTAAGACTTATTAAAATTTTAATTATTGTTTGAGTTTTTTTTGGTACCGAGGATTGAACTCGGGCACTCGACCACTGAGCCACATCCCCAGCCCTATTTTGTGTTTTATGTAGAGACAGGGTCTCACTGAGTTGCTTAGTGCCTCGCTGTTGCTAAGGCTGGCTTTGAACTCGCGATTCTCCTGTCTCAGCCTCCCAAAGTGTTGGGATTACAGGTGTGAGCCACCGCACCCAGCTTAAGTTTTTATGGTGTAATAAAATCATAAAATTTTTCAAAATGCATGAACTGTACATAAATATTATGAATATAAGTAATGCTTTACCACTTACCCTTTCTAACTAAGCCTTGTTTTATCACTATAAAATATATTTGAATGAACCATCTGTCAAGAAATCAAAGGTTGTTTCTTATATACTATTTTCTTTGATAAACTGAGTAATATGCACATTCTCAATATAATTATTAAAATCTTTAAAGTCACAGAATTAATTTAAACTGCAGCAAATATCATTATAACAGTAGTAAACTTTGCTATCTTCACTAAGGTAGTTCAGAAGAATGTATGAAGTAGATTTATCAATACCGTATCCTAGTTTCAAATTCTGAGGACTGGAAGGACTTTGTGTCTAAAATCGAACTCTTGATAGTTATCAGTAATAGTTACAATACTAATTCAATTACCTCCTCCGTTATATAAGAGTACATTCTGTAGTTAGTCTTCCAAGGATCTTCTGTGGCATTCACATAAAATCCAGCACCAGTGCCAAAGTCCCAGCTTTCATCTTCTCCTTTAATATTACAGCCACCTGTCAAGGAAATATCTGGTAATTTTATCCACTCTATGGTAATTTATTTAATAATGTGCTTTCAGATAAATATACAAATCCATTTGCATTATAGCTGTTCACCAAATATTGTGAGCTCTCTCTTTTGGAGTACATGGTAGGGCTATACTTCTTAGACTTCTTGGCCTTGAATGGGGACCATGTGACTAGTTCTGGCCAATGAGGTGAGAGGGAATGACTTGCCATACAGAATTCAGCTGCCAAAGTAAGGCCCATTATCTTTCTTTGTTGATGAAGTTCCATCTATGGATTCTGAATATATGTTACTTCATTGTTTTATATTAAGTGTCCATAAAAAGGTTTATCTTTCAGAACTGTATAGAGATCCCTTCCCTACTGACCCACTCTCTCTAACCAATATTTCTTTAATTCTCGTTACTACTGTTGACAAGCTTGTGCTCAATTTACTATCTTGAAGAAAATGTCTTCTAATGTGCTCTGGAATAATTCCCTCCTGCTTCCCCTTTTCATTCAGAGAATGGTATTTTAGAGTCATGTCACTTGAAAGATTAAAAGATAATAGCAAAAATATGAAACAGATTGTATAATGTATGTTATACCATTTACAACACAGTCCTTAAATATTTAAATTTTTATAGAGAATCTGTGGAGCAAGAATACTTACGAGGGCTGGTATCTGGGGCGATGACAACAAGGCCATGTTCTGAGGCAGCTTGATGATAACCAGATTTTGATATAAAATTCTGTTCTGTGCAAGTTAAACCTGAAGATCAAAAGTACTGTTACCTCATGTTATACCGTGAATAGTTTATAAACTTTAGCCTTTTTATAGCACAGGAAAACAAGCTCACTTGTTATTATTATTTTGCTGTAGATATAAGTTGAGTAAGACTTAAGTTCTCTTTCCACAAAATTTATAATTGTATAAATCTAAAAATCATCTTAGATTAAATGATTCCATCACATTCCTTTCAGTCACTAAATTTTCAATTACTGAAATTCATTGGACCAGACGTGTTTGGGAATTCAGAAATTTTCAAACTGTACAATGGCACTATGGGGCATATGCCCACCATGAAAACAAACCCAGTAGGGTTTACTGTCTAGTAAGTTGAATGAAAACAAGAGCAAAACTACTACATCAATTGTTACATTACTAAAATTGATAAATTAGCTGAAATTGTTATTATATGTGCTTAAAAACTTAAGCATTCACAGTAAGAAAGTTAATACTATGGCCCTCAGAACACAAAGAACTTGACAATTTTTATATACAGGTAGTTCTCAGCCAAAAATTCTAATTTCTCACTGACCTAGATGGAGAACAATAGTGAATATAATACTTTCCTTAAAATTCAGTTTTCGCCCCAGTTTTTAGAACAGTTTCTGTGATTTTTCCTAGTTCTGTGCTTTTCAATCATATGATAAAGAGATGACTTAATTCTCTCACCGTAGGTACCTCAGACTAATCTGCTTAATCTCTGTTAGGACATAGACTTTCACCAGTCATGGCAGAACAATAAGGTGGTTTGTCTACCATTCCTTGCCAGTATGTTTTCCAGACAATGGAGCCATAGCATGATGGAGAACTGTTCCCATTACTATAAAACTTTGCAAGTTTGCAGACCTCAATGTAAATGTGTTCAATGGAGGAAGGGTAATAGTGTACAAAGCATGGATTTTGGATTTCAGATACGATCTGTTTCTAAGTGTCACTCAGCCTCTTACTAACCAATTTAAATATTCTAAGCCTCAGTTCCTTCATTTGAAAAATGGAGATTACTGCCTCTTTCTATTTCATAGGAAGATTAAATATGATTAGATGTAATGACCCTTGAATTGTGTCTGGGACAGACCATAGAGTACCTTGCACTTGAGAAATGCAAATCTGTTAGGTACCAGAGAAAATTTTCATTTTAGAATGGAAATTCTTTGATTAAAGTAGAGGGAGTGAATTGTAGAGGCACAGAAATAAAGATAATTCAACCAGAGGATTATTCTTCAAGAGTATATAGACAGTTACTAATTAAAATCTACTCAACCTAGCAGCTCAGGAGGCTGAGAATAAGAGGATCCCAAGTTCAAAGCTAGCCTCAGCAACTTAGTGAGGCCCTGAACAACTTAGCTGGGGCTGGGGATGTGGCTCAGTGGTTAAATGCCCCCTGGGTTCCATCTCTGGTTTAAAAAAAAAAAATCTACTCTATCAACTATATCTATATGAAGAGAGAATTTTTTTTGGTAACAACTTTACTGAGCAATTCAATTCAATGATTATTAGTATATTCACAGCTGTGCAGCCATCACCACTAATTTTAGAACATTTTTATCACCTCAAAAAGAAACCCTATGCCCATTAGCAGCCATTCCCCATCTGTTCTACCTACAACCTCCAGACCCAGGCTGCCACTACTCTACTTTCTGCCCCTATGGATTTCCCTATTCTGGGCATGTATATAGGTGGAATTTAACAACATGTCATCTTTGGTGGATGGATTCTTTCATTTAGCATGTTTTCAAGGTATATCCACATTGTAGCATGTATGAAGGCTTCATTATTTTTGTTGCTTAATAATAGTCTATTATATGGATGTACCACATATTATTCATTATTTCCTCAGTTGGTGGACATCTAGTTTGTTCCCATTTTTGAGCTATTACAAATAATGTGCTATGAATAATCATATTTCTGTGTGGGTATACGTTTTCAACTCTCTTGGGTATATAGCTAATGAAAGAATGTTGTGACAGCCATCTCGACTTTCCAAAAACAGGAATCACCACATAGGGACTATCTTTGAGGACTTCTTTAGATGTTTTGATTTTAGCTAATTTGTCAACTTTAGCAACTTACTGGTAGTAAACATTCTGAAATCCTTTTGTCATCATTTCTCAGGGGCATTGGTCAGACAACCTTACCTTTTTTTAAAAAAAAATCAAGACTTAATTTCCAAGGTCTATTTGTTCTTCAGCATCTCACTAAGGAAACTGTTCTGCCATTTAATGTAAACAAACAAAAATTCTATATTTTATTCTCACAAAGCTCAGATAATCTGTCTTTATGCATTTCAATTTTTGTTAGGAATTAATCTGAATCCAGATTAAGCCTTTAACCCAAAGTTATGACTTTAGTAGCTCTTGTCAGAAACAAGAACAGAAAACTGAATACAAGTCTGGACTGTGAGTCAGAAAACCTGCTCAGCCTTACAGTGTTATGTAACTTTGGGCAGTATTAAGCTTCTCTGGGCCTCAGTTTTCTTTCTATGAATTACATGGTATCTAAGGTTATATTGAGCTACATATTACTATGTATTCTAAAACAATTAAATATCTAATTTTGTTGCTGTTGCTTTTTTGCTAATACCTATGTTTTCCTAGAAAAACTGCTGTTCTTCATTTGGTCATGGAAATGCTTTGTTGAGTTAAAATGATATACACCTAAGTCTTACCTTCTAAAGTGGAACGTTTATTCTCATTTCAAATTGGTATTTGGAGCTTATCCTTGATGAAACATATATAGGGAGGATTTATTAAATAAATGTTGTAAGAAACTATTTTAAAGAAACAACAGCTCTCTATGACAAATTGAGTACATAACTCTCTCCTTCTAACTCTTCCTTATAAAGATGAAGTGCTAGTATCTTGTGAAAGAGCAATTAGCATAGAGGTTCAAAACTACTAGTGTCAAAGTCTTACTCTCTCACAAATCTATTCTTCAGTCTGATTAGGAGTATTAACCACTGATTAAGAAGCATTAGTGTTCTTTGTGACCTTCCAGATTGTTGCCAGAGAAGCTCTATAGAGACCACTTAAAATATTAGAAGACTGTAGGAAGATACTTGTCTGTGGACTGTAATTAGTGTATCATGGTGCTCTGGTTCCATCTAATATTGTTCTATTTGACTGGCAAAGTCTCTACAAACTGCAGAAATGTTTAGGCAGCTATAAGTTAAGTAAGTAACTTTTCTACACCTTTAACTTTGAGCCCAGGACTGTACATTCTTTACCAAATAACTCGGTCTAATTGAAAAAAGAGTGAAATAAATGTAATTCCATAGGTCTGAAGTTTTCTCAAGACAAAATTACAAAGCAGACAATGATAAGTCTCTATTTTATAAGAGGCTCAGAAAGCATACCAGTAAGTCAAAGAAAAAAGGAAAGATAAGCCAGTTAAAAGGAAATTGCTTTATAAAACTCAAATGTATAATACTCACCAGACAACCAATACAGTGCAGGGCACTTTCCACTTTCTGCCTTCGGTGGTAAGTAGATAGCAAATTTCATTTTGCAGTTCAGCTCAACACTATAGTTTTAACAACAACCACCACAACAAAATATTAATGCCCTTTATTAATCAAGACAAAGATGAAATAACTAAGCACTATGTAAAAAATAAAATATATAAAATAGGTCCAAAAAAGTGGTTTAATGTCTAAACTAAGTACTTCACCAAGGCTTAAGGAATATATTGTCCCTTAAAGAAAGAACAAAATCTAGCCGGGTGTGGTGGTGCAAGCCTGTAATCCCAGCACTTTGGGAAGCTGAGACAGGAGAATCGTGAGTTCAAAGCCAACCTCAGTAATGGTGAGGCACTAAGCAACTCAGTGAGACCCTGTCTCTAAATAAAACACAAAACAGGGCTGGGGATGTGGCTCAGTGGTTGAGTGCCCCTGAGTTCAATCTCCAGTACCAAAAAAAAAAAACCCAGAAAGAACAAAACCTGTTAGGCATACTGATCAACCAACCTGAGGCTCTGCTTGGAATGGCATATAGTCATTTTGGGTAGAGTAAATTTAAAAATAAATGTAGACCTCACTGTAGCACTTCTATTATTAAAAGAAAAATTGTTCCTATTTCTAAAGGGATGTATGAAATATATAAGCTTTGATAAAAAAATTAATTCCAAAGATCTTAAATTACATGCTCATGAGCACTGAACTGTTCCATATCCTTAATCTGCTTTTTCATTACTAATATTTTATCACAGTCACTATTATCACAAATGAATAAGATAATTTTAATAAAAACCATAGGACATTCCCATGTAAACAGGAATTTATGAAATCATGATCTTGCAGATGGAAGTTTTAAATTTATTGCTTCAGAATAGCTGTCTTTTTAAAATTAGTTACACATATACTTTAAATAGTAACAACAAATAGTAAATACTTCTATAAACTCTGTAAGAAACTAGTTTTTCCCTACCCCACAACCTTTTCATTTCCCACATTCCAAAGGTGATCAATTTACCTCTTGTAGCTAACTCTTCTGGCATTCACCCCTATATCTAAATAACAGGTCTTCATTTGTTCCTTGATGTTTTCAGTTTTAGTTATTATTTACTGAATTTTCAGTGTGGAAGAATTTTATTTAACTAACTTCCCTGCCTTTGTTCTCTGTACCTACCGACATTCCTCCTCTCCGTGTCCTTTCAATATATAATTTTAGTTGATCAATACTAAGAAGCTATAAGTGCTACTCAGAGATGAATCATGCAGTATGCTAGAACTACCTCCCTTTCCTTTTAATGTTTTTTTTTTTTGTTTTCACTGAGTTTGGAATTCCTTGTATTGACTATGCTGACTTTTTAGGTACAGACTCCCACAAAGGCCTATCAATAATAGTGAGAAGTTTTCTGTATGCTCCCTTCCATTCTCTGCAAATGTCTGATTTTATTTTTCTACCCTATTTTAAACATCTTTTCCTGTGGATAATTAGAAGGTCATAAACATTTTCTGGCAGCTGTTTTTAGGTCTTTAATTTCTGTTAGGGAAATTGAGATGTCTTCTTTCATGATATACCATATTAGATCCATGACCAATTCCAGTTATCTGTTATCAGCTGGCCAAACTGAGAATGCATAATCATGTTCCAGGAGAGTTGGTGCCTTAAAACCTTTGGGGGGGGGGGCGGGTTGTGGCTCAGTGATAGAGCGCTTGCCTCGCACATGTGAGGCACTGGGTTCGATCCTCAGCACCACATAAAAACAAATAAAACAAAATAAAGGTATCGTGTCCATCTGCAACTAAAAAAAATTTTTTAAAAACCCTTTCTTATAAACTTAAAAACTTATTAAGAGCAATAAAAATATGTTTAAAAAAGAAAGAAAACACAAAGTAAGTGGCACACATAGGGAAAAAAACTAGTAAGAGGGTAGATCTCATGTTAAGTATTTTCCTCAATGCAGTTTTTTTTTTTTAAAGACCTATCTCAAGCAGCTGTGTAATAAATTACGTCTGAAGCATTTTTCAAACAGTGGTATGATTATCACTAACATAAAAGGAAAAAACCAGAATTATCAAGTGACCTTCAAAATTTCTGCCCTATGTTGTCATTACAATGCTGCTCAATTATCAAAAGAACAGAATGTCATACACAGAAATTTGCTATTGAGATGGGGACAGGGAGAAGGATCAGGTCATAAGCTACCAGATACACAAAAACTAATTAAGGCTGTGCCTCTCTTTAAAAACCCCCACTTTCAAAGGGAGTAGAGCAGAAGAAAAACTATTAAATGGTTACTAGGCTCCTGGAGCACACAATGGATTACATTCCAGCACAATTCTTAAACTATAACTCTAAATCACACAGGTTACACAATAAGCAGATTACAGAGAGAAACTTAGTTCATAGTTTTTACTTAACTAGAAAGGGGAAATGATCTGACTTGAAGGTAAAGGAACAAATATCACAAGATAATCATAAGCTTTTTAATTGATGGTAAAATTCAAAGCCTAACTGCAGACAAATAATCTTAGGTCACCCATCTCAGAATACCTGAGAAATCATACATATTCTCTATGTCTAAGACCACAGCGCATCTCTCCTCAGTGTCTGCACTCAATTCTGTCTGGGTATGTACTGACTGCTTTGCCTCTGCTTCTAAGTCAGCCTGTACCTCTTACTGTTATGTTCTGAAATTCTTCTTGCTGCAGACATCAAGGACCTCGTCCTGAGTTGAGGTGTCCTCCTTACAAGGACCTCCTTGGACCCCTTTCCCAGTAACATTAATGACACTGAGTTTATTTTATCACTACTTTAACACCAAATTTCCCCTTCCCCCAGTTTCATAAATTTCCTCTCAAATACAGTTAATTCTATTTCATTTTCTAAAACTAAAACCTCATCAAACCCGTATTATCCAACAGGATTTTCTACAGTAATGAAAATGTTCCATATCAGTACTGTCCAATACGGCAAATTCCAGTGACATTATCTAAAAATGTTCTCAGAATTTTTAACGGCACCATAGATGTTTCCATAAGTTTTAGAAGGCCATCAACTCAAAGCTTGAAGGTATTCTTTGTCAGGCTCCATAGTCCAATCTCTACACAATTAAGTTTCGTGAAATTGTCATATAGATACCCACAGAAAAAGGAAGCACATTTATAAGTGAAATGATATACCAAAATACATAGAGATTTGTTTAAAATCAGGCAAAACAAATAAAATAGAATAAGAGATATCTAAAATTGTCTACATCTTAATAGTTACCTGTCATGTTCAAATACTTTCTGCAATCCCCCAAAACACTTGTTGCTGGAAATCTGTTTCAATGCCATTCTTTTCCTATTAGTGAAAATTAATTTTGTTAATTTCTAAAAACTTAGTTCCTACAAAACTTAAAACAAAACTAATTGTTTATCAATTACCTAAACACACAGCTATTTTCCATCTAGAATTTTTTTGACATGCCATTTTTCTGATAAATAATGTTAAGAAACTAACTTCCATATTCACTTATATTTGTTACCCATACTTGTTTCTAGAAAATTTTGATATCTTGGTATATCATTAATAATTTATTGTTGCAGACTGCCCCAAATTCTTTTTTAAAAAATCTCAAGTTACTAATTGACTAGTTAAGTAGATTAAAAAATATTAAGTCTACCTGTCAACTGTAACAAAGAAGTCAAGGAACTAGTATTTTTAATTATGGTTGATTTTAAAACAGGAAGATGATGTGCTATAATTATTTTGATAACATTATCGATCACTTACAGTATGATAGGTATTTTTCAATATACTAAACCAGATGAAATTATTCATCCTTTGAGAGCTTTTAAGAAAAAATGATACATAAATTACAGATTAATATTTCTCCTTTTAAACCAAACCAGCAAGTACAACATAGATCTGTTATTAGGGATTGAAAAGAAGATCTTTTTGTTAGGAAATTTTGAAGTTTGGCATTTTACTTCTTTTCTCTCCAACAGATCTTCTTAACTTTCATATAAAAGTAATTTTAAATTTACATGTAAAATGTTACACATTACCTCTTAATAGTAAATACATGGAAATAACTGGAAAACAATTTTTATCATAAGTTACTGTTGAGCAAAGAGAAGTGAAACTGATTCTGATGTGTGCCTCTTAAGGAAGGATTAACACCCCATTCCTATAAGCACTACATTAAAATTAAAATGATAATTTCTACATACTAAATAAAAAGCTCCACATACCTGGAACAGGTATTACCTCTCTGGTGGTTTTCTGAGTGAAATGTACTACTACAGGTTGATCAGTTGCAGCTTTAGGATTATTCTTACAAAGATATGTTAACAATAATCTTAAAAAGCAAATTTGGAAAGTCTTTGCAAAATTCTAAGTGAGATTAGTTTCAATCCTATCTTCAAGCAATCCCTTCAGTAAGTCCAAATACTTAAGTTTTATATTGGAAAACTGGGATTTGAATTCAGGAAGTCTGACATCAGAGTCTCTACTCTTAGCTGTTTTGCTGTCCTGCCTTCGTAGAGGATCGTTAAGTACTCTTTTATTTTTTAAAAAGACAACCAAAGATTGACTGATTCTATAGGATTAGGGTATTAGAATTACATAGACAGAAATGAACATCTCTTCTACTAGTTTTTATTTTCAATCTATAAAAAATCCTTAAATGACAAATTGTTCCATAAGATGTTGTTTGTTATTACATATTTACTTCAGTTTTTCTTATTCATGATCCTATCTTAAACAATAAAATTGTCAGGGGACACTGTATAATTTTTATATATATACATCATTAGACCAAAGAATAAAATTTGCTAGATCATCCTACATGGTAATTTTTTTAAAGCAACAGGAAGTATGTAGGCTTTCTCAAAATATGGTACGATGAACACAAATGGTACATAAGAGGCACCTAATAATTACTATATTTCTTGAATTTGTGAATAACATTGTGAAGTTCTTAGATACTATGTGAAACTTCTAAAAATTAGCTTGTCCTTTATCATTCCATGCTTTGTTATTCATTAATTTTAGTAAACCATAAGTAGTCTATTTCTTCTGTTCTTTGAATACTCCTTAATTAAAATTCAAAACCAAATACTATTCATTTGGCCAGAAAAAACATAGTTAAAATACTTTTTTAAAAAAATAGGTAGAATGCTTTAAAAAACCCCAATCTTTTAAAGTTGTTCCCTCAATAACTTGTTTTATAAACTGCCTTCAATTACAAATTAAGGACAATGTTAAGCTTAACAAAAAAAAGGAATAAAAAGGGAATATGCTAAGAATTAGACATGATATACTATGATATATGATTATAATATACTAGGTAGTTATATTTTTCAATAGAAATTTTCTATGTGAAAAAATCAGATGTTTTAAACCAAGTTATTAGATTTTTTTCATTTAATTTTGAGTAGTAACACGTAAATAATGAAAGTTAAGTTTACCTGTCCAACTGCTACTTGCGTTTTTTGTCTGAAGGACAGACGATCCTGAAAAAAGACCAAATGGATTATAAGTGATAAAGTTTCTTATAGCAAGGCTACACAGAGGTTATGCCCACTTGCATAATCTCAGCAGAGGCATTCTTCTCTTAAGGTAGGTAGATGATTCTACTCTGGATATGGCAACATGGAAAATGTAGTTAATGGGACAGGAACACTTCACCTCGGCCCTTAATCTAGTAAGCTTAATTCAGATATGTGTAGTATAATGATGGTTTGGTCAGGGTACAGACTGAATATACAATGCTGGTTCTATAAGATTATGATGAAGCTGAGAAGGTCCTATTGTCTAGAGCACACTAAAGAGGCAAGAGAAAAGGAAACTGCAGAAAAAGGAAAAAACAATCCTCAAGAAAATTCACAGTGAAGTGTTTAGCAGCTTTTTCAGACCTCAACAAGCTCCTTAAAGAGTCTGAAAACCAGGGCTGGGGATATAGCTCAGTTGCTAGAATGCTTGCAAAGCCCTGGGTTCAATCCTCAGTAACACCAAAAAAAAAAAAGTTTGAAAACATGAGCTCCAATACTGAAAGGTTTTCTCTTAAGAGAAGATTGCTCACAGTGTATTATCTATTTACAACCAAATTTATGATTTTAAAAAAAAAAAGCAAAAGAAAAGAAAACCAAGTTAACTACCATGAATAGATTTCTGAAAAGTGACACCTCCTCAAGAAGAAGCATAGGCAGGTCCTTCTGGAGGTATCTAGAAGAAGGCAGCTAAGACAAAGGCTCTACGTGTGTTCCTGCCCTAAAGACCTTCCAGTGGGATGAGTTAAAGGTGGAAGACCATGATATTGATGATCTTGATCCTGTTTAGGCCTGGGCTAATGTGTGTGTTTGTGCCTTTATATTTAATGAAATAGTTTAAACAACATGTTTGTTTTTAAAGTAGTGTTACAAAAGAGTAAACTACAAAGTTTATAAAGTAAAAAAATTATAGTAAACTAAGGTTAATTTATTATTGAAGAAAAATACTTTTAAGAAAAGTCTACGACAGTATATGCAACGTTGTAGGACGTCACGTTCACTCACCACTTACTCACTTACCCAGAGCAACTTCCAGTCCTGGAGGCTCCTTTCATAGCAAGTAGCATATACATTTTTATCTTTTATACTATATTTTTACCATAACTTTCCTACAGACATATAAATAGTAACCATTGTGATACAACTGCCTACAGCATCTGTACAGTAACATGTTGTTTACAGGCAAGGAGCAATAGGTTAGACTATCTAGGTTTGTTTGAGGACATTCTGTGATATTCACATTCTGATATCATTCTGTGATATAATGAAATCACCTAATGATTCTTTTCTCAGAATATATTCCCGTGTTAAGCAATGCACCACTACACCGATTTTGCCATAAGCCCCAGTGACTGGTCAAAACCTTTGTTGAAGTAAGAGTGCTATGAAGACTCTTTTTTTCTTTTTAAACAAATAAAAAGAAGAATTAAAGTGTAAGTTTTAGGAAATATAGATGTAGTCAACTACTGAGAGTGAAGAAAATAAGTGGGGACTAAGAGAGTAGAGGAAGATGGATTTATCTGGCTAAGAGTTGTAGGTTGAATTTGTAATGTGGGCAGGAAAAAGGAAGAGAAAAGATGGAGAGAGGCAGACTGAAGGTCTATGGGTTGACTACACAGACAGGACATGGTGAGAAAACTGACTTATGAATGATGCTAAAGTGACTGGTATTAAGTAAATATACATATGCAAATTTACATAGTAGGAGAAATGGGGTGCTAAGAACAGGGTAAACACTAAAAAGAAAAAAAAAATCCCCTCTCCACCAAAACCAAAACCAAAACAGTAGAACAATCCAATTGTTCTAGAAAGTTCATGAATAATTTTTAGAAAAGATTCACTGAACATGGCTTGAACATGTCAAGTCAATCAGGTAAAAACCATTAAAGAAAGCAAGTCTTCTTTATTTACAACATATCCATTCTCTAAAAGGTCAAATAGTCAAATCTTACTGTTCTCTTTTCTTATTGAAGCTAAATGTCATCCATAAAGCCAGGTTCTTTTTATTTTTGCCCATTTTCATTTTCTCACAAGTCTCTAAAGTTTTCTATGTATCTGCAGGCTGAGCATCAATAATACCCAAATCTGAAATGCTCCAAAATCTGAAACTTGAGTACACACAAAATACCACCATGAAACTTTTGCTTTATGAACAGAATTATTTAAAATATTGTACAAAATTACCTTTGGGCTTTGTATATAAGGTATATATGAAACAGAAATAAATTTTGTGTTCCATCCCCAAAGTATCTCATTATGTATCTGCAAACAGTTCAAAATCTGAAATTCAAAACACTTCTGGTTCCAAGCATTTTGGATAAGGGATAGTCAACTGTTGTGTGTGGCTTTGGTTACCATTCTCTGAGACTCCTTGAATTTCTATCCACTTCATTTCCAGTATGTCCCACTTTATTGGTTATTAACAACCAAAATAGGTCTATGCAAATCAACAGATTGCAGTGCCCTAACTGCTGGCTACCATTTGTTTGTCATATTTGAAATATCTCAACACTGCCCTTTTTTCTTTTAATTCACACTAACACCATCCCAATTATATATAAGAAATTAAAACTCAGCCTCCTACTTTCTCCCACTACAGTCCTAGCCTAGGATTTTAATTCATTTATGATCAATGGAGACCTATAAATGGCTCATCTTCAGGCTAACAGGACCTACACAAAATTGTTGTCATTTAATTTAAATGCTGTCTCCCTGATAACCCCATCAAAAATGGTCTCCGGCTCTCTACTGAACTCTGAGATCATTTTACAACCTGAACTATTACAACAACCGAATCCAGAGATGCAAGGTCCCCCTGGGCACTTCCTTCAGCGCACGCCTGACCGCGCCCTCGGGTGGCCTGTGGTGCCCTCGACGTGCGTTGGCTACTCCCTGGGCCTGTTGTGGGCGCCGCCATCCCGCCGAGGCCCGTTTGCTCGGTAGAATGGGAACACTTGTAGTTGGTGGTGGCGCATGTAGAGAGCGGGAACTGTTTTTGTAAAAGGGACACGAATGTAGTGTAGCGGGCACTAGACAAACGGGAGCTTCTCCGCGATGCAGCACGCCCAGCGCCCCGGGTCACACACTGTTGGGAGCTCCGTGAAAGTAAAAGGATTAGGGAGAGGCGCCGTGCACAGGGACAAAGCCTGGCCTCGCGCCACGGTTTGGTGGTGTTCGGGCCCGCCGTCTCGCGCCTGCCATCTGCACCGCAGGCTTCGGGCGTCTGCCTGACCAAGCCCGGGCTGCAGCTGCTTCCCTAGACCCAAGCTGGCCGAAGACGTTCGCTGTTCTGCCCGTACCCAGTCTTACCTACGGACGCGGCAGGGGCGGCAGTGGGGACAGACCAGGCGGTCGGAAGGGAAGGGCGGAGCCTCAACATGGCCGCCGGGGATCGGCCCGAGCTCCGCCCCGCCCACACTAGGACCCGCCCTCTTCCGCTAACCCCGAGGCTCCGCCCTCCTTGGGTCCGCCCACTCCCTGTCTTAGCCCTTCCTGGCAGCCTCTTTGCCTCCCCAGTGTCCACTATGCCGCTGGGTCAGTAGAGGGTGTTAGAGGTTGGACCACATCACCTTATCCAGCGACTGCCTGCGCGCGCATACTGTTCCGGGAGAAATCAGCAGGAATCTGAGGCTGTAATAAACCTGACGGCTTTCTCGGTTTCTGTGTACCCCTGTGCAGTTTTTAGAAACCAAAGACTAGTTTCAAGACCCCTTACTCTCGATCCTCAGATTTTCAGTTCACCTACTTGGTAGATGGAATCAAGAAGTATTTGGAATCTTCAGTGGCAGACACGTAGTAGGAGTTCTGTCAGTGTCAAAAAGATCTCCCTTCTTCCCTCAATAAAAGTTGAACTGCCAAGAGTTAGTTGCTGGTTGATGATTTGCAGCAAATCACCCTTTGACATTCTGCTTCTCCTGTTTAAGCGAACTAATCGTCAGTGTACTTTACCTACTGGGAAAATGAAACATACTGAGAAAATTAAACATGATTTCGAAAGGGCTAAAGTGTGTGTGTGTGTGTGTGTGTGTGTGTGTGTGTGTGTGTTTTCACTGTTAGACTAACAGATCCTCCCTCCTGGCTTCAAGGGTAGGCAACCTGTGCATTTGCAAAAGAACCGTAGGTCAGAAAGATCTCATGTTTGGTTTTATTTTCACAATCTTTTTTTTTTTTTTTAAACATAGGCCCTACCTTTTTGGTTTGCTCTGGGCCCTGCAAATGATGTAGCTGGTCTTGCTACAAGGAGTGGTGGGTGGAAATTGACATAAATATGGGTGATCTGCCACACAGATTACCTGCCAGGATCCGTTGTGTGGCTCAGGTCCATTTTGCCATAATGACCTTTATACTGAGCTAACTTGTGGACCTGTAGATCAGTTGGGACTCAGACTGGAAATAATGTTTAAGCAAAAATAATGTTTTATTTTAAGAAAGCACTGAAGTAAAAAATTACTTTTACTTAAGCTTGAAGTCCTTTCCTACAGGGTACTTATGTTAAGGCAGTGTGATAATAATCAGAACTAAAATTTCTTCATTAAACATAAATAAAATTATAATATATCCAAAAATTCTATTTCTTTAACATATTAGGAATGTATATTATTATTTGGGCATGAAAGCAAAGTAAACTGAAATCAGAAAGTAATGTTCACTTTTCTGATAATGAAACTATATTAAAAAATGGGTAAATACTAACTACTAAAGAAACAGTCCAAAAAGTATCTGTAAATGTGTGACAGACTCATTTAAGGACTCTTAGTCTGAACTAAAATGAATAAGATACCATCTTAGGAAGACAATAAAGGAATGGAATGAAAGTAAGATAAACTCATCTACTTAAACATCTGTGGGAAAGGATATTGTCTAAGTCAGTCATGGCTGCTATAACAAAAATACTATAGACTGGTTGGCTTAATAGAACTGGAATCCTCACCATTCTGAAGGTTGAGAAGTGCAAAATCAAGGAGCACACTAATTCTGTTTCTGGTGAGGGCCCTTTGCCTGGTTTGCAGGGGACCCCTTCTTGTTATAACCTGGCTTGGGTAAGGGTGCAAGTTCTGAATCTTTCATCTTCTTATAGTAACACTATAGGTCCATTCGTGAGGACTCCACCCTTATGCCATAATTATCTCTCAAAGACTCACCTCCAAAGGCTGTCAGATTAGGGATGTAGGCTTCAGTTTATGAATTTTGGGGGACACAAATGTTTATTCAGTCTATAGCAAAGTTAATTTTTGAAAGTCTAGAAAAGGCATTCATTATACACAAAGAAAGATACATTGAACATAAGATAAGCTACTTGAAAAGTATTTTTATGGCTTTTATACAGACTGGATCAGGGATTATTATCCTTAGCACTATGGGTATTTGGAGCCAGATAATTCTTTGCTTTGGTGTTAGTGGGGTTCCTATGCATTGTAGGATATTTAGTAACATTTCTGGCCTCTACCAGCTAGAAGCCAGTAGCTCCCCCAACAAGCTTCCATTTCCAAAACATCTCTAGACATTGTCAAATATCTACTTAGTGACATATGAAATGGAGATCTAGGATTGAAATCTGTTCTGAAATACAAGCTTAGCTTGTAAAATCAATAAATTGAGGTCTTGGTCCAGTAATATGCATTTTTGAGTCATATCTTGTATCTTTTATATAGGAAATCAGTGGAGTACACTGTAAAAAATTAATAGGTCATAGATTTTTGTTTTCATTTCTGAAATGTAGGTCAGAATAAATTATAAGGTAAAGTGGGGGATCTAGATCTAATAGAACTTCCTGCAATAATGGAAGTGTTCAGTATCTGTACTCTCCAATAGACCTATAAGCAATCATTAAGAAACTGAAATTTGGTAGTGTTACTGAGAAATTAAAGTTTAAATTTTATTTAATTTTAAATAATTTAATTTATGAAATTAAGTGACTTGGGTTTAATTTAAGTCATTTACATTGTTTTGATTTATACATGTTCTTTTTTATTAAATAAAAAATAAATGTCCAGCAAAGAAGGGTTCTGTGATGTCCTGGCCATGAGCTTTGGTTGCTGGCCCCTACTCCCCTGATGTTAGGGTACATTGCTTTCTTCATCTTTTTATAAAATCTTCAAATTAGTTCCACCTTTCCCTTGCCTGTATTTCAATGCTTTCAATACATACAATAAAATTATATTTCTCTACTTTCATAATTTCAATTAGATTCCATTTCAATATTAAATGAAATTTTATTTATAGTAATATATGTAATGTTAATTATATTAATAGTAAAAATATATTTGAAAAGTAGAACACTTAGAAAATGTAGAATAGTGCAATTGTAATGCCCAGACTCGAGACCACCAGAGACCACCAGGAGTCTGATTCCGATGTAATCACAAAAGGGTCTTTAATTCAAACTTGAGTAGGGTCCGCCAACCCACACCGACGCAGCGGGTTAGGAAGCGCGGCCCCGAGTCTAGGGGAGCAGGGATTTTTATGGGTTACAATCGCAAGCAGGGGAGTACATGCCTTGGCGTTACACGATTAGG
>CM053404.1:106602818-106706382 GCA_028644305.1 Xerus rutilus
ATCAGTGCATTTAAGATTTGAAAACTCTTGACTACAGAACATTTTTTGCCTGACAATATTTTGGAAGCATCAGTGAAAGCTATTTTTTAATTTGTAATGTGATTATTTTGATATAAAAATACTTTTTGGGGGGCTGAGGTTGTGGCTCAGTGGCAGAGCACTTACCTCGCACCTGTGAGGCACTGGGTTCGATCCTCAGCACCACATAAAAATAAGTAAACAAAATAAAGACACTGTGTCCATGTACAACTAAAAAAAATTTTTAAAAATTACTTTTTTGGGAAAATTTTTTTTTTCTTTTTTTGGTACCAAGAATTAAACTCAGGGGTATCTGACCACTGAGCCACTTCCCCAGCCCTATTTGTGTTTTATGTAGAGACAGGGTCTCACTGAGTTGCTTAGCACCTTGCTGTTGCTGAGGCTGGCTTTGAACTCAGGATTCCCCTGTCTCAGCCTCCCAAAATGTGGGAATTACAGGTGTACGCCATTGTGCCCGGCTACCTTTTTGGGAAATTTTGATAATTTATGTTTTTCAGAAAGGTAATTGATTTTACCTAGATTTTGTAGTTTTGTAAATATCTCCTGGTCTTTGGCTATCACACTTTTCTCCTTGTTATGTTAGTGTTGAGTGTTTGCATTCTTTCTTTCCCTAGATTCTTTGTTTCTATTTCTGTTGACATTTTCAGAGTAGCTCTTGGATTTAACTAAGAATTTAAAAATTTAAATTTCAGAGGAATTACTGAGTGAATCGCTTTGGATTTTGTTTTTAACTGCTCTTGAACTCTACCACCAATTTGCTTTCGAGAAAGTTCATAAAACTCACATGCAGTATTTGTTTATCTTTCTCATTTTCACAAACTCCAGTCATATATATGTATATATATATAACCACTCTGTTTGTGCACACAGCAAGTATTCCTGCAAGGTATATCTCCTGGAATTACAATTGCTGTTCTGCAGAGTATGCACATTTAGAATTTTGATAAATTTACCTAAAATTATTCTCATAGGTTTTGCCAGTTTACTAACTCTTTACAGCATATGAAATAAAATACTTCTTCACTCCTTTTCTAACACTGATCTGTATCTGAACATATTTCCATGATTAAAAATATTTTTCTACCCAGGAATTTTTAATAGATGAATAGTTTTCCATATATTGCTTACAATATATTTTACTACTCTTGTGGTATTGAGCATTTAGGTTGCTCCCAATTTTATTATTATGAATAATTCTATGATATTTACCATTGTAAGTAAACCTTTGTCCACTTTCTTAATAATTTTCTGAGGACATGGTCCTAGAAGTGGAATTGCTAAGTCAAAATTCATTGTCCTTTTTCAAACTCTTGCTACAAATTGCCAAAATATCAGCTAGAATATTTATGCCATGTTATATCTCCACCAACACATTCTGTTCTCTCCTCATGCTCCTTTCATCAATATTCTTCAGCAGTGGAAACTTTGTATTTTATAATGTATAACCCGAAGCACTTTTACTGCAAATTCCCAGTAGGAACTCATGAATCACATAGAAATCTTTAACTCTTAGTTATAATTCTCTGGGAACGGATATTTTGATGAATGCAGTGTCTCTTTGATGTGGACAATATGTACATGATAATAGAAACTTCTAGGCTTAGACTTCATCATCTGCCCCCTCTACAGATAGATTTAGAGAACAATACTTTGGTATTATTTTCATATTCATATATTTGAAGTAAAAATATGTAGCATTTGAAATAACTCTGAATGGTATTTATAAAATAGTGCAATGACTGCAGATATTTCTCTTGGCACTAGGATCTAGATAAAAGTTTATTTTTGCAACAATTGAGTAGACCTCCTTATTTTTCTCTCTTTTTTAGGTTATGTTTGATTCTTACTGAGTTTAATCTTCTTTCAATTATTTTAAGAAGATGGAGAGGAATGGTTGAATGATAAATTAATCTATAAAAATTATGTCCTTATGATGAAACCAGCCTAATTCTATCTTAAGATTGAAAGCCATTTCGACAAGAGGTTATAAAGGTTTATTTTTTGTTTTACTTGCTTGACCATGTTTGGCTTTGATTCAGTAATTGGCCTCTTTAAAATCTAAGTGGTGCCCCCATGCTGGAACCTGAGTTTACTCCTTTATGTAAAGATGTTAAGCCATGTAAATCATTGATTTGCTATCTGCTTCTGTATTGTATTTGCCAGAACCCTGTCAGTTATAAATTCCTAAGATACCTACCTTTCTAATTTTCTGTGTTATAAAAACCTCCCTGCTTCTGGACAAGGCTGCCCTCACTGAAGGGGACAGCTGTTGTACAGCTAATTTGTGTGCACAATATAAGCTTGCTTAATTTGATTTAAAATTGGAGTCAGTGGTCCTTTCTTTGCGTTGTGGGTTCAACACTTACTTTGTAACTTTAGTGACTTGGGGTCTGGGCTGAATATCAGCCCAAGTAATATGGCTCCAAACTAAATACTGGGTGAATCTCATTCCTGGGAGCAGACCACGGCTTGCACGAGAAGCAACATCTGTCCCATGGAATGGACCTAAAAGATATTTGATAATCACCATTGTCAGCCCACACTAGTTCTGTTGAATTTGAGAAGGGAGAGCCAATATCTTCCAATAATTGTTAAGTGCTGGCCTTTTCCAGTCTACCTCGTACTAACATAAACCATAAAATCTGGAAGTGAGCAGTGTTGTATAAATGCTCTAGAAGCATTATGTTGTGAGTAGGAGGAGACAGTGATAATGAGTGGATGTAAAAATGCTTTTACTGGAATCAATAAAGGAAGGAGGAAGGACTTTAAAAAATATGTGAGTAATTGAGTTTATAGAGATAACATGAGAAAAAGACATGTGAATGGAACATGGGTTTATAGACTGGAACATAATTCAAACTAGAAGAAACTGGAAAAAAATGCCAAGATCATTTTGAACTTATTGGAAAGGATTGAAGGGATTCCCAGTAATCTCTTTTGCCTATTTTAAACCATTGGACAGTTTTTCACCGTAATAAGTAATTCCTCACTGGGAGTATGTAAGGAAAACAGTGATAATTTTATCATTCAATCTGGGTTGACATGTATAGAAAGGATCATTCTTGAAAAAGTGCCAAAATTTCTGGAGTCCCACAGGCTAGGATAAAAGATTTAATTTGGTTCATATTTTCAGAAGTTTTGGTCCATCATTGTTGGCTCTGTTGCTTTTGGGCCTGTGGCAAAGCAGCACAGCATGGAAGGGGATTCAGGGAAGGTGTGACAGAGGAAGTTGCTCACCTCATGGTAGCCAGTAGCGGAGAGGGAGAGAGAGAAAGAGAAAGGGAGGAAAGAAGAGCCTGGGTTCTCATTATCCCCTTTCAAGCTCATGCCTAACTTTCTTTTGCTAGGCCCCACCTCCTAAAAGTTCCAACAACTCCCAACAGTACCACAGATTGGCAACAAAGCCTTTAATATTTGAGCCTTTGGATGATGCTTCAGATCCAAACTGTAGCATAGTCTCTAGTAGATAAAATTAATTTGCATTACTATGAATAGGAATAATTTACATTGCAATTAACTGGAATCTTTTGCATCTCTATGTTTTCTGTAACCCACCTCTACTCTGTCACAGTTGCAAAACAGCCTGGACAATGGGAAGTCAGGCATAGGTGTGCATCCTTACAGTTCAGACAACACCCAGAGTACCCACTAGACAATGTTCACATCCAGTAATCTGGATTCCCAGTAATCTCTTTTGCCTATTTTAAACCACTGGACAGTTTTTTACAAGAGTAACTAATGCCTCACTGGGAGTATGTGTTTAACCCATGTGCCTGTTGCTTTGTTTCTACATCTACCTTTTCTTCTCTGGCTTGATGCCAGAGAAGAGATGGAATTGTGTGGATTCAGCTTGCCAGGTGAAAGGCCTAGCATGGTAACACCAGAGGCAGGAATTTAAGACTTTTGATGAGAATGCTCGGGGAAAAGTTTACAGTTAAGCAAAATTAAAAAGAAATTTATATATATATTTAAAGAGTCTATGATTTTAACCTCCTAGCAGTGCCCCATTTCCCATTCCCCAGATCCTCAGATACTGATCTAAGTGTACAGTCCCCTAATAGTTACTGTGTATGTAGATGACTGTAGTTCTTTGTGTGCAGTCTGGGGTCTTGAACAATCTGTCTATAAGACATCAGTTCCTTTCAAAGATGTGGGCTTTTTTAGCACCATTCCTGAAGGTGGGCATACAAACCAGCATAACTCAGTGATAGTGGGAATACTTGTCCAAACAAGCAAATATAAAAAACACTTCCATTCTGTTGGATACTTCCTTCTTTTAGTGAAAGAGAGCAAGTCCTTCCAGAAAGCAAATAGCTCCTGGGAGGCTGGATGATTTATGCATTAATTAGCCCTTAAAGTCAGTGCTTCAAACTGTCTGGAGTAGATGAATACGTAAATATATTTTCCATTGTCATGGACCAATATAATAAAAATGGATTTCTAGAAAAAACAAAATAAAAAAACCCACAAAGGCAGAAATACAAGTTCTAATTTTTAATGATCAGATGTCAACAGATATCAATTACATTTCAGTAAATACAATCAGAACAAACAAAAGAGGAAAAAAGAAAATAATTACTGAAAATTTATTTTATTGGATGTATTCATGGAGAATGAATAGAAGCACCAGTCACTTTTTAAATTCCACAATCATAAATGATCTAAAAGTTGAATCAAACTGTGATTCCTACATATTAAATGCCTACATTCATAGCTTGAATGGACATAATACATGACTATATTATAAGCTTTAATGAGACAAATGAATTTGCTTTTTGTTTGCTTCTTTATCTAATACAGGATAGAGTAATAATCCTGTTCACACAGGGGCTAAAGAAGTCCAAATTTTTTGTTTTGTTTTGTTTTGTTTTACTAGTGCCAAAGTGGAGAACCCAGTATCATAGAGGTATAATTGCAAGAATGGAAGAAGAGGCTTTAAATAGATTTCAGTGAACTTGGGATATTCAGTTGTGAGTAACTTTTTATTGTGACAAAATTTTAGAATTTCCTAAAATTGCAGAAATAACCCCCAAATTCCTGTATGTCCTTTTTGTTCTATTAGAGACACTTAATACTTAAATTTAGAATAATCTGGAACAATGACAGAAATCAGGAAAATAACATTAACACTATCATCAATTCCACAGTTCATATCTAAACTATGTCAGTTTTCTTTTTGATTATTCAAAGAGTTCATTGTGTTTATGCACATATATATATGTACACTTGTGTGGTGTTCTATACCTCCTAGCACAAGAGCATGCACTGACTAGTCATATCTCTTTAGTCTCCTTTAATTCAGAGTAACTCCTCAGATTTTTTCATCTGTCTTGACTTAAAATTTTTTTTTTAACACTACAGGCAAGTTATATTTAGAATTTGATTACTATTATTGTCATATGTAGAGGACTGTCTTTTTATGACACAAAATGCAGTGAAGCTCATTTACCCATGTGTAGAGTTAAAATTAATAATAAAAAGTAGTAGCCAGACACGGTGGCTCACTCTTGTAATCCCAGCACTTTGGGAGCCTGAGACAGGAGAATTGCGAGTTCAAAGCCAGCCTCACCAACGGCGAGGCACTAAGCAACTCAGTGAGACCCTGTCTCTACATAAATCACAAAAAATAGGGCTGGGGATGTGGCTCAGTGGTCAAGTGCCCCTGAGTTCAATCCCCGGTACCCTCCCCCAAAAATTAAATAAATAATAATAATAAAAAGTAGTAATATAAATAGTTACCTAGTTTAGGTGGTAATTTTTAACTTTCAAATAAAAATAAGCTTAATTCAAAATTAAACAACAAATAACATTGAAGATTTAAATTTTAAAAATAAAACAAAGTACTAGAAGAAGAAATAGACAATTATAAAAATATCATTTATATTAATTGGTACTGTTTAGGTGGAAAAGTTCTTTTTAAGCATAATTCCAAATTTAGGAGTCATAACAAAAATAAATATAGATATATCATACATATATGTTAAATTTGCACTGACAATAACATTCCTGCAGAGGGGAAAGCATCATAAGTAGCTTGTACTGTAAATTAAGGTTTCATCTCTCTAAAAGGTAAAGGGCTCTTAGAAATCAAACAGAAAAAGTTCAGCCCCAAACCACATACAACAAGAGGGGAACAACAAGGGTGATCCCAGGAAAATAAATATATGTGCTTCTTCAAGACGCCATATGCTCAACTCCACCTATAATAAGGAGAATACAAGTTAAATTTACCCAGACACCATTTCTCACCTAATTACTAAGCAAAATTTTGAAAGTTGGCAGCGCACTGTTGGCCATGAGAAGCAAATTCTTTCATGCACTGTGAGTGAGAATGCAAGGTAGAACATGTGCTGGAAACTATCGTGATGTTATAGTTGACATTTATCAAAGTACAAGTGCATAAATATTTTGGCTCAATACTGATAAAAATTTTTAATTAATATTTATCAAAATTACAAATGCATTAGTATTTTGAGCTAATACTGATGGACTTTTTTTCTATAAATACGACTTTGAATGCATGAAATATTATCCCGTCAAAATATTCATTGTAACATTGTTTATAATAGCAAAATTGGGAAAACAAACCAAGTATCTTCCAATGAAAGCCTATTTAAATAAAAAATAGTACATCACAAATTGGGATCCTAGGCAGGTTTACATAAGAACAATGGAGTTCCCTATATACAAATGTGCACTGATCTCTAGTTTGAAAAAAAGCAAAGTATAGATCAATGTATGCAGTATGCTACTTTTTATAAAAGTGATGAATACTGGAAGAATACAGACAATGTAACAAAGGGGCCACCTATGTACTATAGAGTGTGAATGGGAGGGTACCAGAAGCAGGAATATTCTTAATTGTATTTGTTTGATTTTTGAAAGGTGATGTTTTATTTGAAAGATCTGCTTATTCATAGCAGAATCAAGTTCTATCACAAAAGGTGGCCTTGTGTTGCTGAGATTATGCGCCACAGAGCTTTCCATTTGCTTTTCTATTTTAGATGCAAATGAACATTTTATCATACATATTATTTTCTGTCTTTGATTTAATGTAGCCATACTCTAATTAGCTTTTACTAAAAAAGTAAACAATTGATTCAGGAAATGAAAGCTACCAACAATTAAAGAAGAATCTATATTTACTATGAGTTATTTAATTTTTACCAATATTTGGTTCTTTCATTCCTCTTAACTCTTTTTTAAGTTTTTCGAATGAATTGCTGTTCCTAAGGCTAGCAGAAATGGATATACATAACTGAAAAATATGTCTTTTTTTATGAATAATTGGAAAGTAGACTGTTAAAAAAAGTGCCAGCTTGTGTCTAAAGACATTACCTCTCATTTTTGTACTGCATCTGGCATTGGGAGGCCAGGTTATAGTGGCATCTTTGATAGAGAAGCTCATGAGATAAACACAGCCTGGTTAATCATGAGCGTGAAGGAAAAGATCTGCACAGCTAGCCAGAAGCATAAAATGGGGGGAAATATTCACGTCATCAGTAAAATACGTAAGAATAAGCTGGATCATAAATTTAAGAAACTTACACAAGGAGAAAATTCAAAATATAAAACATTACTGTGACTATTTTCCTGGGAAGAAAAGTAGATAATTAAAAATCATAAATTCCTTCCAAATAGACTTAAAACTTTTGTGTAATCCTCATCAGAGTTCCAAGGGTATTCTTGTGGAAATTGTCAAAATGAGTCAAGTTTCATTTGGAAGAACGAGAATTAAAAATCTACTGCAAAAAAAATAAAACATCAAAAAATCAAGATAGACTGATAAGTAGGTATAAAGAAGGAGAGAGGGCTGGGATTGTAGCTCAGCGGTAGAGCGCTTGCCTCACATGTGTGAGGCCCTGGGTTCGATCCTCAGCACCACATACAAGGCAATAAAATAAAAACATTGTGTCCATCTACAACTAAAAAAATTTAAAAAAAAAAAAGGAGAGAGAGTCATAAAGCAAACATGGTAACATATAGATTGAAAATCCACATGATGCTTGTAGGGTGTTTAGTGTTCGAATCTTTCAGTTGTTTCTGATGTTTGAAAATTCTCAAAATAAAATAGAGCAAAAATTTGCCACAGTCCCTATTTTTATTACATTGAGTTCAAATGCCTCTGCCTGGCCTTTCTAGTGGGATCATATCATGCTGTTCCTGTCCAACCTTATTTTCCACTGTTCCCTACCAATTTCTCAGCTGTAACCAAGCTAATTTCCTCACTATCCTTCATTCCTGCTATACTTATTTTGCCTTTTGCTCCTTTCTCCTGCCTAAGATGTTCTTGTGTCCCCGGTTGCCCACTCCCAACTTTGCCAGGCTTCCATCCAGATCCTGCTGAGCACATCCCTCAGCCTGGCTCATACTGACCCACCACTACACTTAGGATCTAACAGAAACTCTATTCTGCCTCAGGAGTGTACTCCCTATGTTTTGGCCTCTTAGTCCAATCTTATATAATTGTGAACGCAGTCTCACACTTCCTTGTGTTACTCAGCATCTAGCATAGTACTAAGTACGAGATGACTAATGATTTCTGACTAGCTGATGGATTATTTTTTTAACAAGTTTTTAAACTTTATTTTATTTGTTTAGTTTTTATGTGGTGCTAAGGATCGAACCCAGTGCCTCTCATGAGGTAAGTGAGGGCTCTACCACTGAGCCACAACCCCAGCCCTGCTGATGGATTATCAATAGCCATCCTTATGAGTTCAGTCATTGAATGAATCAATGGGATTTCCTTCATCCGCATAAGCTGTGATGTCTGCCACAGTTATGGTGTCTGGTTCATAGAGATTTTCTTATGGATAAAACAACAACAACAAAAAACAAAACAAAACAAAACCCCCCTTTTTTCTTTTACTCTCTGCTCTTTCTCTATTTGAATATGTTTTCCTACATATTTCGTCTACTGAATAGAACAGCCTTCTAGTTATCATATATCACATAGAAATAAAGAAATCAATAAGCAAGCTATCTATTCACAAAGAACTTTGTGAATTCCAAAGTTGGGAGCAGTTCTCCCACTTGTATCTAAAAGGTGTGCTTGCCTGAAATGAAGGATAGATTGTGTATTAGTTTCCTCTTGCTGATATAACAAAATTATCACAATTTAGTGGCTCCAACAACAGAAATTTATAATCTTAACAATTCTGGAGATTGAACATCTAAATACATCTTTCAAGGCTAAAATCAAGGTGTTGGAGAAACTCCTTTTATTCTCTAGTTCCTGAAGTTGATGCTTACTTGGTATATTCTGGAACATCAGGGAGCCAATAGTGGCTGGACAGAGCCAGAGAACATGGGAGACCTCAGAGAGATAAGAGCTGGGGCAAAGTATCTAGGAATTTCTTGAGCTTTTACTCTCCATGATGGAGAGCATAGGGCCTCACATGTGCCAGGCAAGTGTTCTACCACTGAGCCACTACCCCAGCCCTACAAGATTGGTTTTTAAAGGATCACTCTGTCTGTTGTATTTTGAGTAGACTTTTTTGGTTGGGGAAGACTGGAGATCAGGAATGGGCTACTGCTGTCATCCAGGTGAGAAGTGATAGTTTTTTCGTGTGAGGTGATGAACATATTTTGAAGATTGATTCAGCAGGAATTATTGAGGGAGGGAGAAAGGAAGAGGAGAAGAAAGGAAGAGGAGGAAGGAAGAGAGAGTGAGAGAGAGAGGGAGGGAGGGATAGAGAGAAAGGGAGGAAGAAGGGAGAAAAAGGGAAGGGGAAGAGAGGAGAGGAGAGGAGAAGAAATTTAGAGAAAAACAGAACATTAGAACTTTCCCTTCAAACTCCTAGAGCATGGAGAATAGAATGACTTATACCAAACTGTTGGTAGGAAGTTTAAGAGTCTATGTGGCTGTAAAAGAGAACTTCTTATTTCACTATGAATTGCTATATGTATGAACCTTTTAAAAAGACAATACATTCTTATGTCATCTGTACACAGGCAACATTAATGCAATCTTACGAGCTTTGTTGGTGATGCAGGTTAATTGAGACAAGTATTTAGCAACTAGAATTGGCAAGGACATTGCAGTGTGCTATGGAACCACCTGATAATAATAGGATTATAAAGAAAAATGCAATCAAGAATTGAACAATTAAATTTATTATTAACTCAGGACATGGAAATGCAGATGCAAGTTGAAAGATGAACAACTGTAGATCCTGTGCATTTTTAGGAGGAAAATTTCCTGGTTGAAAAGAAAATAGTGATCAAACCATATAGAGTGCTTCAAGGGAGAGAGAGAGAAGTGGAGTCTACCTTGGTTTATTTGTACAAGGGTAGAAATAAATAATGCTACATTTATAATTTGGATCTGCAATGTCCCCCAAAGGCTCATGTGTTGAAAACTTGGTCCCCAATGCAGCAATGTTCAGAGGTGGGGTTTGGGGAAGTGATTGGATCATGAGAGTTTTGATCTCATCAGTGGATTTTCCCATTGATGGATTCATTATTTTAATGGACTATTGGAAGGTGGTGGAAACTGAAGGATGTGGGACCTAGTTGAAGGGAGTGGGTCCTTGGGACTGTGCCTTTAGAGGTTGGATCTTACCCCTGGTCTGTTCTGCCAGACCCCAGGATTCTCAGCTGACAGGTGAGCAGCTTTGCTCTGCCACACCCATCTGCCATAATGTCCTTCCTCATCACAGGCCCAGAAACAATGGAGCCAGCTGACCATGAACTGAAACCTCTGAATCCACGAGCCAAAATATCTCTAGCCTCCTTTTTTTTTTTTCAGATATTTTGGTCACAGTGATGAAAAGCTGACTGACACAGCTATATTATCTGATGAATTCAGGATAGACTTCTTTTGCATTGATGTGGAGGTACACACAATTAGAACCTATGTGGCTCTACAGATCCCTTTCTCCAGGATGTCAAACCTTTCCTTGTGCATAGAGGCTTTCTGGTTGTGATATAATTTTTGAAACTTTGCATATGTAAAAATAAGCTGAATTCTCATTTAAAATTAAGATTTAACTCAGTCCGTGAGCACATGCATACAAAAATGCCTTAGAGTTGTTTAGAACTAAATGTAACAGTTTTAGGAAAGTGATGGATAAGCTCTGATGTGCACCACCAATGTCAGCCATTATTATTATTATTATTATTATTATTATTAATTTATCTAGTTTTGAAGACATTTGAGGTATTCCAAGACAGGTAGATTTTCCAGATATGTGTAATAGACCCGTTTAAACACTTTTTAAAAATCAATAATTCAAATTTAAAAATTCCTTTTTTATAGTCTAAACTCCCATTGAATGTTCTTTAATATTTTGTTCTTTCTGTTTCCTCATTCTGGACTGTGGATAGTCTCTGTTGTCTTAAACCCAAGCCAGAGACAAGATTCCTTCCTTTTCTTCATGCCCAGGTCTGCATCTTGTTGGTTTCCCCTTCTGTTTGATGCCTACAGTCAGGCCCAGGAATCTAAGTCTTGTTTCATAAGACCCTGATGTTTCTGTCCTTGGACCCATTTTCAGGACACTCTGACCTAAGGGTATGAGTACACCCCAGTTATTCATTCCTTCAACGGATATTTGTTTAAAAAGCACCTGGGGATTACAGAGAGGGAGGTGACAAAGGCACAGCCCCACCCTTAGGAAGCCCGCAGCCTATTGGGTATACAAACAGGTAAATAAAATCTGCAATAGTGGGGTCACTGCTGCATAGACACGGATGTGTGTGCGTGTGTGTGTGTGTGTGTGTGTGTGTGTGTGTGCGTGCATGCTCATGTGCCACATCAGTAACACAATAAACCCTACTTTGGCAGGTTTGAGAAGATTTCATGGATGAAGAGAAGTTGGAGTTGCATGGTGAACAAGGATGATTCACCAAGCTGACATGAGGGAAAGAACATTCAAAACCAAGTAGGTCCTCAGGTTAAGGAAGTGAGGATATCAAACTGAGGTTGAACTGTAAATCTGACATGGAGAGTGAAGGACAGAGAGGGGAATGGCAGAGGATAGGGTAGAAATGTCCAGGAAAGGGCCAGATTAAAGGCAATTCGAAACCTCAAACTTTCATGTTAGAAAGCTCTCTTGTGGGCCGTGGGGACCACTGACAATTAGTGGGAATAAAAATTACATGTAATCAGATTTGTTCCTTTGATCACTCAGAGTCCGGATGGGATCATACTGCTTGTTATGGTTAATCAATTTGATTGGTTTAAGAGATGCCTAAGATTAAGAGCCTTCTGAGTATCTCAATGAGGGAGTTTCTAGGAATGACTGGCATGTGGGACAGCAAACTGAGGCAGATGTCCACCCTATATGGTCAGCACAGTCCAGTAGTTTGAGGGCTTGGAGGGAACAAAATTTGGAAGAACAAGGAAGCAGCAGCACACCCAAGCTCCATTCTTCTTCAATGGGTTCTTGATTGCTGCTGTAATCATCTGAGAACATTGTACTCTAGTTCCTTCACTCTTCCAAAGCAAACTCTGCCCAGTGACTCTCCAGGGAGTAACCAGGCCTTCAGTCCCGAACTGGAGCTACATCATTGATCCCTCTTGCTCTGAGGCTTCCAGCTTCTTGAATTGAGCATCTATTGGTTCCTCTGGCTCTCCAGGCTGCAGATGGCTGTTGTGGGACAATCCAGCTTCTGGTTGTATAAGCTGATCTAATAAATCCCCTTTTTATAATCACATATATATGATCATATATCATATATATAATCATGTGTGTGTGTCTATTGGTTGTGTTCCTCTAAAGAACTCTAATAGACTACAGAAGATACAGGTACTGAAAGTGAAGATGGTGGCCTTTATTTAAGTAATGGTAATGGTGGAGAAGCACAAGATGCTGAAATTGTTCAGGAAGACAACAAATGAATTGTGGCCAGGAGAACTGTTGTATGAAGCCCTTTGGAAACCATTATACTACAGGCCCACAATCGAAAGCAAGCAAACTCATGAAAGCAGAGGGTAAGCTGGGCGCAGTGGCACACACCTGTAATCCTAGCATTTAGGGAGGCTGAGACAGGAGAATCGCAAGTTCAAAGCCAACCTCAGCAATGGTGAGGCACTAAGCAACTCAGTGAGACCCTGTCTCTACATAAAACACAAAATAGGGCTGGGGATGTGGCTCAGTGGTCCAGTACCCCTGAGTTCAATCCCAGGTACCAATAAATAAATAAATAAAAAATAAGCTACTAAGGAAGAGCTTCTGGAATCTGCATTTTAAACAGTTTCTCCAGGCTTTCTAAAGATTGAGAACCATGGTGCTAGAGCCTTTTGAGGCATGTGGGATTTATTGCCCAAAATGAAACTGTTAGATCTCAAGTTATTTTCTACCTCTACCCACCATGGTTTGCCCTGTCCCCTGTCACTTACCTCAACTGTTCTTTATTTCTTCTTTCTGCTCTATTCTCCATTCTTCTGTTTCAATCTAACCAGATGATAGTAATTGATAGCCCCTCATCTCCTGACGGTCATGACAACCTCCAGGAACATGGGACTTCAAGTTTGTAAGATGTAGGTGTAAAGCCAGATGACCAAAAGCAAGTAAAATAGAACTGCTGGACAAGCTTTATTTTGGGAGGTACACTCTGGCTACCCCCCCTCTCCCACCAGATTGGAGCAGGAGGAATGGCCCTGTGCCTCGTGGCACAGAAAATTTAAAGGGCCCCACCCGGAAAAGGAAGACTTAAGGCAGGAAGGGAAGGGCCTGAGGTAGGAAGAGGAGTTGATCTAGAGTCCTGTGTCCTCTGGGATTGGTTGGGGGATCTTGCTGAGGTCAGAGTCCTTCTGGGATGAGTCAGGAAGAATGATGGCAGCCATACTGGGTGTTCCGTGTTCCTTTGCACATGCGGGCTGTTTGCTGCTTCAGCCTGCCTCGGCAGCCATGTTTGTGTGTTCTGCATTTGCCTTGCCAACCTAACAGTAGGTAGCAGTATTCCTCTGTAGATTTCACTCAGAGCAAGAGGAAGTTTTCTATGGAATTAAGGGCAGACCTGAGTCTGTGGAACTTGACCAACATTGCTTTGGCTGCTTGGAAGCTCTTTTGGCTGTTTTTGTTGCTTTGTTCTGAGGGGCTGGGTGCTTGGCAACTGATGCCCAGCCAATCAGCCAGTGCTGGACAATGACCTCTGTTCCATGGGGGATGGTGCTGCCCAGAGAGAGCCTAGCCAGGAAGGAATGAGGCCTCCTTCTGCACCAGCACACAGGACTGATGGCCTGTTACATCATCAAGTTCAGATCTGAAAAGGAGACATGACTTCACTTCATCCTTCTTATTACTATAAATGACACTTGAGAATCTATTTTTATAAATTATAATATATCTGGGCTTGATTCCAGTTTTTCCCAGAGTTTGATGGAGAATTTGATTTTGCCCTTACTTTATGGGGGCAAAGGTCATAGTGCAGAAGCCTCCAAGTGTTCGTGTCTGTGACCTTGTGGCAGGAGGCTGGGGGGCTCACCCCTCTTGCTCAGGCTCAGGATTGGAGTTCGTTGGCCAACACATCTGATTTTCTGTTCTCTGGCATTCACTGGCAGCCTTGCAGAAGCCTTACTCACTCCCAGTTCCCAAATGGAGCAGAGTGCAGATCTTTCTCACTTGAAAAAGTGCTCATGGGTGCTCTTTCAAGTCTCAAGGACGCACTGGGGTCAGGCTGTCACACCTAACTTCAGTTTAAAGCTCAGTGCTCATCCTTGATGCTTGGGGGATATGGCACTACCCCAAGGGGCCTGAAAGCTATATTTTCCAGCTTCCTCATGGGAAGGAGTTCTTAGACCTTTTGAAATAGGAGGAGGTAAGTGTTGTGGGGCAGACTGCTCAGAAAACATACCAAGTCCCAGTGATGTCCAAATTGGAGAGTTTTTATTAGCCGGCCAGTCCCAGTGATGTCTTTATTTGCCAGTCAGGAACTGTTCCCTATAAGACCCCACAGGGAACAGCACCAAGTTTGAGCATTTCAGGGTATTTAGAGGCAAAAACCACATCCTGGTAGGCATAGGGGCAAACAAGCAGGGGTCCAGATGCTGAATTGAGCAGTTAGCAAAACAATGTGTATGAGGCAATGCATACATTCTGCACACAATTGGTACTTTCCATAATCATTTGTACCTGACAAACTCAGTACTTTTCAAGATAATTTATAATTGACAAAGCCAGGGTCATAAGGAACTGAAATGGATGCCTTAGCTAAGATGGAGTCACTCATGCTAACCTAGTCCACAACAGTAAGGAAAGGAGATGCATCCCTTTTAAGCTCATACCTTCAAAAGAACCCTAAACAGTAATCTATTATTTTTTTAAGTTAAATTTTTTCTTTATTGCAGGACTTCTCAGAACTTTTATGATATAAACATATATTGTGAATTGTCCAGAAAAATGATAAAATGTATTGTTTTTCAAAATTTTCTCTGGCTTTATTAGGTATAATTGACAAAAGTGATATATATTCATAGTGGGCCATGTGATGATCTAGTTTACATATATGCAGGTGTAATGATTATTGCAGTCAAATTACTTAGCACAATGAAGAAAGATCATAATAAAATTACTGTTTGTGTGTGTATGTATGCATGCATATGGTAAGAACAAATTTCAAATAAAGCGTACAGTATTGTTAACTATAGTCACCACGCTGTGTGATAGATCCCTCAGACTTATTCATTTCATAACTGGAAGTTTTTACTTTTTGGCCAATATCTCCCCATTAACCACTCTCCTTAGTCCCTGGCAATCAACAGTCTACCTTCTGCATTTTTTTTTTTTTTTTGGTACCGTGGATTGAACTCAGGGGCACTCAACCACTGAGTCACATCCCCATCCCTATTTTGTGTTTTATGTAGAGACAAGGTCTCACTGAGTTGCTTAGCGCCTTGCCGTTGCTGAGGCTGGCTTTGAACTCGCGATTCTCCTGTCTCAGCCTCCCAAAGTGCTGGGATTATAGGCATGTGCCACAGCGCCCAGTTTACCCTCTGCTTTCATGAGTTTGCTTGCTTTCGATTCCACATATAAGTGACATCATGTGATATTTGTCTTTGATTTTTCCCCATTTGGCAACTCACTTTGTAGATACACCAAGGGAAAACCAAGAGGGGAATGAGTTTGTTTGAGAGGCTTGCCAGACCCCAGTTTGCCTCAGGCTGGTTAGCTGCATGGGTACATTTGCCTCTGTCTTTGTCCTGGTTGTCTGTGGAATATAGTCAGGAGGCCACCTGAAAAGAGTTACTAAGTGGCAGTTACCTCTTTGATCTTACCCATTGCATATTATGTTCTATTAGGAGCCAGATCTGGTTCAAGAAGAGCTTCCTGAACAATCAGATTCTTTGTTTTTTAAATTTGTTGTTTTTAGATATATATGATGGTAAGGTGTATTTTGACATATTATGCATACATAGAGTGCAACCTATTCCAATTAGGATGCCATTCTTGTGGTTGAACATGATGTCATGTATTCATATATGAGCATAGGAAAGTTATATCCAGTTCATTCTACTGTCTTTCCCATTCTCATCCCCATTCCCTTCTCTCATTTGACTTTGTCTAATCCAATGAACTTTGATATTTCCCCTCCCTATCCTCCCTTGTTATGGGGTAGAATTCACATATCAGAGAGAGTATTCAGCTTTTGGTATTTTGAGACTGGCTTATTACACTTAGCACGTTAGTCTCCAGTTCCATCCATGTACCGGCAAATGCCAAAATTTCATTCTTCCTTATGGCTGAGTAACTTTCCGTTGTGTCTGTATACCACATTTTTAAATCCATTAATCTGTTGAAGGGCACCTATGTTGGTTCCATAGCTTAGCTATTGTGAATTGAGCTGCTATAAATATCGATGTGGCCACATCACTGTAGTATGCCGGTTTTAAGTCTTTTGTGTATAAGCTGAGGAGTGGTATAGCTGGGCCTATTGGTGATTCCATTCCAAGTTTTCTAAGTTATCTCCATACTGCTTCCCATAGTAGTTGCACCAATTTGCAGTCCCACCAGCAATGAATGAGAGAACTTTTCCCCCTACATCCTTGCCAGCATTTATTGTTACTTGTATTCTTGATAATTGTCACTCTTACTGGAGTGAGACGGAATCTCATTGTAGTGTAGTTTTAATTTGCATTCCTCTAATTGATAGAGCTGTTGAACTTTTTTTTCATATTTATTTTGGCCATTCATATTTCTTCTTCTGTGAAGTGTCTGTTCAGTCCCTTGGCCTATTTTTTGATTGGGTTATTTGGTCTCTTTTTTGTTGTTGTTTTGTTTTGTTGGTGGTAAGGTTTTTGAGGTCTATGTATATGCTGGAGATTAATGCACCTGAGATGCAGGTGGTACAGATTGTCTCCCATTCTGTAGACTCTCTTTTCACATTCTTGATTGTTTCCTTTGTTGTGAAGAAGCATTTTAGTTTGATACTATCCCATTTATTGATTCTTTTTTTTTTCTCAAGAGTTGCATCTTAATACATGTTATCAAACATAACAGAAAAAAAGTAAATTTTCAGAAGCTGTACACACTGTTCACTGAAAACATTTGTTGAGGCAAATAGAAAAAAAATTATTACAATCATAATTTTTCTAACTTTGCACAAAATTATAAGCAGATTACATTCTTCATATTAAACACCTTTATAAGCACTTTCAATGAACAGTATATATATATATATATATATATATATATATATGTATATATTTTTTTATCAACCATCTTTACTATACCCATTCCCCTTTCCTGCCCCCCACCTCCCCCATGTCGCGTCCAGTGTTTCTCTATTTCTCTTATGTTTCCCATTCCCACCTCCCTTATTCATCAGCATCCACTAATCAGAGAGACCATTCGGCATTTGGTTTTTTGGGATTGGCTTACTTCACTTAGCATAATGCTTTCCAGTCCATTTATTGATTCTTGATTTTACTTCTTTTACTTCTTACACTTTAGGAGTCTTAATGAGGAAGTCTGTTCTTGAGCTGACATGATGGAGAGTTGGGCCTACTTTTTCTTCTAGTAGGAGCAGGGTCTCTGGTCTAATGCCTAGGTCCTTGATCCACTTTGAGTTGAGTTTTGTGCAGGGTGAGATATAGGGGTTCGATTTCAATCTACTACATATAGAACAATCAGATTCTTACAACTCCATAAAATACAATTATCCCCATTTAACAGATGAGGCTCACAAGGTCAAAGTAATTTTCTTGGTCAGTTAGTAGTAAAGGCAGAATTCGAAGTACTGTCCATGTAACTTTTAAGCCGATGATCTTTCTAAATCTTTTAGCACTAGATTTAAAATTCAGCCTCTACATAATGTCATTCCTGTGAACTTGGAGCCATTCTGATATTCTCTAAAAATAAATTACTTGAGCTCTATTATATCATTCTTTTCTCATGAACCTGGAGACTAGGGAATAACATTTTTTTGTTGTATTACAGGAGAAACATTTTATTTACTTATTTTTATTAATGTCCAATTCTCTCACTTATTTTTAAAGTTCTGGTCTGTAGAAAATTAAATCTATTCTCTCTGCTCACAGGCATAATTTGGACATTTTCCCAGGGGCTATAGGCGCAGGAGTCATTGTATGCCTTTCCTCTTGTACAAGTGAGGTGGTAACATCAGTGGATCCGGTGATTGGAGGGCTATTGTCAACTCAATGACATAAATGTTTCTAATTCAGTTACCAAATGATTTTCTCCTCTACTGAGGTTTGGCAGATTTTTCTTTTTAAATTGTCCAATTTTCTTTAGATTGTAATGTGGCTATTTTAATCACGGTGCGCCGTGATTACTTGCTGACGTCATTGAATCACGATTCTCAGGACGAGCATCAGAGCAGCGTCATTGAGCCCAATTCATCTCCCGTCCATTGTTTCCCAAGGGTTTCATATTCAAGCTTCTGTATTTTTCTAATGATGACTGTGTTGCACATTGCCTCATAAAAGGAAATTGGCTGACTTACTTCTTGTGAACATTCTTTAAAGAGTCAACTACTGTGAAGGTTCTGTTTGGCAGACTAGTGTTTTGGATAGGAAATTGGAAATGCTTATATTAGAAGGGGAAAAATATTGAACCAGTTGAAATAAATGGCTACCCTTACCAGAACAGCAAGTCAATTGATTCCCCCTTGTCTGGAGAGGTATTCGTTAGCATTTAGACCCTGTGATAGACACTCCTTGTCCCTTCTATATTAGAACTCTTCTTCTGTCAAGGGGCCATTTGGGAGAACACTCTATATAGCCCACCACAGCCAATCAAACTGGAAAGGGCATCTGCCAGAATCAGATCTGCAGCCCACAAGCGGGGGCGCTTAAAAAAAAATCTGTCATATGCAGAGAATCTGGACCAACCTCACCTGATCAGCCCTCTCTTAGAAGTCTGTACAAGGACTACTAGGAAGATCGAGTCATTTGTGGCAATAGTCAAAGAAAGCCCACCAGGTAGAGAGAAGTCTTGGTGGACCATGAGTGAGCACGTTATAGGTAAGAAGGTAGAAGGAAATATATCAGTAGGAGGAAGATGAGTGAAGGAGGCCCACAGAGGAACAGGGTGAGACAGTGTGATTGAGGTCTTTGTTGAAATCGGAGGGACTTGTGCCTGCATCCCTCAGACAACTTTGGATTTGGTATGAAGTGAGTTGTGTCTCTCTGCATTTCTCTAAGGTCTGTTTGACATTAGTGATTTCTGTTTACTCGTTGCTGTTTGTATCCTGACAATAAACTCCATGTTCTCTAAAGGAACCTGGAGATTTTTCCATCTCCATGATGAGCAGGTCTGATACTAATTTAAAATAGTACTTTTTTTCAGTCATAATTCATTATTTTATCTATCAGTGTAGCAAGTAGAAAGAGCATATCAGACATTTATTTTTGAACATAATTCTACTGGCATGAAGGACACAGAATGTACGCATTTCCTCCTTCATTTAGGAGGAACTTAATGTTAGATACATTCTCTGGGCATAAGGAAGAGTCAAGAGAGGAGACAGCAACAAATATTCCATAATTCTGTCAAATCAGATCAAGAATTAGCCTTTATATAGAGAATTAATCATGGTAACAACCAACTAGACTTGGGGATTGGAAATATGTTTATTCAGCAAAGTCTAATTTACCCTGCGTAGCAAGTTAAGAGACTTCAGGAGAAACCATGTTCTTCCCAAGGTTAGAGCTCTGTTGAGTTTCACTCTTCAGGCAAACTTAGGCCAACCAGTCACAGGCATGAGATAGGCCTGGTGAAGCTGTGCTCTGATCTTCAGGAGTAGGAGAGGAAATAGCAAGTGGCTGAGAATAGGGTGTTAAATCTAAACCTGGCTCAGTCACTATGTGTGAGCTTGGGCAAATTCCTTGATCTCTAGTTTCCTTGCATATAAAATGGAGATGATAATGAAACTATGCAGTATCAGTGTTGCAAGGACTAAGTGAAATGATATATTAAAATAACTAACACAATATTTAACATTGAGTGAGGGTTCAAATGAATAGTTGGGATGGTAGCAGTAGTATGTGTGATAGTTGTTATAATTATTATTATTGTTGGATGGTATAATCCAGGGGTTGGTCTACTATGGTCCATGGGCCAAACCTGGGCCACAGTTGTTTTTTTTTTATAAAGAAGGTTTTATTGGAACACAGTCAGGTTTTCTTATTTGCTTATTGTCTATAACTGCTTTCTCACTATAATAGCAGAGTCGAGCGATCGTTGCAGACTGTATGGCCCCCAAACACAAAAACAAACAGTTTGGCTCTTTATAGAAAATATTTGCTGACTGACAGCACAGTGGAACTAGGAAACAGTAAAAGCTTAACAGTCATGTGGGTTTGCATTTGACCCAGTTTCCTCATTGGTTTTACTATGATGAAGGCTTTTACTGCAAAATTGTTGCTTAATAAATATTAGCATCAATATCTTCCTTCTAATTTTTTTCCTCTTATTCCTCCCTTGTTTTTGGTACTGAGGATTGAACTCAGGGGCACTTGACCACTGAGCCACATCCCCAGCTCTATTTTGTATTTTATTTAGAGATAGGGTCTCACTGAGTTGCTCAGTGAGCCTCACTTTTGCTGATGCTGGCTTTGAACTCATGATCCTCCTGTCTCAACCTCCGGAGCTGCTGGGATTACAGGTGTGCACCACTACACCGGCTTATCTCCCTTCTTTAGCAAGGAAAGTTGATTGGATGGTTCTGGGCTTGATTTTACTGTTTCAAAAAAAAAAGTTAAAACACTGCTAATTTATGCTCCATGTGCACATTATAACCTACCTACAAGTGCCTGCTGTTTTGCTTGAATTCTTAGGAAAAGTAGGACCACCCACAGCCCTTAGCGACATAAGTTGTTAATGAATTCAAATTTAAAATTTTCTTATTCAAAGGTGAAATAGTTAATTTGTCTTTCAGTGTCATTAAGGCAAATTTCTTAAAGCAGAATGTTACATAAATGTACCTATAGCTTCATTGTTTTATTTAAGATGCTTAATATAAATTGAAATAGCTTAATATGTGCATCATGATAGTGATTATAATTCTAAGTTTGACAAGATTTATTCTTTTTGAATGGTCCTAAGGACCATTCTTGATCAGGTCTATCTGGTAGACCTGATACACTTGATCAGGTCTATCAGGATCAAAATAAGCTTCTACATTCTACTACAGAGAGGTGCAGGGATGAATTAATCAGTCAAGTTCTCTGGTGATTCTGTTAGAAGACTGGCCAAAGTATGATGTATTCATGCAAATCACTCTTCTTGCTCTTTAGTCTTGAAAATATTTTGTTATCTTAAGTTGGGCACACAATCACTCATGAAGCACTCACCATCTCATTCTGGAAATTAAATACAAAATGGATATATCCTATTTTCAGAGCATCAGAGAGACGAATTATTAATTAGACTTGCTGAAAAATTACTTTTCATTTTTTATCATTGTTTCTTTCTTTTTCATTTCATTCTCTTTTAAATAATTCTTCTTGGTTTCCCAGTCCATGTAGACTTAATTCCCATCTTTTACGTATTGTCCTTTGTGTACCTCACTGTAAACCGAGTCTCGAATGCTTGACTTTTAACTGTGGAGCCTGGAAGGAGGGATATTGAATAATCTAATTTTTATTTTTCCCTTTTTAAGACAAACTTCTAAATCCTACATTCTTTTTTAAAAAAAATATTTTTTAGTTGTAGATGGACACAACACCTTTATTTTATTTATTTATTTTTATGTGGTGCTGAGGATTGAACTCTCTGCTTCATATGTGCGAGGCGAGCACTCTACCACCGAGCCACAATCCCAGCCCCTAAATCCTACATTTCTCGTCCTTGGCCTGCACAACTGTGTCAAGGAGTTGGCACTGCCTCAGGACATCTGGTCACATATAGTCTGTTAGGTGCTATCTTTTTGTAGGTGTGCTCAATTATCCACCTATCAGGCTCATTTGTGACCAAACTGGAGGGCTGAACACAATTAAAAATAAATTTGGTAAAGGGATTTGCATAGCTCTCCCCACAATATCTTATTCAATTTTTTAAAAAGAGCGATTCCATCCCCAGAAATCCCACACTCAACCGAGTGTGATGCATGACGCGCTCATGGTGGACCTGAACTAGCAGACCTATTGAGGCAGTGAACGAGTTTGCAGCGATGACTGCTCAACCCAATTTAAATGTATTTTGGTTACTTGCCCAGCATGTTTGATTTAGATTTTTCCTTCTTCCCTATCTAATTCAATATGCTTCCTGGGACCACCACATAAATAATCTATACCCAAGACTTGGCTCTGCTCTTAGGGTCACTCTAAGACAAGATGATCTGAATAATGGCATACATTACTTTTCAATATCTGGAGTAGATGTAGGACAGGAAGTACAGGTCGTGCTGTTCTCTAGAACACAAAATAAACACCATTTCAGATCTCATAATCTTAATTATAAATAAAAGCTTAAATAACCTTGGCTCACTTTCAACAAAAATCTAGCTTTTAAAAAAGATCTGCTCTACACCATGAGTTCTAAATCTATATGGGATTTTCAATGTTAATCCCTCAAGGAATTTGATTGCAAATAGGGGGAGCAATTGTTCTTCAGGAAAGTGGGGAGCTATTTAAAAGGGAAACTCAATATCTTACGGTAGCTATGAAACTGTCAAGGAGAGGACAGCTGTAGAAAATGTCATGGTAGGAATCATTTATGTTGATATCTGACTCTTGGTCTCCTATCTTAGAAGCCCTTAAATTATTAATAATTGGATTTATCTGTGAAAGTGAAAGTTGTCATTTATTTGAAATTCATCTAAAGAATGTGAGAGTTGTGAATCTCAGAATAGTTTTTGCACATGAAACTGTGCATTGGTACATCAAAGTCTTGATGGACTCTTCAGTATTTAGATAAATCTAGACCTGGAATAGACTCCTGCTGAGATCATTGTCTCTAAGTACTTCATTATACACTTGTGGAGAAAGAAACTATGACTTGTCCAGGGTCAGAGAATAGCAGCAGCCTGGACCTAGGTTTCCTGTTTCAGTCTTCTGCTGCAAGTGGGTCACATAGAAAGAGGCTCCAACTGGGCAGGAAGACTTCCCACACTGTATTGGCTCATGTGAACATATTGATGTCAAATATAAAAAAGGAAGAACAAAGTTAAAGTTGGTGTGTAGACTATTAAGGGTTGGGGAAAGGAAACCATTTGCTTTTGTAAGCCACATGCAAATAATCACAAATTAACAAAGAATTTTTGTTGTATTGCACAATTACTGGAACAAATATCCACTGACTAGAAAACCTGAGAAAAAGCTTAGTAATATTATTACTGTTTCCAGTTGAGAATAATTTCTTTTTAAATACTGGGGAATTGAACCCAGGGTTTATATGCATGCTAAACAAGTGCTCTAGCACTGAGCTACATCCCCATCCCGTCTGAAATCGCAAAAGTTACAGATATTTCTTTCAAAGTCATTATTATTGATTAAGACTCAATGTTTAGTTATAAAACCATGTAAGTTAGGGCATATCTGAAGATAATTGTTTTTCTGATGGTCATTTGTTGGATCATAGGAAAACATTTCTTGACCCTGGATTTCTTTCATGCTTGTGTCCTTGGCACCTAAACTGTTTACTTTTGGTTTCTGCTTTTTGGATTATGATCACAGTGGATAGCTGAAGAGATGTCAATGATACATAATGGTTTGTAAGCTTTAACTACTTATTAGTACTCTAATAGAGAGTAGAGGCCTGAGAAACCAGATATAGGATGGGCAGATGTTGGTGGAAGCAATAAAAAGAGTTCAAGAGTTCAGAAGGGATCTCTGCATCTTGGTGAGGACAAAGTAGAAATAAAAAGTTTTCCAAAAATGTGAAGCATTCATAAGATAGAAGAAGTAACTGAATAATGATATTATCTATTCTACAATTTTGTCTCAGATTCAGTCTGATAGTTAATAATTGATGGAGGCTTTGGTGTTCTTTCCTTTTCAATAACAACCCATTTGTAACATTTACATACTGTTTTACAGGTTGTCAAACATGGCCATAGCCATGATCTGATCTAAGATGCTCTGTTGCTTAGCCAGAACAGGACTAGCAGCTCCATTCTAGAGATAATGTGATTGAGATGCAGCAAGGTCAAGTGATAGCCCAAACTCAACCAGTGAGTGGGGAAGCTAGGGTAGAAACTTGCATAATTTGGTTCATAAAGGTGCTCTTTCCCTTGTACCAGATGAGGTTAGAAAAAAAATTCACATGTGGGAGTCAGATGACACAGGCTTGAACTTGCCAATTGATTGTCAGTCATATGACTTTGGACATGTTACTAACTGCTTCCAATGTCAGTTTTTTTCATCTGTGAAAAAAGAGAATATTCCTACCTTGTAGGATCGTTGTGAAGAGTCCAATAAATAAAGCAAATGAAGCAATCAGCTTAATGCCTGGTGCATGGTAGGTACTCAACATATGGAGTTATGCCCAACTGGAAAAAATATTTCACATGCTTTTCCTATGCTTAAAAGTGAAATGGTTTAATTTCACCTTTTTGGTCTAATGATATTATATCTCCTTAGTTTAATTCCCATGAAAGAGAGAAAAAGAATGTATGAATGTGTGTGTGTGTGTGTGTGGGGGGGTGATAATGCACCTGTTTAAGGCACACTGGTGTGCACGTCTTGGGGCACACCAGTAGTCCTCCATGTTGTTGGGCTGTGTGGAATCAGACTGTTTATCAAACAGGAGCATTTGTTTTCTGTAGGTCATTAGAAACTGAAATGTGACCATCAAGCTAATCCAACCAGGTGGGTCCTAGTTCTTTGACATAGCTGAATTCCAGAAGCACAGGTTATTTTATTCTGGAAAAAAAAACTCAGGAAGTGACCTGAAATTCCCAGCCAGATAACGTGGAAGGTTTGGGGCAGTTCCCTTTAGTAGATACTGCTATGGACTCTCACAAAATTGCATTCGTTTTTGAGTATACTTTATTTACAATTATTCATTCTTGAAATCATTTAGAATCACCTTAATTAAAATCAGTACATAAAATAATCTTCACTGTATTTGTTACATATGGCACAGAATAATTTAACACTTTATAAATATGTTCCATTGATGCACAAATGGGAGAAGCACCCTTTCCTAAAAGCAGTATGGGAACAGTTCAATTTGGCTACGGTAGCACTTCAAAAACTGACCATGAGATGGCGCTGTGGTCAAGTACATTATGTATTCATTAAACTGAGTTTTCTCTATGGCGTTTAATTCCTTTCTTTTAAGTGTAGAAGAATTTATCATTCGACTTAAAGAAAAGTCTTTTACTCTGTTCTAATAGTAATGGCTAGGAGAGAATACTTTCATCACTGATTGATAAATTGAGGACTGATTCACTGGGGAGAAGAGTGTATTTAAAAGGCTATAGTAGTCAGGAAGTACCCAGACTGAACAAAGGACCCAAAGTTACCATTTAATTTAAAACCAATAAACTATATACATAGACTATTGTTTTCACCACCCTCATAGAATCATGTTAAAGTCTTTCCACAAAATTAGAGCAACTTCCAGTTTATTTAAAGGGCTATACTTCTATTATGCTTTAGCCTCCTCTGACAGCAATGAAAGGTCATAGGAATATTAGAACATGAATTCACACATAAATTGACATGATACAAACATGCACACATGTGTATATATTGAGTATTTTCTTGTCCTCCATATAAATATATAAATATTGAATAAAGTGCATGGGAACATCTGTACATATATACAGATACGTATTTGTCTATGTACACTTAAATAGATAGTTTTGAAGGAAGAACATACACATTTATAATATATATGCAATCAGAAGATGTCTGTCAGGCAGTATGTTCATTCTGATCAAGATTGAATACACGGGGAAGTCTATAATCTTTAATATATAATAAAATGAGCAGAGTTGTACTAAGGCAAAATACATCACAGCACAGACTTTAACATCTATATTTTCATCAGTTGGTATTGTATGATCATTAAGAAGTTAGTCTGGTTCAAATGCAGCCTTGGTACTAGTGGCATATTATAAATTCTAGCTTTGAAATAGTGAACTATCTTTCCATATATCTGTATAGACAGCCCTAGTGCATTTCCAAATTATATAACGATACTTTCTACATTCTTTAATTTTCAAATCTGTAATTTTCCCCAAAGGCTTAGGGCAAAAACTACTTCATAATCAATAGAAATGCTTCATCAGTGTAATAATAAATCTAACATCTATTCCAACAATCATGTGCAATTTAAGTTAAAGCAGTCCAGTACAAAGGTGGATTAACTAATATTAATCTTTTTTCTCTCTTTAAACCATTTCTACAAAATATTATATTTGTCTGATTTTTTACTGGGGTCTATAGTGTCAGTAACAGTAAAATAATTGTTATTTTAGAGAGACAGAACAAAAATTTTGTTCAACACTTTGGTAGTCATAAATTAAGTCCAGATTGAGGTGTATATTTCTATATTATAGTGTTTGATCTCAACTGATATGCTCCCCACCCTGTCCTTTGTTTGCTTGGCATTCATTGGTAACCAATCAGAAAAATTTACTGAGAAAACTACCCTCAAAGTTGTAACAAACCTGTTTCTGAACCAGATAAGAAGGAAATAAATTGAACTAATTCTTAGAATAAGTCTGTTTATATTTTTTTTAGAAGGACCATTTCAATTTAGTCATTTTCCTTAAGGGAAGGATTTTGTTTTAATTATTTTTATATCCCTAGCATCTAGAAAATTGCTCCACCCATGAAAATACACTCAATAGATTATTGTAGAACCAAGCTGAGCAGTTTTAATATAAATAATGCAAATTGATTGATCTGAAAGCCTCAATTTACCTGGTAAGTGCCAGCAGGAAAGTCACCTGCTTTTCACATAGATATCCTAAGATCTACTACTATTAACAGCCAGAATCCAAGTTTATTCCTCAACCCTGACACCATTTCATCAATATTCTGTTTGTTGCTCACAGGCGCGCATGCATGATGCAGTCATTTCACAGCAAGTTACCAGATACAATTATGATGCTATTATAGAGAAGCGACTTCTAGAATGTATTCGGTAATGTGAAATTATCTCTTTGATTATTTACCTAGAAGAACAAATACTAAACAAGACCACATTAGAAATTCAGAGTAAAGTACAAGAAGTAGAATAGAAAGCAGCAATTGGTATTCAGGAACACTTAAAATTTTTTTCACTTTTGAGAAGAAGTAACGTGGAATACAGCAAATGCCAGCAATCTTGTGACTACTTCAAAATGGCATCTATGAGAAAGCAGGAATGAAAACTATTGTCAAGTATTTCATTTAGTTATCTTAGCAGTACAGATTTCATAATACTGTCATTAGAGTCTTTTTCTTTTCCTTTCAAACTGTATGTCATGGTAAGTTTTGTATTTTTGTCTTTATTTAAGAGGCCATTATAGTCAACAAAACTTTCACTATTTATAGCTATTTTTATTTACAGCAATAGGTAACACACGCAATCCCATTAGTGGCAAGGTTTCCATTCAATAATAAAACTTAATCTAGATTTATTTAGGACCTTATTATAATTGTACAATAAAGGCTAATTATTTAAAGACATCATCTACAACATTAAAGGGATCATAAAGCTCACAGCTGAAATGCTGTCAGAACATGTTTCAAGTGCACATTTTGTGGCATTGGACCCTGCTTTTCATTGACAGAATACAACTAAGGGCCTATAGCTACTGTAGGTTCCACTAGAGGGACCTAAATTTTTTTTTTCCAGCCTCTTTTTTCCAGAACCTTTTTGTTTCTACAGAGAGAGGAAAACTTGTTTGCTGTGCCCTCCACAGTTGCCATGGCAACCAGCCCATCACACGCAGCTAACCTTTTCATTCACGGTGTCAACCTTGTTGTCTGTAGAAGCATCTTCTGAATGTCGTTGTCCCAGAGCAACCATAGAGCAGTCATCCTCTGTCGTCTTGGCATCTTTCTTGGAATTCTTTTTTTGTCCCATTTGGAGTTGACTAGACTTGTAAGCCAAGGTCGGAATCGTGTTCACTAAAATTAACTGCAATGGTTTTTTGTTTTCCTTGTACTGACACTGAATGTAGCGCGAAAAGGCGGACCTGTAGGTTTTATTGAACAGTGTGTAGACCAGCGGATTGACGGCAGAGGAGAGGTAACCGATCCAAACGAACACATTGAGCAGGGCTCCGATGATGTCCTCGTTGCAGGACTCCTTGCAGATGACAGCCATGATGTTCGTGATGAAGAAAGGGCACCACATCACCACAAATAGGAAGAAGACGATGCCCAGCACTTTGCACGCTTTTTGCTCGTTGCTGATGGACTGCATAGTCCTTCTGCCTGCATAGGACCCTGGCTCCCTGTGGATGGACCGCTGGAAGAGCTTTTCCGAAGACAGGGAGCTCTGCGGGAGGAAGCTGAAAGAAGAGAGTTTGGCCCGTGTACCAGGATCGCTCACGCACAAAGTAGCTTCTTTCTGGAGTGACTTGATAGTTAGGAAGTAGGTGATCACCATGATGGTTAAGGGGATGAAAAAGGACACGAAAGAGCCGATCAGGACAAAGTTGTCATCAGCGAGTAAGCAACTCCCCTGCTTAAAGACCTTGGAATCATCTTGTAGCCCAAAGACTGGTATTGGCATGGAAATACCTGAAGCAGAACAGAAAAGGAAACAGGATCACTAAGGAACCCAGTGCACAAAACCAAGAATATCACCACATAAAGGTGGCTTTGAACCACATAAAGTGCTGTTCAAGGCACTTTATACCAACCTTGTTTAAACCTTAATATAGACATGAGAATTCTGATTTCCTTTGGACTTACCTGTTTTATGAATACATACATATTATACAGTTCCTTGTGTTGTAATGCCTTGTATAGTCTTTGACTCATAAAGAATCTAACAGATCTAGCATTAATTTTTCATGTCACATTTTTCTGATTATAACATTTAACTTACTAATTGTAAAAGTACACACATAAGCAAAGAAAACACAAAAATGACCAACACCACCATCATCCTTAGATAACCATCATTCATAATTTGATGCTGCTTATTTTAAACACATACAAACATACATCCATGTGCACACATTTAATAATGATCAGGGTTCTATGTCATATTCTGTAACTTTTTTCATCTAACAATGTCATGAGCATCACATATATAAAAAGTTTTGTAAAATTATAAACATAATATATTTTCTTTCCAGAAAATTTGGAAAATATGAAAAAGTAACAATGAATAATAAAACAAATATGCATTCTCACTGGCCAGGGATAACCATAATTTACATTTATTCTTTCATTTACATATATATGTTATATATATGAAATGTATATATATATATATATATATATATGCAATACTGTATTACAATTTTTTTATCTCATTCCATTAAGAATTAAATCATACAATTGCACATATTTTAAATATCTTTAGAAAATATGACTTTCCAAAGGTGGTGGAATATGATGGTCATAATAACCCTAACTTTATGTATGACTGCATATATGTTGTGATTCTATACAACTTACAACTAGAGAATTGATATGTTATCCTCTATCTATGTATAATGAATCAATTTGCACTGTTAACATGTAAGCCTAAATAAAACAAATAAAAAAAATTATTAAAAAAAAGAAAATACAACTTTCTAATATTAATTTAAACTAACCCTAACTTTGAAGTAAGTCTGACATATCATTTAATATGTAGATATTATGCTAGATCTAAAATCTAAGCACTTTTATAAAAAGCTAATATTATCACAAGACCATTCTCGCTTCTATATCGAAAGTTAATACTTCCTTTAATATCATCAAATTTGCAGTTAGTGTTCCAATTTGCAATTGTGCCACTAAAGTCATTATATATTTTGGTGGTAGAGCATTCATAAGGATGGATTACAATAGCAAAGGCAGCACCAGACTTTTCTTTATTGACAATCTCAGAGTTAGGTACAGAATGTGACAATACCTAGGAGCATGAGCTTATGGTCAGTTGCTTTGTCACTCAAATTTGGGGAATCTATAAAGCTCCCCTAGGCCCAGGGCTCAGGCAGGGGAGGGAGCAGAAACAAGGAATGGTGATACTTGGCTCTGATCTTGCTAATTTCTCTTCATGATGATAGGATCCTAATGAAGAGAGATTTGGCTGACCATGTTGTACATTTTGTCCCTGTTCTGAACCTTGGGAGATGCCAGTGAGGTTTTCTCTGCTGGGGCCTGTCTCTGCTTATGGAGTTGCCTGGGACTGGTCAAGGCAATCATGAAATGGCTTATTCTTTCTGCCATAAAGGAAGAATTAGGGTGATGGGAAAGGAGAGGAAACACTGATTAACTGTATAACTTAGTTCGAGGTTTGCAAAAGGATAGACACTATGGGGATACTGTGGGAGAAATGATAAGAAAAGGTCTCCTTATCACTCCTGCCCCTATTTTAAGCTCCTTAAAGCTGTACAACAGAGAGTGCCCTGATACTGTTCTGACCACTCTGTACTCTAGGATGTGATCTCAGGCTAGCCAAGAATGCTGGTTCATTCCAGAGTCAGTGGCCACTACTTGACTCTTGACATCCATGGGGAAAAAGTTCATCTGAGGCTATGAAATATGACTTCTGCATATTCAGAACAGAGTTCAGCTCCATCCAACCACAGATGTGACCATCCCAACCTCACATAGCCTCACCTTGGTCATCCTGGTATGAGGGAGCATTAGCTTGAGCTTGTGCAATGTCTAACCCAAATCTTTCTTAGTGCCATTTACCATTATCTTCACAGACTTAATTGGCAATATTTGCCACTTGTCTACACAAGACCATCCCAGAATTCTTGGAAGGTGGTGATAAATGACATCAGAACTATCCTTAAGAACACTTACTGTGGCAAATGACTCATCCTGTCCTTCACTCCTCTCTGTCTCTGACCTGTTGTCAGGAATATTCTGTGGGCCAAAAGTTGTGGCTCTAAAGGGAATATCCTCTGAGACCCCCTAGTTTTGCTTATCCTTCAGAAAACTCTTCATCATAAAAGCTAAGACATGATTTCTAAGAAGAGTGTCTTCTTCCAATGTTTGAATATACATCTGTGAACGATGTTTCTTGTATCATCCACAGGCTTCTTAGTTCAATTGCCTACTCAGTAGACCAGATGCACTGGACATCCATTTGAGACAGCCCTGGATTTGGGTCCTGGCTGTAGCTCTGGGTTCCTGGACTGGTCACTTCATCTCTGCTCAGGTCCTCATCTATGATACAAAGCTGGCACCAGCATGCTTTCATGGATGTGGCAAGGATAAGATGTATCAAGTATGCAGAGCACCCAGGGTGGTCCCTTGTTTAAAGGGGATGTTCTACCAATGGTACACAAACATAGCAATAGTTTTTTTCTGCAGAATGATCAGATTTTTTAAAGTACATCAACCTTATTTTTTTTTTCTAATCTATTTTGCTTAGCTTATATACACTAGACTTTATATAATAGATCTTCGTAAGCCAAAAGAGGCTAAAAAGGAGTTCTGATGACTGGTTATGTAGTTAATAATGATGTAATTATTAGCTTCTGCCAGGGTGACATTGGGTCTCAATCAATTTTAATTTGGTACAGCTAGAACTGTTGATTACTTTTCTAATGTGATGAATCACAGCCATCACTATTAGTCATAATACACATAAACAAAACACCAACTGTCAAAAAAGGTGTATGATTTTTGTTATTAAATTCTTGGTTATTCATTGTCTTAATTAATACAAAGGAAGTTATTATCTTGTGAGCCTTTGTCCTATTTGTTTATAATCTATTAATTTATAAATGGCAATTTTCAATTAATCAGAATGCGGGATTATGTAAAATGTCAACTTCCTCAATCATTTGGAGTTCAGAACTGAATCAGTCCTTTGTTGGGAGAAAACACACATACAGACACACACACACACACCTCTTCAGAATGGCTAAGTTTCTTCATCCAGAGTGGGAAAGAGGTGAAGGAGCCATTTGCACTGATGCAGAGATTCCCCTTCTTAGATGCCTGGCATAAAGAACGACTCTGAAAAGCTGTGGTGAAAGGTCAGGGGTAGGGTTATTCTGTATCTGGAAGGGAGACCTTGCTGTAGAGGGGGAAAAAAATCAAGCTGATGGGTCTTTAAATGGCCCATTTTTCCTCCCACCTAACCAAAATATCCTAAACACTATCATACATCATTGCTTTTCAAGTCCTCATTCATAGTAAGTAAAAGTCAAGATCTGATAAAAAAAAACAATAGCCAGAAACTTAAAATAATCCTCTAGAAAGAGGCGAAGAAATTTTATGTCAAAGAACTGGATCACTTAGATGGGCTTTGTGGGTCTAATCAACAGTTCAAAAACAGTCCTACCAAGATAGATGAAGACACTGGCTGATATCCAAAATTATGGTCATAGCTATCTCCAGGGCATTAATTTTCTGGCTGCTTCGTTTGATAATAACTGCATTTGGAGACCTGACATGTCCTCTCACTTAAAATTTCTGCATATAAAGCATTTTCTTTTATGAACAGACAGTAGCTTGAACTACGTGACTCTGCATTTTGCTGGATGTATTTTTTCTGAAGAGTGGAAACAGCAATCAAAATTCACTGTCAGTACTGGATTCTCCATGCACATTTTTATTTCTTTCCATTAAAACTCAGACAATGAAATAAATGGGAAACAACTGACACCCAAGGGTGCAAAGGCTTTGGTGGGTGCCTTTTCTTTTAGCATAGCTCTGCTGATTTTGCACCTCTAATTAACATCTTAGCACAGGCTGGATAAGGATCTGAACTGAACCACTGACTGTGAAGATGGGCTTTATTTTTTTTTTAAAAAGAGTTTTTTTTTTAGTTGTAGATGGACACAATACCTTTATTTTATTTATTTATTTTTATGTGGTGCTGAGATCAAACCCAGTGCCTCACACATGCTAGGCAAACGCTCTACCACTGAGCCACAACTCCAGCCTCATGGGCTTAGTTTTTAATCCTGGACTTTTATGCTTTAATATCTTAGGAAAGATAGTACTTCTGTGACAAGGTTCTTTCCTTAGGGAACAAACAGGGTGCTTTACTTGGTAACAAGTTCCCACAGGGAACAGGACAGGGGGCTCGATGGGCCTTGGGTGGAGCAGGTAATGGAGGGAACAGAAAAGATTAAATTTTGATTCAGAAGTTTCAATTCCCCTGAAACCGCTACCTTTTCTTTGCATTTTAACACATGCTGAATTTTTAAAAGACATCTGAAGGGATTAACTAGCAGTTTTACAGAAAGCACCACAAGCGAATACCGCAGGATAATCCTCATACTGCCAGGAAAGAGGAAATGAATAGATAAGGTAACTGGGACTCACTGTCTTTCCAACAGTGTCATGCTCAAGACTTGCTAAATTCCTTCAAATCGATGGTCCTTTGACAAGAGAGATGTACATGAAACCAAGGGTTAGATAGGCATGTCAGTTACCCAAGAAATTGTATATTTCCTCTTTGATTAATTGTGAACAGCTCTAATAACAAACTGCAAAGTTTCAAGGTACTTTCACATAGATTCACTAACTCCACATTTTTAAAAATAAAATTGTAAAAGCATTACCCACAGTTCAGTGATTTGCTGAACCTTAATTCTTTCTTCTTTCATTCTTTAATCTCAAAGTCAAAGTTTCCTCTAGGGAGAAATTATTCTTTGAGGCCAGGCAGATAGTTTAAAAATGAAATCCTTACAATCAACACTTAGTTTCTTTCATAAACAGTAGTTATTCCCAAATTGGTTGCATATGAGAATCACCTGGGAAGCTTTAAAAAAGCTATTGCCTGGGTCTCATTCCCAGAGGTTCTGATATTCTTATTTTAAAAAATGTGAATGTCCAGGCCCTCCATAGACATTAAAGACATTCAGTGACCCCTGAAGTCTAAGCAATGGTGCATGCAGAAGCTGATGGCTTAACTGTCCCCATCAGAGTCCCCATCATAGTCCTCATCATAGGTTCCTAATATGGTGGCCTCTGGCTCATTTGATCCTCATTCCTTTCCTGTTCTGTGATCTTGAATGGAAAGATAAAGAGAATGAATTTCAATTTGCAGGTGTGGATTGCCAGCTGTCACTGCTGCTCTTAGAAGCGCATGCGCATCTCTCTTGTCCCAGGGCAGATTTACTCCCATTCACCACCATTCCATGTCCCCGAGATGTTATAAAAACCAAACAGAATCTGAACCATATGATGTAACTGGAACCAGATATCACCTTAGCCTTGCCTTGCTGGTGGTATCACAAGTTATAAAGCAACTTTGGGTGGTGGCTATGATGAATCATCCCACATTATATACATATATTAAAACAAACTCTCTTTGTCCCCATAAATTTATACAATTATGATTTGCCCATCAAAATAATATTAACAAAAATAAAATTCTTCAAATCAATTTATTATCCATTGCATCTTTTTTAAAGAGTAAGTGTATATTATACTATCCACCAGCAATCAGCTTTCTTTGTGCATGTTTAGTAACATGCTCATGAGCAAAATTAGAAAGAAACATTCATCCCTGCCTCACATTATTGAACCTTTTCTTGAAAGTATTAAATTGTTTCTCCCATTTTAAGTAACAGGAAGGTTTTGGAGTGTTTCTTTCTGAAAGTGTGTAGAATGAGTTTTGCATTTGATGTATCTCAATTCAAAGATTCTGGTCCACAAAGGCATGTGGAGAAACAGTCAAACACCTGGAAAGTTAGGGTGTAGCAGGACTCTTCATTCTCAGGCAGTCAGTTCTTCTAGAAGCTTCTCTTGCAAGCAGCAGCCTAAAGCACCCATTTATCATAGTACACTAGGGTGAAGCTACTGTGTCCTCAGTGCTTAAGCAATTACTCTCTCCTCAGCTCACCCTGGGAGGTCTTTGTAGTTTGGTCTTAATCTTCTCAATTTCTGACATGATCACATGGTGTTCTCTCTCTCTGTCTTACACCATTCAGAGGAATATGACACGTGGCTTAATTTCTTAGTTCATCACATAGTGTGATTTGAGGAATTCCCAAGATCTGTCTCTTTTCCTGTGTGTCTTTTCCCAATGGTGTGCTTGGCACACTGCAATGTCCCCCTGTTAGAGTGAGTAGTCCCATTTTGTGTGCCTTATAATACCTTGAGGGTTGACAATTGACCAGAGTTCCTGTAGCAGTGGCACAGAGATGCACAGCAGGGAAGAGTCCTAAGGGCAGGGGCCTTGGAAAGAAAGTTGTCTGTCATTGGAGAGGGGACAGAGGAGAGCAGCTCCAGGGTGCAGGCCTGAGAGGGAGGCGGGTGCTGTAGCATGCTAGGTTGTTCCTAAAAGCATGGAGCATCATGGGGAAAGAGGCACTGTAAATAGTAACCAGGCATTACAGAGACTTACTCCTCAATTCCTTCTCTCAAATGCCTTACAAACTAGTAAGGGTTCCAGGATTTCTATGTAGCAGGGTCTTGGGGGTGGTAGCTGGTTGGGCGTTGGAGAGCAAGATAAACTGTCTTGCAACTACATTTGCATAGAAAGCACATTTTTTTACTTCAAATGTATGATTATTTGGGGATGATTTGGGGGCTGCAAATAGAAATTGTATTCTCAAACTCTATTCCACATTTCTTTCAAGACATATCTCAAGGTACATCTCCTGTGTGAAGCCTTCCCCAAATAATTTTCCTCTATAATAAGAACTCATTTTCTGACTCTATATTCCTTTGTCACCTCCTTAATCATTTATACTGTATTGGCCTACACTTCCAATACCTTAGCATTTTTCTCTAGAAATGTCACTAGACTTACGAGACGATAATCTCATTAGTGGCAGGGATGTCTTTTCTTTTACTTATTGCAAGCCACCTCAGCATCTAATGGTGTTCTGCTCATACCAGGAACTTAGTAAATGCTTGTGGGACTGAAGAGTAAACAGAGAAAAAGGGGAGAAAAGAGAGGGTTGGATATTATCATACATTTTATAGACACAGCTTGAAATTACCAAATAATTTCATAATGCTTCCCTTTATTTTTGCTAGGAAAACACAGTAAATGAGAATGTTAATTAGCCTCATAAGGCAAAAAGAAGGAAAATAGACAATTTTATGATGCAGAATTTGCATACTTTTCTGAGAGAGCTACTGGTAGGATAAGCCAGCATGGGAACTGACCACCTCAATAGCTAAAATCACAAAGGAGAGGATGGCTTAAAACAGTGTGGAGTGGCAAGCAGGAGACCTGGCTTTATTCTTGTTGATTCTGACTCATAACCTGGAGCCAGGTGTGTTATGCTCCTAAAGGCTTTTTTCCAGGTAAATTAAACAAGTGTTAGGAAACTAGATTATCATATAGGGTAAAAGCACAGAATTTAGAATCACAAGACACAAGTTTGTCTCTGCCTGACTGTTAATGATTAGCCAGGTGACCTCAGGCTGCTTGAGTTTTAAAGACTCCATGTATAAGGTGGAGATAATAAAAAGGGAAGCCTCTAAATTTACATGTAGAGCTTTGGTGAGAAAACAGTGACTTAATGGGTTTGAATTAGTTTGTAAAATGCTAAGATTTATTTAGATGACAGATTATAATTTACTTACAGCTATGTAGGATTCTGTAGGTAATACCAAAGAACTTTGAGAAGCTTTGGGAAGCCTGAGATTTTATAGAGAATACAAAATGTACACATGTGATTTATTAAGGCAGCAATGCATGAAGGACTCACACCAAGAAGCAAAATAGATGACATGGATAAATGCTCCCATGTTATGTCAGCGTGTGGTGTTCATTGTGCGTTTGCATCCCTGGGAAAGTCATATAGGAGACTGAGCTGAGCTGGCCTGGTGAGTGAATAGAATCTAGACTGGGGTCAAGACCAAGGCAAGAAGCCAGCAGAGATCTATGCATCCTGGCTGTGGTGCACCTAGTATCCCTGGGGCTGAAGTAGTGTGTGCTTTGCTATGCAACTGTGGGCTTGGAAGTAAGCACACATGTCACTTGCTGCTTATCAGAGGCATGGAGCAGGTCCTCTATCTGTGACAGCAATCAGTTTTTTTTTTGTTTTTTTGTTTTTGTTTTGGTACTGGGGATTGAACTCAGGGGTACTCAACCACTGAGCCACATCCCCAGCCCTATTTTGTGTTTTATGTAGAGACAGGATCTCACAGAGTTGCTTAGTGCCTCACTATTGCTGAGGCTGGCTTTGAACTCACGATTCTCCTGTCTCAGCCTCCCTAAGTGCTGGGATTACAGGCTTGAGCCACCGCGCCCAGCTGACAGCAATCAGTTTTGGTCACTTGTCCATCAATCAAATACTTTAAGAGCCTCCTCTGAACGAGGTGCTTTGGGATATTGACAAGAATAAGGTGTTTTAATCTACAGTTACTTTATAATCCAAGACCTTTCACTGTTATTGATTAACTCTTCAATCCAAAAGGAGACTAAGGAGAGAAAGGATACAGAGAAGTAAGTAGGAAAAGTAGGCTTGACACTGGCATCAAATTCATAAAAAAATGATGCATTCAAGTAAATCTGCATTTACCCTGGATTTTGTTTACAAGTGTGCTATAATGTAGTTCTGAAACGTTTGGTCTTAGGACTCCTTTGCACATTTAAAAATTGTTGAGGATTTCAAAGAGGTTTTGTTTCTGTGGGTTATATCAATATCTATTGTATTAGAAATTTAAACAAAACATTTAAAAATAGTTGTTTATCAATTCATCTAAAATAATAGTAATGAACCCATTCCATGGTAGCATATTTTTATTAAAAATAACTATTTTCCCCAATTAAAACTAAGTGGCACTGTTTTGTAGTTGAAAATCTCTTTAATGTCTGGCTTAGCAGAGGACAGTGCATCTGAATAGCTGCTTCTGCTTTAGTTTATTGTGTTATCATACACCAACATTATCTGAAAATCTCCGCCCTACTCTCATAAGAGAATGAGAGGGAGAAAGGCAAATAACTTCTTATTATTTTGAAAATAATATTGACACCTTGGATTTCCTGAAAGGGTATCAGGGATCCCAGGAACCTGAGAAACACACTTTGAAAGGTCACCGATTATAGGAGAGAAAAGCCATGGCTGGGGGAGCAGCTCAGTAGTACAGTGCTTTCTGAGCACGCATTAGGCCCTGGGTTACATTTGCAGCACCAAAAATAATAAATAAAATAAAAAGGAAACATTAGCTTGAAGTCAGAAAAGTCAAGTTTGGATCCCATGTGACTTTATGCGAGCCACTTAATTTCTCTTAGTTTTCCCTTGCAAAATGGAGATTATTTAATGTTATTCCTTTAAAGGTTACCATGAGGAATATAAATGAGAGTCACTGTACCATTAATAGTAAATAATAGTATTACCTAACAGCTGGCAAAGAGAAGAATGTTTCAGCCTTCCTTAATGTTAAGAGTTCTTCTTTCTGTCTAAAAATGCCTGTTGGAGAGAAAATAATCCAATGGCTCTGACTCTAACGAAAACAAAACCCCAACTCGCTATCATCCTTAAAGCTTAGTTTAAAAATGTGTACCTGGCTTGCATTCTTTGCACATAGGCCTGTATTAATATGAAAGCAGTTCACTACCCTGAATAAGGACCTTGCAGACCAAGAGCATCTTCCCAAATGACTGACAATGGACATGGTGAAATTGGAGTGACCTCTCTGTGGATGGTAACAATGAAGTCACTCCAAGAGCACTGTGCCATGGGGGTGTAGTGTCATGTTGCTTTAGAAGTACACAATAGGATCACAGAACAAGCTTGAAAGAGATTTACACTGTGTACTTCCTCTGTGTACATCAGCATGTTGTTATGACAGCTGGGCTTCTTTAACAGGCATAAGGTTCATGGGAATTTGTGTGAGTGATCTTCTATAAGGTTCCAATGAAAGGTTCTCCAAGATGGATCTGCCATTGCTTGCTTTATCTGTCTCTTTGGTCTTGTGGTACTGAGGGTGGAACCTGGGGCCTTATACATGATACTTCTACTCTGCTACTGCGCTATACCCCCAACTTTTTTAAAAATTAATTTTATTTTGAGACAGTGTCTCATTGTGTTGACCAGGCTGGCCTCACACTTGGTGATCCTCCTGTCTTAGTCTCCCAAGTAGCTGGTATTACAGGCGTGTCCCATGATGCCTGCAAGGTTCTTTTGTTTTAAGTAATGGAAACTGATGCTGTATGATTTGGCAGAAAATGAGCTTGATAAAACTATTCCTCAAAGAATTTTGGAGAGGACTGGGCTCTGGACTAACATTCTAGGGTTATGAATGCATTGCAGATACAGTGGCAGGTGAGGAAAGTTTATTCTGTTCTTTGTTCCCCAATCACTAGGGAGAACCATAAGAGAAGTGCCTGCTGCTGTGCCACCAGAGTCACCTCTGTACTAGGAGCTCAGTGATGCAATCCCTGGAAATCCACTACCTCAGCCATACTGGCACACAATGTGGCAGCTTGCTCATCCTGTTTCTCATTTCTCTTTTTGTTCCAATTGCTGTGTTGTCAGAGTGCTGCTGTTGGCTGGGACCTGCAAACCAATGTCCTACCTATAAGGAAGGTTGGGAATTTGGGTTCTGACTCTTGAGAGATTCTCCAAATATTGAAAGGTTAGTTAAAAGATCCATAGCTCTTCAAGTGCAGTGGCTGGTGCCCACTTCATTTAGTCTGATTTGTAGCTGCTCTACTTGGATAGGGCAGGAGATGCTTCTTCCAAAGATGGCACCCACTAGAATTTCTGGTCTATTCCCTCCTCTCGGGATCGCCCTCTCTTTTTCTGTGAATTCTGCAATTAACATATGTTCAAGTATTCAATACTTTAAAATGAATCAATCTGGAAATACGAACTGTCTACAAAGAACTATGAAATCAAATATGTATGGCATCAGCAATGTAACTGAGCTATGGGGTAGGGTGTAAGGTGGTAGGAAGACTGGTGCGTGCATGTAAGCTGGACAGTGTCTGGGTGCAGTCAGGTTCAACAAAAAATCAGAACACATTGTGTAAGCAAAATAAAATTTATCTGTGTGCTAGATACATTTTTCATTATGTAATTAGCTGGCAGGTTTAGAGTTTTAAAGAGACTCTTTTGGATTCTTTTAAATTCATATCTCTATGGGCCTCTCATCTTGGCCTTGCTTTTGGGGTCATTGTCTCTATCCTGATAAATGGACACTATTTCTACCACAAGGTTCAAATAGTTTTTTGTTTGGGTTCCTAAGTCCTGAGATCATGCAGAATCTTTCTCATCTTGGTTTCAGATGTGTGTTCCTTGAACTCAGAAAAATAAACAAAAAAATCCCCCTCCCAGTGTCCCAACAGAAAAAGCTGTTGTCACTCAGATAGCTAAATTCTTAATCGAACACTGTCCTTGGACACTATTTGGGGGCAGAGAACATCCCTAATTAGCAATTCCTTTTTCTAACCTGAGCTAAACTTATCTCCCTCTTGTTCTACCTATTCTTTCTGAGCTCCTAGGATTCTAGAAGCTTCTTTACAGTTCCTCCATTCATCACTCAACAATCTGTTTGGCTCAGACCTGCAAGCTTCCAGCTGAGGGAAACATGAGATAAAGAGCTTTAGGTTTTTATTTTTCTCAAATTGTACTTGCAGCAAGCAGCACTAAAGCCTCTACTGATTGAAATTTCATTTACTCTACCTTCTACAAAGTTCTATATACCTCAAAACATTAGTTCAGGGATTTGGAGGCAGAAAAAAATTTTTTTGCAACATTGGAGAAGTATTTTTGTGGTCTGATTTCTGCTTGTAAATTCTGTCTTCCTCAGTCTAAGTAGGCCCTTAAGTTTTCAAAAAGCTGCACTGACTTCAGGCTAAAAAACAGCTTTGATGGAGAAGTTTATCTGGTTGCCATCAAAAGGATAACTTATTGATATTTTTTGAAGAGCTACAATAAAAGGAGCTCAGTGCTCACTGAGTGAAGCAGCTTTCTTTGACAGCTAATGAACCAAGATAGAGATAGAAACTTGTTCGAGTTTCTGCTGGTAGGTAAAAAGTGGGAAAAACTTGTATTTATTATGACTGTCTGCAAAGTGTCACTTTGCAGGTCTCTACACACGTTTACAAATTTCATTGTTACAAGGAACTGATGAGGCATTTTCCAGATGAAGGAAAAGGAGGTTTCAATATATTCGATTACTTGCTCTAGGTCTTGTAGTTCATAAATGAATGAGTTAAGATTGAAACTTAAGTCTGATGTTTTTTCTTCTCTACCTCATGTTTATAGGACCTTGACTTCACGAACTATAATTGAGTGTTTTTTTTTTTAAACTACTCTATTGCCTTTCCATGCCCATTATAAGGCGTTTCCATAGATCTTTTGGAAACATGAGATTGATTACTTAGCTTTTTGATGGTTTTTATTTGATATCTAATACTTTTGGATTTTAAGGATTAAGAGTGTTTATTTGTGAAGAGTTTTGAGACACCTCTGGAAATTATGTGAGTTCTCATATCACTGACACATGGTCTGTAGGGATAGAAATGGGAGACAGGGAGCAGAAAACAAATAGGATCCCCTAAGGGCAGCACATTGTCACAAGAAGTCATGAGCAGCTTAAATATCTAGCTACCTACTTAGCCTCTCTTGTAGGTCTCTAACAGGCATCCCACTGTAGAACTCTGGATTGCAAATCTGTCCCCATCTTCCTTCTCCCAGTAGATGGAACATCTAGACACACAGCTCAAAAACTTAGGAGTCATCTTTTCTATTATACTCCCTGAGCAAAAACTCCCCAGCATCCTAATAATTCTCCCTAAGAATCTATAATGGTTTTATTTATGAAATATATTTTATGTCCAAATCTATCTTTCTCTGTTTCCATTGCCGTTTCTGTAATCCAAGCCATTAAGATTCATGTCTGATCACCCCCACTGCTCTATGGCTTCCACTCTTGCCTATGTACCCCCAGCTTAAAACCATCAGGGACCCCCACTGTACATAGAATGAGGTCCAAACTCCTTACCCTAGTTATCATGCTACTTTCCTGTTCTTCAACACTGTAAGCTCATCACCTCTCTGGGCACTTGGACCTTGCTGTTCCCATTGCCACAAACCTCACTCTGCATGGATATTCCCAAGGCTGCCTCCTTTTTATTATCCAACATCCCCGCAAGTGCCTCTCCTCAGGAGCTCTTCTTGATACTTGACCTACATTTGCCTTCATGTCCTGAGTCACTCTAGAGCCATTGTCCTGATTACTCTTTTCTTTTAGCATTTGCCTCTATATGACATTATTTTGTTGATCCATTTATTACTTGTTGGTTCATCATCTCCATGCATGTGAGCTCCAACAAAGGAAGGGTCTTTTTTAAGATAGTGTCCAGGACATAGTGTTTAAAGATTAAACACTAAATAGTACAAATAACAATAAATATTGGTGAGGGTGTGAGGAGAAAGGTACACTCATATATTGCTGGTGAGACTGCAAATTGGTGCAACTATTATGGAAAAAAGTATGGAGATTCCTTAGAAAAATTGGACCCAGCTATCCCACTCCTCAGCTTATACCTAAAAGACTTAAAATCAGCATACTACAGTGACACAGCTACATTAATGTTTCTAGCAGCTCAATTAGCAGTGCCAAGCTATGGAACCAACAACCTATGTGCCCTTCAACAGATGAATGGATAAAGGAAATATGGTATGTATATACAATGGAATATTACTCAGCCATAATGAAGAATGAAATTATGGCATTTACCAGTAAATGGATGGAATTGGAGAATATCATGCTAAGCAAAATGAGACAATACCAAAAAACCAAAGGCTGAATATTTTCCCTGATAATGCAAATGCTAATTCACAATAAGGGTTGGTGTGCTAGGGAAGAATAGAGGTACTTTGAATTAGGCAGAGGTAAGTGAAGGGATAGGAGAGGGTATGCGGGTAGGAAGGACAGTAGAATGAATTAGAGGACATTAATACCCTATGTGCATATATGACTACATGACCATTGTGATCCTACATCATGAACAACCAGAAGAAGAAGTTCTACTCCATTTATGTATGATGTATCACAATGCATTCTGCTGTTACGTATAACTAATTAAAATAAATAAAAAATAGTGGAATAAATGAACAAGCAAATGCAGAAAACTTTGGGAACACATGCAACATATGAAGAAGGGAATAAAACAATTAAGACTAAATAGTAGATTTACTCATTATCTTAGCTACTTGGGCAAGGGCAAAACATTGCCCAAATATAGGTCATTTGGGGATCAACAAATTCTGACAAATTTGGCCTTCATAGAAAAGGAAGGCAAAGGAATTTAACTTGAGATCTTTCCACCAACACTGTCCCTTCTCTAAAATCCTAGTTAATAACAATTTTTAAAACATTTTACAACTTAGCATTGCCCCAGGGAGGGATATGTAGTGGTGGTAGCAATAATACTCATAAAAATTATATTAGCAGCAAATACTCATATGAAGTTTACTATGTTCCAGAAACTCTCCTAAGTGCTTTGCACAAATTAGCCCACTTATTCCTCACAGCAATTCTCTGAAATAGCTTTATAATTATTTCTGTTCGCTGATGAGAAAACAGAGGCACAGAGAGGTTAAGTGACTTGTCTAAGGTCACAGGGTGAGAAGTAGAACTCGAATTTTGAGCCACGTCAGCCTGGCTCTGTAGTCTGTGCTCTTCTCTGATCTGTGGTCTCAGCAGTTTAGCCACCAGGGCTCTGGGGTCAAGTTCTCTCTTTTCAGAAGAAATGCTGCTTAATAAAGAGATGCTTCATTTCAGAAGAGATGCTGCTTAATAAATCACAGGGCCCCAGCTTGATTCTTGGATCCTGAATCACCAGGCTTTGGAGCCCAGAATTCCTGCTGGCCCTATGCAATACCTTTATGAAAATAAGCCTCCTTTTGTCTGTGGTTGTGCCACAAGAGCTATAAATTTCACTTTTACAGCCATTTAGATATTATCCATGTAAAGGTTGGTTATGGCTTCCCATAGGAGAGATACAAAAGTGAATAAGATATGGAACCTAGCTTTTAGGAGCTTGATCTTAAGGAGCAATTATCTTTTACTGTAAGTCTTTAAGGCATAACTTCCAAATCAACATTTTTTTTAGATTACCATTTCCTCCACTATATTTTACAATACTTGTTTTCTTTACAAGTCCATCTAATTAGAGGGCAACATCTGTGTTGGCTTTGGAAGTTTTTCCTCAACTTGATCTTTAGACAATGCCCAGGTGGAATGGGGATAGGGTAGGCAACCCTTGAAAATGAATGCAAACGTTTTAGTTCATGTGACTACTCTACCCATTTTCCAGGAGAGGCATAATTCTCCCAATTCTTTGTAACACATGGAAGATTCTGGACCACTGGACCTGGATGTACAAAGGCTATATCTAGTGTGTGTGCCTGTGTTTCCTAATAAAATCATGGCTTTATAGTTCCACTTCTTCTGGAGAGTACTTTTTATGAAAATAGGAAAGCAATTTATAATTAAAAAAAAATCACAACATGAAGAAACAAAAGTCACAGTCAAAACATAATAAGCCAGATAGTTTATAAGGAAATGCAGGGAAAGTATAAAGAATGAGCTCTTTGATGAATTGTGTATTTTGGTTAAAACGCACATGTGCACCAAGGCACACACCACAAAACACATTGTCTTTAACATCCTGGGGAGAAGTCAAAGGGTTGTTAACACATGTGTTAACACTGAAGTGCTGATTGGAATAAATCAGACCAGAAAAACACTTTAACACGGAAAATCTGTAGAATGGAAATAGAAGTTTTTGAAAAATTGCTTCAGGTCTCCATTTAATCGTACAAGGACAAGACTGGTTTAGAGTAACTAGAGAGCAGAGCTGCTTCTAGCAATATCCTGGACATGTGGGGGTAGTTGTAGATGAGGCTAAATGAGGGGCAAACTTCTAGATAACACACTCTTTTAGAACTTGTGATAGTAAAAAGGGAGCTGTTTACGTAACGCTCACCTGCTGAATATTCAGACCTGATTATTTTATAGTAGGTAGAACAATGGTGCTCCAAAGGTGTCCACGTGTAACTCCTGGTATAAATATGTCGTGTTACAAAGTAATAAGGACTTAAAGCTGCAGATGGGAATTAAAGCTCCAAATCAGCTGACCCTAAAATAGGCCAAGAACCTTGGATTACCCAGGTGGCCCCAATGCAATCACAAGTTTCTTTAAAAGAGGAATAAAAAAGAGGAATAAAGTAGCAGGGCTATTTCCTCAGAGTGATTCAGTGAGAGGGTTCAAGCTGCCCTTGGCTGGCTTTGCAGATGGAGGACAGACACATGGAACCAAGGAGTACATGTAGCCTTTTGAAGCTGGAGGGGCCACCTGACATATTTCCCCTAGAGCCTCCAGGAAGAACACAGCCCTGCTAATGTCTTGGTTGTGGCCCAAGGAGACCGGTTTTGGACTTTTGGACTCAGGACTGTAAGTAGTAGATTTGTATCATTTACAGCCAAGTGTTAAGTTTGTGGTCACTGTTACAGTGGCACCAGGAAGTTAGTGCTCATTGCTAGACCTCCTGGGGCTCTGATACTTGACACTACTGTGGGGGTGCTGCTCTGGGAGACGCTTAGGGCTAGGTGGGCTTTACAAGCTGTGATGTTGGCATTTTTCCACGTGAGAACTCCCTTAATTTTATGGCCTCTCCCGGTACCTGTGCTGTTGTGGAAGCATTCCTAAATAAAGGTTCTTCGACCCAAGGAGAAACTTGATGAATTCAGATGGACATAGTACTTTTTAAACCTTTCTGTAAGCAAGATGTTTGTCCTATAATATAAACATTGCATGCCATGTATTTCTTTGTGCCGCTACAATACGAGTCACCGCTGTGCCTAAGGGGGGGGGTGAAATAAGCAGGAGAGGTGGAGATGGAAGCTCTGGTTTCTTTCCTTGGCCCTTCCACATGCAGGCTAGGGATGCAATGAACTTCTATCTTTCCATATGTGTTTTAGAACAACTTTATCATATTTCTCAAAAAAATCTTAACATTTGGATTAAATTGTTGAAACTGCCAGTGAATTTTTGGGAAATCTAAAAGTTTATAATTCACAATGTTAAATTATCTCATTTTGAGCATTAAAAGAACCTCAGGTCTTATCTAAAAGTTTTTCTTATAAAGGTCTTGGTGATTCTTATGTTATCTTGTATCCAGTGTTGCAGTCTGTGCCAATCCGATATTTTGTTTCTCTGTATAATGTCTCGCTTCTGAATTGTTGGGTAAAAATGGGTCTACATGTCTTTTTTAGAGATTGTGATTCTCATACGCCTAGGAATGCTTTCCCAGGACTTTATGCTCCCCAGGGGCTATAAGCTGCTATGAGTGACACTGCACAGCCAAAGAAGGGGTTACAGCTCAGGCCTAGACTGTGACCCTCCTGGCATTCTTGGTTAGGGAGGCGGATGGGCCCTAGGGCAGGGATCTCTAGCATTAAAATATGGGCTACACAGTCTCCCATTTGCCTACATCTTGTCTGGGTGCCTCCATGGACCTCACCTTGGGTTGCCCTAGATCACAGTTCCCTCGAACTGGCAGTATGTAGGAGGGAGAAGAGGCTCAGGACAGCTGGTGGTTCTCCTCCCTCACTATGCTCCCCGTGGTTCTGGGCAGCACACTGGAACCATCTGGGATCTTTAAAAAAAAAAAACAAACAAAAAAAAAAACCACAGCTGAGCTGCATTCTCATTCTCTAAATGGCCCATAGTCTCTTCAATGTGCCCTTGTTTTCCTAAATAAATCTATTGGTACCACTTAAAAAAATACTGGCACCTGGGTTGATTTGATGGTTTTTTGTTTTTTGTTTTTTTTTTTTTTGAGTCTCAGGGAGGGCTGGGCTGAGGGCCTTGGTGTTTTCAAGCTCCCCAGGTGATTCTGATGTGCTGCTGAGGTTGAGATTGTATTTCTAGCTACTTCCTGAAGACATTTACTGGCTGGGGACGATGCTGGGCCATCAGTACTGCTGCCTCTTTGCTTTTGCCAGTGTCACCAAGTAGGCAGGCCCTGCCCAGGGCAGTGTGAACACCATTCCAGGATACCATTTACTCTGTCCATGGCTCTTAGCCCTCCTCCGCTCTGGATTGTGCATCCCACAGGTGGACCTAATGACCACCTTGTTGCTGAGAGCATTTTCATAGTTTTTATGCCAACTCTCAGATTTGCCAATTTCTTCTGTTTGGCAGAGGCAGTTTACAGTCCTAGTCTGTGTGCCTTCAGAACAAGACCTAGGAGCTTCTCTTATAATCCTGAAAGACTAAAGAGAAAACCAGCCTGATTAGGCCAGAGGTTCCTGGTCATCAAGAGCATGTATGTTCTGAACCATTACCAAACAGGAGATGAGAGGACAGTGGACTTAGAATGCAAAGTCTGAGATGTGATTTTTTCCTTTTTTAGCTAACAAGTTTTATTCCCCATAGAGTGGGAGGATTAAATAAAATGGAAAAGTACCCAGCAGTGATAGGTTTTTAGGAGATGCTCACAGATGTCAAGTTTGAACCCTTTTGGGTTGAACAGGACAGAAACATAAACTGGTGTTGACAGGAGAATCCATGATGGAAGAATTAAAAACTTCCAATAGGCAATTTTGCCAATACCACAGTCTTAGGTGTTCCTCAGTGTCCTTGAATCACCCCTAGGTGCTTGCTCCCCAGTTAGGATTGTTCATTACGCTTTGTTAGCACTTAGACTTGTTATGTGGCAGGAGGGGCACATTGTAGGGCTTGTCTAACATAGTTTATTTTAGGCTAGACTGACTAAAAGTTGAAGCTGTTGGAACTGATTTTTATAGACAAGACTTCTAATAGTGACTTTGGGCCCGTTATTGGAATGAAGTATCATCCCAGGTCTGTCCCTGCCTGACTTCAACTCTTTCTAGGCTAAAATTTGCCCTGGGGTTTCTAGATCTGCACAACTAATAACAAAAGTCAGCAGAGACTCCTAGACACAGGGATATGGTAATATAATTAGCATATTTTGATAACATTCAAGGTAGTAAAAGAATAGATTTTGACTAGAATAGTGATTTTGATTATGGATCCCCATGGCCCTATTATGAGTTGAAGCACTTTCCAAAAAGATGTTAAAATCGTCATCTCTGGTAGCTATGAATGTGATCTTATTTGGAAAAACATTTTTAGTAGATGATCAAGTTAAAATGAGGTCATTAGGATGGTGCTAATCCAGTATGACTGGTGACCTTATAAAAGGAGGAAATTAGGAAAGATGAGCATGCACACAGGCAGGTGTTAGGTGACATCTACACACCAAGGGCAACCCACATATTTCTAGAAGCTAAGAGATGGCTGTGGAACAGGCCCTTCTGCTCACAGCCTTCAGAAGGAACCAATCCTGCCAACACCTTGATCTCAGACTACTAAGCTCCAGAACTGAGACAAATTCCTATGTTAAGCCAATGACTGTGATAATTTGCTGCAGCAGCCCTAAGAAACTGAACACATTTTCTCCCTCTGCCTTCCAAGAGAAATTGGTCAAACTCAAGGGCTGTCATTGAATTCTTGGGTTGAAATATGAAAAGCAAAAAAAGATGTTTAACCATCTTAACTTTCAGAAAGGGCAGTTGCATGAGATGCAGCCTAACATATTTTCTAGTGAGTGGAAATTTGTGAGGCATAAATAAATCTCATTGGGTTAGGTGGAGGGATGTTTCCATTTCCACTTCCTGTTCAGAGCAAGAAGATAGGGAAGGTGCTACCAACTGGGAAACATACTGGCCACTGTGTGTGTATGTGTGATGCTGGGATGGAACCAAGGGAAATACTCTATCATTGAAGTATATACTCCAAGCTTCTAAAAAAAATTTATTTTCAGATAGTCTCAGTTGCTCAGGCTGACCTTGAACTTGCAATTCTCCTGCCTTAGCCTCTCAAGCATCTTGATTTATAGGTGTGTGCCACCACACCTGGCTCATATTGGCTGCTTATTTTCCTTGTGCTTTTGGGGTGTTTTCATTCCATGTGGGCAGGAAAGGTATAGGAGGAAGAACCCAAAACCTTTTCCTAAAGAGGACAGAGGTAGGATAGCCAGTAGGTAGTTTGGAACATTTGGTGTCTGCAGGGACCAGGAAAATTAAGATCTGGGAAAAAGGTATTGATCCAAAATACATACACAAATGAAATCTTAAAATTAGCAAACATTAACTTAAATATCTAAAATATCCATGCCCACTGGATAGTTGTGCGTGTAAGTCATATGGAATGTGACATATTAATGTATAAGACATGTAAATAGGCTTGCCAAAAATAGTGTTCAATGGAATGAAACAGCCTTGATCATTGGAGAAAATGGTCTTTTCTCTGGCTATTATGGTCTTGTATTTAAACTTTGTTCCTGTTGTGTTTCTTACCATACAAAATGGGGAAATTAGAGACTTGGCCTGGGCTTAGGACAAACTAAAGAATAAAGCGAAATAAAAGACAAAAGCAATCCTTTGCCTTGCTTTGTCTCCGGTTACACTCACCATGGGAAGATTGAGTGTTGTAGATACTGAGCTGAAAATAAGATTCAGGCATTTCCTGGGTCCCTGTCAATGCTATCTCATGCCTTTTGTGAGAGTACCTAGCTTAAATAATCTTTCTCTATAAAAATTTACTAAACAGCAAAACATTTATCGCTCATAGATTTATAATGAAATTGTTACACTATTTAGAAAGGACTCGAAGTAAATGCAAATACCTAGGTGCAGTATTCCATCTTTCCGATGAAACTTAATAAGTCTAATTATTTAAACTGTTTTTCCTAACAAAGGCAGGTAGGGAGGAAAAATGAAGAAAATGTTCATTCCATACATTAAAAGCTCATGAAATTCAAAAGGCAGAGAAAACACGAGAGTTTTGAATAGAGGAAAAATGCCTTTGAAATGGATGTGAGGCTTGGTTGTTCATATGCTTTATGGAATATGGGTCTTTTAAGTAGATATAAGTCTTGGCTATACCTTCAAGTTTGTGAAAGTGAAGATCAGCAAGTCCTTATCCAGATTTTTTCAACTCAGTAACAATATTAGACCGAGAGGCCATTAGACTAATCAGGGCTGGTGATTCTTAAATACCTTCATGCTGGTATCAGTTTCTTATTAAAAGACTTATAACTTAGGTTACATTATCTGATTCTGTAACTAACTCAACTAGCGTATATTTATTGAATATCTTCTGCCAGGCATGATGCTAAGCACTGAGGATACAGCTTTGGGCCAAACAGCCACAGTCCCTGTCTTGTGGAGCTCACAGTTGAATAAGGGGAATTTATGATTCAGTGTGGTAAGTCCTAACAAGGGCAATGCAGGGTGCTATGAGGAGCACTAGTATCCCAGCCTGACGGTGTTGCTCTAACAATACCACAGACTGGGTAGCTTATAAACAGTGGGAATGTATTAAAGTTCTGAAGGCTGGAAAAATCCAAGATGGAGGCACCAGATTTGGTGTGCAGTAAGAGCCAGTTTTCTGGTACCATAGATGGGACATTTTCACAGTATCTTCACAGGGTAGAACATTCAAGGCAGCCCTCGGGGCCTTTGATAAGGGTACTAAATCATGAGTGCTCTGCCTTCATGATTTAATCACCTCTCAGAAGCCCTACCTCTTAATATATCATATGGATGACTAAGTTTCAGCACGCAAATTTGGAGAGAGACATTCAGACGTATCAGCTAGGGAGGGGCACTTAACTTGGATTTAGGAACTGATCAAGAAAGCTTTCTCAGAAAGTGATAGCCGAGCCCTCGAATATGAAGAGTTTATTCAGACAAATTGGATAAATGTCCCAGAGGCAAGAAAGCACAGCATATAATAAGAAATGAAAGTAATTCAATATGAGGTAAGGGTGCTCAAGAGAGAGATGAACCCAGAGTGGTACACAAAAGCCACATCTTGGAGGCCCTTGGGAGCCATTTAGAGAAGTTTTAACTTTATCCTAAGGGCAATGGGCAGTTACTAAATGATTTTAGGCAAAGAGCGGAAATGAGATGAATGGCCAGGGCTATGTGGAGGATGGATTAGAAAGGAACGAGACCAGTAAGAGGATGTGGCAGTGACAGGCAGCAGTGGCGGGAGACAGGAAAGTGGGGACAGGAGTTTAAAACTGAGAATTGGCAGAACTTCGTGATTAAAGATACAAGGGAGAAAATGAAGATGAAGCTCCTCTCATGGAGCTTAAGAACTCAGTAGAGAAGCAAGTTTTGTAAGGGAAGTAATTCAGCTGTGGACATGCTGATTTGGAAATACTTAATGTATATCTGAGAAGAGCTGCTTGGTAAATACATACCTGTGTCTGGAAGAGGAAGATACAAGTGATTCCTTCAGGAATCTTGGGGAAGGGGAGCTTCAGGAAGAAGTGAGTGCTGAGCTGACTGTTAAAGGATGAGTATTAGTAATCAGGTGATGAAGAAGAGGAGATGCCCTAAGAAGCAAAAGCATGTTGGCCAAAGAGGCCATAATGCCACCAGGATTTGCGGGTAGAGAAGGAAGATGGAATAATTCTTGCTGGGCCTTGCAGGTCATGTTTTACGTAGGCAGAACTAGGAAGGAGCCAACAAAAGACTTTTAGCAGGAGACCTGATTATATGGTTTAGGAATTTGGATTGGCACTAGCTTGAATGTGAACAGGAAGTAGAATGAGTCAGATCAGTTAAGAGAATATAGCACTATTTCTTTAAAAAAGGTCAAATTTAAAATTGAAGGAATGAATTCAATGGGTATTGTAAGAATGATATGTAATGGATTAAATATGGGAGGTGAGGAAGAGGAATATGGCAAGGATGATCCTGGCATGGCTAATGGTAGATGACTGGGTAAGAGAGGCAACCAGCTGGGGCATGGCAAGATGTAGGTGTGAGGAAATTGGGACTTGACCATAAACACTGTTTTTGACATTTTATGAAAAAGTCATGAGTCACTAAAACATTAGAATTTGTGTTCCTTACAAGAACCAGCAACAATAATCCTTTTCATCTGCAGTTAAAAACTTGTGGAAGATGGGCGCGGTGGCGCAGGCCTGTAACCCCAGCACTTTGGGAGGCTGAGATAGAATCATGGGTTCAAAGCCAGCCTCAGTAATGGTGAGGCACTAAGCAACTCAGTGAAACCCTGTCTCTACATAAAACACAAAACAGGGCTGGGGATGTGGATCAGTGGTCGAGTGCCCCTGAGTTCAATCCCTGGTGCAAATACCCGCCCCCTCCAAAAAAAACGGCATTGCTAACTCCTTTTCATCAATATTAATGTTCAGAAATTAGTTCACTCTTTGCCAAACTACTTTGTCTTTTAAAAGAAATAGCAATACTCAAGATGTTAAAAAATTGACAAAATACTATGGTATTTGAAGAACATCTTTCATTCCCAAATAATCAGACACAGCTACTTCTTTGCAACAGATTTTTAAATTTGTTCAAGTCCTCAAGATGCTATTATATGGCTGATTTCTTGTCATTCCTCAAGCTTCACCCGAGATAAAAATGGTCAAAAAAGACTTTCCTGAGCATCTTCTGTAAATAGGTAGCATTTTTACTATCGTGGCACTTAGTCCTTTCTATCCATATCACTTCATCACCTTAAAATTAGGTATTGTTGGTTTACCTATTTATTGTCTTTCTCTTCTAGTACATGAATAGGTTCATGAGGGTGAAAATGTTGCCCGCTTTACCTAGGCATAACCAATGGCCACATTGCATCTGACACATGATCACCATTCTGTAAATACTGGTTAACAATTAGAAAAGAGTCAAGATCCCTGCTGTTGGGGCATTTTTCAGCCAGCATCACTCTGTAGCCACATTAGTTAAAATTTGAACTACTTCTGTTCTCATTAATCAATAGCCACTGACTAGAGCTCTGCAAATCTCCAGAGCCTCACCCATCCTTATATCTACCTTCTTCTGGGAGTCCTTGGAATTTTCCATAATCTACAACTTAAGGCCTGATACCTGGTTCAGCAGGCCCTAGCTCTGGGACCAAGAAATGAATTTGTTCAACTTGGTATCTGTATTGTACATGTTCATAAATATTTTGACTGTCCTCAATGGAACCCACTATTCTGAATAATTAATATACACCAATAAAATGTACAAAATTCTTCTTAAAAAATATTTTGTCTGTCATCCTTGGCTAGACTTCCAAGCCAGACTCTCCTTTATCTTGCTTTACAATTCATTGAAACTTCTATAATAGATTAATATAAGAAAAGATTCCTAAGGTTAATGATGAAGTTATATTCACATTAAAGTAAAACCATAGCATTAGATATGGTAAGGAGATGGTTGGGTCTGTGTATGTGTTTGCTTTAGGGTCAGGATTTAGGTCTGCGGCAAAGGAGAATTTTTAGAACAATGTTTTGTTTTCTCCAATGAAAGGTAAGATTTATGGAATAGGAGAAGTCAAACTTCAACTGTGTTGATTTTGCAATATATTAAGAGGAAAGATCCTGAGTGATCCTTTTTCCAAAGCTGACTTCATGGGATTCCAACTGGGCAGAATGGATTCTTAATCAGAATATATTTTATTTGCTTATAATGAATATTGCCATAACTATTTATCAACAAAGAGGTCATTAACAGCCATCAGTGGCTAACCTGGACAGGTTTTATTACTGAATTAATGAATTCGGATGGGTTGTTATTACTAACATTTGCTTACGGTTTTGTATTGCTGAGTGTGAGACTGGAGTGAAATAAAGCTGCTTACTCGGCCAGGTTGACCACAAGGAGAAGGTGATGAGGAAAGTAATGAAAAGCACAGGGAGCCTGATGAAAACCAAGTGGCTCCCGGGGAGAGTTTCTACAAATGGAATGTAAATTCAGATCTATATCTTTTAATCACCATACTGAAAAGGTTGATTACTTAAAATTAAAATCACCAGATGTTTTTTTGTGATAGGCAGAGATGGGAAGCTCAGTAGGAAAATAAGAATTTATCTTTTCAAAAGGTTCTAGTTAATTTCATAATGACTGGTGGGAAGCTGAAATGATAAATTGAAAGCAATCAGGTTTAAAGAGGAATGGAAGAGAAAAGCTCAGAAGCAAGAACAGGGGAACCAATAAGATGAAATCCTACTGTGTGTTAGCATTTATGAAATTTGGAAGCCTGGGCTGATTATGAAGTTTATTTTTTTTCTCCCTTTAAGGAGTCATTGGTCAGGCATTTCCTGCTCACTGATATACTTTTAGGTTGTTAAAAAAAAAAAATCTCCTTCCATTATTTTACAAGTCATTATTACATTTCTGTCATCTTCAAATTCATGATAGAACAAACACCAAGTCAGCACTTCTTATTTTCCTGGGCAGAACCAGCTATGGGCAAAGAAGTAAATTTGCCTGTGCTATAAAGTTTGGGAGATACCAAAAAGGCCTCTTCAAGTTCAGATGATTTCCTCACCTTCCTGAAATTTTCCCATCACAGACTCATTTCTCTGGATCTATGTAGAGTTTTGATCGTTCTGGCTCCCTGTTTAAAAGGCAAACATTACTGGAAAAGGTAATAACTTACAACCCATTATCTCTTATCAACTAGAATCTTAGCCTAGATGGAAGTCTTATAGGAACTGAATCATGTGGAGTGTATTACTTTGGAGAAATTAGTACCTGGAAAAGGGAAAACGGTACTCAATGGAGTTGGAAGAGCCCATTTTTGCCTGTTACAATTCTGAAGAAGAGGGCCTGTCTCTGGCTTAACTGATTACTAAAACAAAATTCTGTGGGTCACTAATGCACCAACTAAAGTCAGGGTAGGTATTTTCATGCCTCTTTATAATCAAAGAGCCCAGGATAAGGAGAAATATTCAGTGTACATGGGGATGGCCACTTTTATTATCTCTATGATAGAAATATATTTTGTCTTGCTGTTCAGTTCCTGGATCAGTGGTCCAGGAACACGCTAATTTCCTACATAAAAAAAATTAGTTGTGGACCTCAAAATGACTTCTAAGCATGCAAAATATAGAACTAGATCTGAATTCCTTGTGAGAGCTGAACCATTATAATGAAATGAACAGCAGTATTTTCATAAGTATACTTAACCTCAACAATCAGTGCACAACATATAGAAAATGCACATGCAATGTTATAGGTTGGATCTGGAATGTTTCCCAAAGGCTCATGTATTGAAGGCCTGATCCCGAATGCAGCAATACTCAGAGGTGGGGCTTTAGGAAAGTGATTGGATCAGGAGGGGTCTAACCTCATCAATAGATTAACCCATGGATGGATTCATAGTTGAGTAAACTATTGGGAGGCAGCCAAAAGGTGAGACTTCAAAGGAAGTGGGTACTTGGGGACTATATCTTGGCCTTTCTCTCCTCCTCCTTTTTTTCCCCCTCTTCCTTGGATGCCATGAGGTGACCAGCTTTGCTCTGCCATGATGTTTGGCCTTACCACAGTGCCCCCAAAATGGAGCCAGCTGACCATAGACTGAAACCTCTAAAACCATGAATCAAAATAAATTTTGTCTCCTTTAAGTTTTTTTTCCCCCCAGGCATTGTCAGTGACAAATTGCTTACTAACATGTGCAATTTTGAACCCATCAGTTGAAGTATATCACACCTTAGGGGACACAGACTCAAAGCAAGTAGTTCCTTTTAAAGATCTTTTCTACATATCACTTTAATTATGAAGGGCTTCCTCTGGTAAGTACCTCAATCCAATAGTACAAAGATAAGCACTGTATGATATGGACCTACTCTAAGCAAATGAATGTATTAGGGAATTTATGCTCTATATTAAGATCAAATTTAATAAAACAAAAAATAGCTGGTGGGGAAAATATTGTCTAATTATTCAGGGAAAGATGACAAATAGCTTTAGGGAACTTAGAGCCCCTAATGAGGAATATACAAAATAGGAAAATAAAAATTGGTGACCCTCACTTGAGAAAATGATTATTAGTAGACTCCATTAAATGAACTGTTTAGGAGGCAACTTATAACTTATGTGTGATCAGTTAACTTTAGAAGTGTCTTCTGGTTGGTAATAAATAGCTCCAGTGGTAATATGTACCACCATACCCAACTGGGGGCTCAGACCCAAAGGAAGAATCAGAAATGGATAGGAGTAGGACATGAAATTTGAACCCTGGAACCTGAGAGCGAACCTAGTAAATGAGGAAATTCTATGTGAATCTTTAAAGGATGGAGATAGGTAGCAAGTGGGTGAAGCAAGGAAGGAGATACAGGTGCCTAACCTTTTAAAACCATCCTAAAGGAAATGAGAACTATTAAAAAATTATTAAAAGATCTTTACCTGTATACCATTCATTTCTAAAGTATACTGAATACCTACAATAATGAATCAACCACTATTCAAACATTTAGCTGTTCAACTACAAATCGACTAGATTAATTGTACATTTTAAATGAGTATTTAAAGTCTCGGAGCTGTTCTGATCACCCAATTAGCATTTAAGGTATTTTATAGGAGAATGAAATGTACGTTGGATATGTGGACAGCCAACTAACTGGTCCTAGAAGTGAATGATGGTATGATTCTTAATTTTCTTAAATCAGAATTTTCTCAAGTATTGAAATCAGCTTTTAAAATCAAATGATATGGAGTTTTTCTAAATTATAATAGAAGCCAGCAAAAGCATGTTACATGCAACATTTTCGATAACAAGGCAAAAATCTATGTAGCAAAGCAGTACATCAAAAATTAAGCTATTTGCTTCACATAATACAATTCTATTTGAATGTTAATATATTAAAACATGCAAATATATGTACTACTTATAAAATGGTATTTGTCTTACATGTATTAGATAAGTTATTATGGAAAATATTAGTGTTTGTACTGTTTTCAGACATATTCCAGTCTTTACAAATGGCTTAAATCATTGATTTAAAAATGTTTCCGTTTAACCCTCACAGAAGATGTCTGAGGACTTCCACCCACAAATGCTCTTTGGTGTATGACCCAGGTTACTGTGCACTTGAAAAATTTCTCTTAAATCTGTAATTTTTAATCAAGACTTAGATTTCAAATTATCAATCAAATAAGAGGATGTTGTACAAAACTCTTAATATATTCCTTGTGTAAGGGCATATACAAATTAAAAAGAGGCTTCTTTTAAAAGTAAGACAGTTTTTTTCTTAGAGTATTTTCTTTTGCAAACTTACAAATTCTCTACCCTCAGATGTAAATCTTTTTAAAACCCCTTGCAGGGCTTTTAATCCCAGAGGCTTTTCTAAGGTCCAAGCAGTCATCTCTTTGAAATGTAATCATCAAAAGAGATAGTATCCCTGTCTCCCAGTTTCGGTGGAAGGGTAGAGGCCTAACTTCCAAGGAAGTTCTCTCTCCAAGTTGCAAAACTACCTCTCATCAAAATGCGAGAGATTTGTTTTTCCTTTAAATGAAGCCAATTAGCTAACAGATAGTCCCTCCTAAATTTACCTAGTAATTGAAGTGACTGTGTGACAAATGGTGCTGTTAAGCCCTCTTGACTAAGGAGTTACTTATGTTGAGAATATGCGTATCATAGATTGCATGGGCTCAGCTCTACAAAAATGTGGGGTTTCTGTCTTTGCAATGTGTGTTGCCTGTGAGGTGCATCACATTCTGGTTTAGTGTGTATTCAATAATAAAGCTGTGTTCTTTTTCTACTGTCTTTATGGAGAGATTTTCTAGGTTGAGAGATAATTTTAAGTGTCCCCAACATGATCTCATATTGATTATGTGGATGGATTTTACTTATAAAAATATTCCCCTAGCAGATGTTAATAGTTTTTTTTTTTTTTTTATCTATGGGTTAACCATCAACAACAAACTTAATTCTCCCACTTCCAAATAGCATTGAGTTATGTTAGGACATATTCTGCTATTCTTTCCTATCCCCCACTGGCATTGTTTCCAATGATGTTCTGTAATTTTAATTTGGACATAGAGGATTAATTTTATGATAGCTCAAAGAATGAGATAATGGCAAGATGGCCTGTCCTAAGCTTCATGTGGCCAGGAACACTCAGCTGAGGATAAAAGGACTGAAAAGGATTGGGAGGGAAGAGAGATTCTGCTGTCAGGAATTCAAGGACAGTGAGTGAATGACAGAAAATAAAACATTCCATGACCTCAAAAAGCAGGGTAAGATGAGGCTATGGCTCCAAGTTCAAGAAATGGAGAAGAAATATTATGCTGAAATTCTGGCAACAGACTGTTACAAAATAGTTCTTGCTGTACCAGGTTGAGATCAGACCAAAACCAGTCCTTCATCACATGGACCATACATACAGCAGCATTGTCCAATGAACTTTCTGCAATGATAGAAAAGTTCCATATCTGCACTGTCCAATGCACTAATCACCAGCCAGATGTTCTATTGATCACCAAAGGTGGCCAGTGTGATTTATTATTTATTTTAAAATCAATTTTAAAAAGTGTCTACTCCATTGGACAGTACAAAACTTTGATTCAAGGGAAAAAGATTTTTGGGTCATTGACTTATGGGAAAAAATGTTACAATGCCTGTACCTCTGTGGGGAGGGGATCTCGTGTGGGATGCTCATCAGCACTAATTACTGGTTGGAGGATGTGTAGACAGGAATTGAAGTGTTCCTAAAAGGTAACAGTGATGGGAACATTTGGATGCTCAGGATAAAATAAGCTTTTCTGGGCTCTCTAGCCATCTCATGAGACCTTTTTACAGTCCTTCTTTTACACATTTCATTATTTTCAAGTTCTGCTATCTTCATCTTGCCCACATCCTAGGAATCCTAAGAGGTTTCTATCTGTGAGAGTTTTAAGAATGGCTTTGTAGATTAAAATTCTATATAAAGTGTCTATTACTACCAGCAGTCCTGACTTGGGGAGATTAGACTTCTGATAGTTTCCCTTTATAGGGTTTGTGGCAATGAATCTGCATTATTAACCCAGGAGGCAGAATCGCACAGATAATCAGATCAGAGGTTCTGCTTCCCGGGGATCTTACTCATGATGCTAGCTGTCCTGTAGCCTCAGCCTGGCCTCACAGTTCTTCGCTTCTCTGTCCATGTTCATGTCCTAGGGTCTCAGCTTCTGGACAGAGCTAATCTAGATCTTTGTGGTGGGATGTGCCATTAGCTGGAACTGCAGGTAGGTTGGCTGAAAGTTGTGAAATAAAAATGGCATAGTGGAAACAGCATTGGACTTAAAGTCAGAAGACCTCCTTTGAGTCCTAGTTCTGCCCTCTGGGTTATTAAACCATCACTAGATAATGTCTTAGAGTCCTAGTTCTTTCATTCACTTAACAAATACTTTATTGAATAGTATTAAGGACTACGTATTATGTTAGGAACTAGAGACTTGTCAGTGAACTAAACTGAAAACCCCTACCCTCATCAAATTTGCATTTCCAGTGGAAGGAACTCAAAATAGAATAAATGCATTACATAATGTATAAGAAGATAAGCTGGGGAGAAAAATGGGAATGGATGGAAGAGAATATGATATAATTTCTGTGGGGGAATCGGGATAGGCCTCACTGAGAAACGGACATTTGAATGGAGGGTTGAATGTAAATGCCTCATTTCCCATCCAGGGAGAGACTTCTAAGCAATGCAGTTTTGGTCCAGAAACTTGAAAAGCACAGAAGAACTTGAAGATAAACATAGTTGGTGATCCTCACCTGGAGAGAGTAACAGCCACCCTTGAAATACCTACTATGTGCTGGGTGCCAAATATTTTGTATCTAAAAGCTGATGCTGACTGATAATTCACCCTGGAAACTGAGGCTAACCCTAATACCTCAATGAATGATCAAAGTCTCAGGAAAGGGAGCATTTTCAATGTGAATCTGATTCCATTTCCTAGTGTGAATTTATCTCAATATCATGGAATAGGCTGGTACCTAGGGGTATGTAATGTATAAAACTATTAGGAGTTCTCCATGGGACTGTGAGGTGCTGTTCCTCCAGAATCATTTCAAGGATGTTTGAATAGTGAATAATCTCAGAAGATAGATAATGTCTCCATCTGGAGCCAAGGGCAGGCTTGCTTACTGCTGGTCATAAAAGATTTAGCTTTGCTAAGCTCAGGTTCCTTTCCTGTAATATAATCCACTGTGTGTGTGATTGTCATCTGGATTTTTTTTTAATCACCCTGTGGGAAATGAAACTTGGGCAACCAGTGTGAGAAAGTGATAATCCTCTATTTTACTGGGGTGAATCTTTGACTCAAGAGTCTCATATCTTCGGCCCACATCCATGAAACTGTCAGGCTAACTTGCAAGCAGAATAGAATCTAAGACCTGTGCTTCCGTCCAGATATACATTTGAGATAGATTTTCCTAGGAGAATCTTTAAAGAAATTTAAGAAGGGATAATAAATCTTACAAACATACATTATCTAAATTAGCTTTTTGTCCCAATTAAAAAAATCTAGATTATAAAGTAGGAAATAAAAATGGTTTATTAATTTTCCCAGCACTGCTGGGATAGTCAATTCTTCAGTAGGCTTCCTTAGGCAGTTGGAAACACACAATTGTGTGAATTTAATAGGTCATTATTGGAAGTTCTATTTTCATTTTCAAACATTTTGTTCCTTCCATCGTTTTAAAGCTCTGAGGATGTCCTTTCCCCAGAAAGACAGACTTTAGGAAACACATAGCATTTGAATAATCTGAGCTCAGCCTACTTGAATGTGCAAAGCTGCTAGAGTTGGTCAGAGTGTCAAGCTGAATAGAATTATCAAAGGCCACTGTGAGGCTGGAAATGCAATTTGAGGATGAAATGGAAAGCAAAGCTCTGAAAGCTTGGTATTGAGATTTAACATTTGTACAAGGTCCTTGAGGGTAACGGCACTAACTGGACAAATAAGACTATTTGGGAGATCGTGGTTTGGAAGATTCATCCGTATGACCAAAAGCAAACACCAATCAGAATTACGTGCTACCTAATGTTTTCCCCAAATAGTGCTTATTTCTTTCCAAATTATGGAATTTGTACTGTAAAATGTTTCATTAGTATTCCTAACTCTTCTGGAGAACCTACTCAATGGGGAGTAAAATGGAAATGCCATATGTTTAACTAGGTTCCTGTTTTATCCTATTTGCGGTAGTTCTATATTGTTTATCTTCAGGTACTTCCCCCAAGAAAGTCTGGGGCAGGTATTCATCCTTGAAGTATACACTGGTGAAATATGCACTCACCAGCTACTGCCATTTCTAAATATGGGACAAGTGAGTTATTCACTACTGTTATTGCCATACAGAAGAAAATCAAATACTTATCAAAATGTTTTTAAAGAAATTATAGAAAAATAACTTTGAAAATATTTACTTGTTTATTCCCAGATATATCATTTAATAATACACAATCCAACATCATGATGATAAAGAAGCTTGAAGAATCTGAAGAGAGTGGGGCTGGGGTTATGGCGCAGTGGTAGCGTGCTTGCCTAGCATGCGTGAGGCACTGGGTTCGATCCTCAGCACCACATAAAAATAAAGATATTCTGTCCACCTACAACTAAAAAAATATTTAAAAAAAATCTGAAGAGAATAAAAAGGGAAATTAGATTAAAGGAACATTAAATGATTGAAGTAGACACTACACCAAAGCACAAGCAAGAGGAAAAATTGATAAATTGGACTTCATTATAATTATATTAAAGGATATTATCAAGAAAGTAAAAAGACAATATGTAGAATGAAGGAAAATATCTTCATAAGAAGATATAAGAAATTAACATCTAGGATATATAAAGAACTATTAAAACTCAACAAAAGGATAAGATAACCCTGTTAAAAATGAGCAAAGGACTTGAATAGATTTTTCTTCAGAGAAGTTATACAAATAGCTGATAGGCACAGGCAATGATGTTCAACATCATTAGTTACTAGGGAAATGCAAATTAATACTACAATGTAATACCACTTCATATGCACTATGATAAAACAATGGAAAATAATAAGCATTGTAACAGATTTGGGGAAATTGGAACCCTGTACATCTCTGGTGGGAATGTAAAATGATACAGCTGCTGTGGAAAATATTTTGTTCCTCAAAAAGCTAAACCTCGAATTACCATATAGTTTAGCAATTCCACTCCTGGGTATATACATCAAAGAATCGAAAACAGGACTGAAAGTTACTTGTACACCAATGTTCACTGCAACATTATTCATAGTAAAGAGGTGAGAATAATTGTCCAACAGATGAATGTTAAAATGCAAAATGCATTTTATATATAATTATAAATATATATAGTTATGTAACATGATTTATATAGTTAATTATATATACAAAATATATAGAAACATAAAATAGAATTATTCAGCCATCAAGGGGAAATGAAGTTCTAATACATGTTTTACTACTTTTTGTACCAAGGATTGAATCCAGGGGTGCTTACCTGCTGAGCCACATCGTGGCCCTTTTTATATTTTGTTGAGACAGGGTCTCCCTAAATTGTTGAGGCTGACTTTGAATTTGACAGCCTCCAGCCTCAGACTCCTGAGTGCTGGGACTAATACATGTTTTATATGAACCTTGTAAATAATATATGCTACATGAAATAAGCCAGATGCAAAAAGGACAAAATTGTAGAATTCCTCTTAATATGTAATATCTAGAATTGGCAAACTAATAGAAAGTAGACTAGGGATTATTAATAGAGAATTATTGCTTAATGATTAGAGTTTCTGGTTAGGAAATGAAAAAGTCTGGAAATGGTGGTAGTACATAAGGGTGAATTTAATTAATGCCACTCAAGTATATATTTAAGAATGGTTAAGATGGCAAATTATGCTAGATATTTTACCACAAAACTTTAAAAAAGATATATACCTCTATTTGATTTAAAAAATGTAAGTGTTAAATTGGTCAAATAGTTGTTGTTTAATGGGAAAAAAAGTAAAGTACTGGGGCCTAAGTAAATACACCTGAGATAATACAAGCAACTGAAATGCAAAGGACAAATAGACTATTATAGGACTAGAAAAAAAACAAAATTTCAAATTAGTTTTGAGTGCACTACTTGATTTCATTTTTACTAGTCAATCTAGAAACAATGGGAAGAGCAGTTAATAGTTCATAACCAACAGAATAACTCGTAGGCACTAGACATGATGAAGCCCATGCAGAAAAACAAATATGTCAACAGTACAAGGTTATATAAATGGATCAGAATGTAGACCATCATGAGATATTCTTGCCACTTTAAGATATGTTGTATGTGGGAGACAAAATATAAAAATGGAAATAGCTGTGCTAGGATTAAAATATTTCTGCATTATTCAACTTTTTAAAAAAGGAAAATGAAAAAAGCTCAATACCTTGTATTTCGATTAGTAATTTGAAAAATAACTTCAGGGTTTCAGGATAGAGTTCCTTTATCCTAGAATTGTATCAGTTTTATACAATTTTAGTCTAGACTATTAATGTCTACATTGCTTGAATTCACCCAAAGAGAATGGCTTGGAGAAGTTATAGAAATTCTATACTGAGTTGTGCTTGAGGTTTCACTAAATAGTCTCATTTATTGTGAAAACTTCAAGGTTCATTAACATTAACTTAGGAATTCAGTAGGCCATCTGTTCTTTTTGCAGATGAGGAAACTGAGGTATACAGCCTGCAAGCTGACAGAAGCAGGCAGGAGCCCAGACTTCTAAGTCTTAGGGCTCTGCTCAATTCATTACTCAGTGCCAATCTCTAGTTCATTGTCAAACTCTGTATTACTGTGTATTATAGACACATACCTAATGAGCTTAATGCTAGAAAACATGTCTTCCAAATGCCACTATCTTGTTACTATTAATTTGTAGTAAATTACCCAAACCCATGACCTCTTTTCACACTATGAATTGATCTCAACTTACCAATCATTGGACTTTGGCATATGCTGGAATTTTGATGTGGAAATATAAATGCAACCTGATTCATACTACTTACTCTATCCTTGTGAAAATCTGTTCTGAATCCACAAATTATATGGATCAATTTTGACTGAAATCAGAAGGGAAATCAATCATAAAACCTTGCCTCCTTTTTTGATTGCTATCTGTTTAATTCTACTTGAAGCAGAGGCTGTATTAAGAAAGATCCCCTCTCGCTCATCAGTCCTCTCCTGGTTTATTTCCATTGCTGTCCTATTTCAGGTTGCTGAGCCACTGGTCAGGTTGCTAAATAATCAATTTTCTGCTCTGCATTCAACTATCATGGAAAAAGAAAACAAAAACAAGCAAACCATCCTGAAAATAGACTATTTAGCATTGCTTTTTCAATACAGTCTATGATGTAGTTTATTCAACCAAGAGAAAACTCTATTTCAAAATAATTACAAAGTGTTAGTAGACTTTCCAGGTTGGCAAACAGGAGCAAGGGTTGCAGGTGACATCACGTGTACTGATCAAACCACTAAGGTTTCAGTGATCTCTTTGCATACCCAGCTAGCTCTGAAGGTCATATGGATATTTCAAGTAGAATTCCTTGCTAACAGAACAAAAACATCTTTATTCGGAGGCTTGATGACAATTTTTGGTGTTGACCTAATAGCTGAAAATGGAATTGAGTACTTAAAAAGATTATCAGATATAATGTAATTGGACAAAGCCTTCATAAGACTTAAGGTTTTTTTTTTTTAACTGATTATTCTGAATTGTTTCAAAATAGTACCAGCAAAATTGCTTTAATTGTCTTATATTTTTCCTCTTGCATTCTGATAGTGTTATTAACGGAAAGTGTTGTCTTTCAAATATGGAGCCCCTTGAGATGTGAGAAGGTACCTTTCTATGTTCTCACCAACTAGAAATGAAAACTCCTAAATATGGACCTTAAAATGAAGATGCCACGAGAGGAAATTCTAAAGGATCAAGGCCAATGCACCTGCTTGAGAGAATCAAGATTGTCTTATCAATGAGCAGTTTTAGCATTAAGTGCCTATTGTGTTAGTGGTGAAGAATTCAAAGACAGTAAGACACAGCCCCTGCCCTTGAGAGCTTAAAATTAATATGGACCATTACATGGATTATTTGACCCCTCTGTCAGTAGAGGAAGTACTTGCCTAAGCAAGCATATATGAATAGAAAAGCCTGCAATCTTAAAAACAAGTATGCATGCTGTACAATTTATAAGATGTTCAATTCTGCCCCAATCCTTAACTGATAGTTTTAGGTAGTACTTCTTAGAGCCTATGGAATCAGGTCATCTGGGAACTGGCTCTAAGAATATTCATTTCTCCGTAATTTTTATGTACTTCCATTACTTTCTTGCAGAAAAGTGATCCTTTACAGAAACAAAGTGGATTTTCATGCAAAGGTGACGTGGTCTTCTATTTTCCATTCAGACTTATCTGAGAATAGTTATTAATGCTTGGAAATATTTCACTTTCACAGCTCAGTCATTCTTTCATTAAGTCTCTTGGCTCTCTCTCTCTCTCTTTTTTTTTTTTTTTAACATTCCTGTTAATGGTTGGTTCAAACATGATAAAATGCCTCACAATAGGCCAGTGAGCAAGTGCTGGCTAAAGTAGTTCACTGAAGAAAAGGCTAGAGGTGGGGGATTTTGAAGGCCAAAACCAGAACCTGAAGGTTCTCCATTCCCCTGAGGAAAATTCCCTATTAAAACTGTCCCTGTAATTGCTTTCACTTTCATGAGAAATGTAAACAGTCAAAAGTGAAACCTCATTAATTTAATGAAAATATTTCTTGGTTGAATTAATAAGGTGTTTTCCTGCTGAGTTTAAATCACCAAGTTATTGAAAAGACAAAGTGCAACTTAAAAGTGCCAGCTTCTGCCTGGCAGCTGGGCCATGAAATTCTCATGGTATACGTTTTTCATTCTTGGCTTCTGTTCTGTTGACAACTATCTTTGCCAAACCATCTCCATGGAATCAGACATTAGATCTCTGAAAACACTGGAAAAGCTACTATAGAGATGTCCATCCAAACTTTCATTTGTTGTTGTTTTCCAAGTAAGGTCCCAAATGTACACAGGCAGGATGGGAGGACATTCTACTTTAGAAATGAATTTGTTATCAGGAAGAAACCAAAAGGGCCTTTCAGGAAACTATTTCATTCCTCTTCTTTCCTTGTCCCTTTTATTTTTTCCCTTTTTTTCCCTCAATCATTCATTCAAAATAATTGAACTAGACTAATGCATACATACATGCATATGGATATACACATATACATGTTCATATTCTTATATAGCTTAGACACCAATACATGGTTATAAGAGCAAAACCAATCAGCAAAATATCTTTGAATACATCTAGGAAGCATATCTGTTATAAAATAGGGTTAGGGTCTGAATCACCAGCATCCAACATATAATCTACATGTAAGCATTATGATGCTTGACTGGAATGACTGGAGAACTGGTGTAGGAATGTTGAAGAGTTAGTGTACCTAGGATGCACAAAAAGAACTTACAAGAAGCAGTCAAAGGTATAGGGTGTCTGGCATATCATGTGAATATTCCAGGTAATCAGAAGCCTGTGCTTAAGACAAAAGTAGTAGACATGAAGCCTCAGTGTGTCAAGCACAGCCAATAATTGAGAATCACTTCTCTCAGATAAGCTTGAATCTTTATTTGGATGAAACACAGTAACTACGCTTAATCAAAGACAGAGTTATGGACCTACTAGAGAAAGAGAGAACCCTAGAGTAGACAGACTTGATTTTTGTGTCAACTGGGAGGTTTCCAAAGTTTCTGAAATGTGTAAGCTGAATGGGAATTAGCCTGGTAACACAGCCTGTAACTGGATCACTCACATAAACCTTCATAGTGGTTCATTTGGGATTTAATAAAAGTAGGAATACGAAAAGGAATCATGATGAATCTATTCCATGGGACATCGGGAAATGTAGAAGACAAATTCATGTTTTAAGAGACTTTAAAGGATGGTAAGCATTAGTGATTGTTACCCCAAAGGATCTTATGGGCATGTTCAAATATAAGTTGGGCAAAATATATCTGGTCATCTTTACACTTCACAGCTGGTGGTCCTATTTCCTGAAATCAAGCATTAATTTAAAAATAATGTGAAAGAAAGATTGGATAACTAATGGACCTTGAAGACATCACATTTTTTAAAGTGCCAGTATAATTCATGTTTCTCAAATCATTAAGGTAAAAGCAAAAGCCATTACAGACCCATAAGCAGGGACAGAGAATGAAAGCCATAAAATGCCAATTTTTGAAATAAAAACCAAAAAATTTCATCAGAAAATGATCTAAAATCTTTCTAGAAGTGCTGCTCTGGAAGAAAGATTTTGAAAATGTTTCTAATAAAAATACATCTCTCTGTTCATCCATGATTCAAAATATCTCTCTAAAAGTCATCAAATACTGCCCTATAACGTGACTAGTGTGAGCTAGTGTTAATCTTGAAAATATTAATGGTATATCACTATTCTGATGACTAGAAAATACTGAAATACTGAATGATAAGTCCAACAGTTAGGAAGTCTTCAGCATTCTTCCAGTACCATCAAAGATGTTCTGGTTCTAGATAGCAGGTCATGCTTGTCTGATTAAAAATACCCAGAGTGGAAAAGAACATCAGTTTTAGAGTTAGATGTTCCTTAAAGGATATTTTTTTTGCAAGTTTGTACTATTTCTATCCTTTGCTTTTAAAGCCCTGTCATGATGTCTTTCTCCCACATAATTCTCTCCTCTTGGGAAGTTCTGTCTCCTACATTTCGCCTACAACATGTCCCTTTTCATACAATCTTGCCTCATCCCCAATTTCCTCCAGAGTTCTTTACATTTTTAGGGTAATGGCAAATTCTTTCTGCTATAGCTAGCTATTTCTCCATTAGATTGTAAGCTTTTTGGCGTATACTGATTCATATGTATATTGATTCATATTTTTAAAAAAGGTCATGAGCATATGTGTTGAACCTTCTGTTAGATGGTTTTATGTGCATTCAATCTTTACTGTGTCCCTCACATGCTTGTGAAGCTCCTGGACCTTTGTGGACCCTCACTAACTCTATATTGTTATTTAAAGTGGTTTTCTGAGAGGATTCTCCTACCAGAAAGGAAGGTCCCATGCAGGTGAATGGACCTAGGAAAATCTATTAACTACAGTTTAAGTAAGCGAGTTTACTAGAACTTGATTCATATATCAGCTTCCCAAAGTGTAATGACTATTTGATGAAGGAAAAAAAAAAATCTAAACTTGCAAAGTCCATACTTGGACTATGGAATGTGGAGATTCCATTACTAAGTAGCCAGAATGGTAAGATCCTGAGATAGAGGACTGCAGCAGATATTACACCTCTCTCGGACAATTTCTTGTTTTTTAAACCATCTTTTTGAAGAAAAAATTTCCTGATATGGAACCTGAATTCTGACATGAGAAAACTCAGAATTCTTAAATACTGGATTCTTAAATACTTTTTTTTTTTTTGTACTGGGAATTAAACCCCAGAGGTGATCTACTACTGAGCTATACCCCCAGTCCTTTTTGAGCCGGCATCTCTCTTGTTGCTGAGGGTTTTGTAAGGTTGCTGAAGCTGACCTGGATCTTGCAATCCTCCTGTTTCAGCCTCCTGAATCGCTGGGATTACAGGTGTGTACCATTGCCTCTGGTTTTCTTGAATGCTTTATAAAGCAATCTGACACATCTCAAACTAAAGCTCACCAACAGATAGGGTAAAAGCAAAACAAAATGAAACCCTTAACAGTTTATTACAGCCTCAACTAATGAGGCATTTATAATAATTATAACATGGTTGATATTAAGTAGAAAAATAAAAAGTAGTTTATTTTTATAATTGTCTTTCATTTAAAGTATAGGAAAGCAATCTAAACATATCTCTGAAACTGAGAGCACAAGGAAATAAAATTTCTTTCAAAAGTGCCTTCAGTGTCAGACTCCAGAAATTAATATTTTTATGCCTGCATGCCTGGATAGGCATTTTCTATTATATAGTTTGGGAGCAAGTTGAATTGCATTTGTTTTTCATTTCTTGCTCTTGGAAGCTTGTGACCAAGTGAAGGAATAAACAGGATTGTTACAATAAAATGTGAAGATAGATACATGAAGGGCCATGGAAGAATCAAAGTAGGGCAGATGTGAAGGAAGCTTCTTAGAGGAGGTGGTGCCAGAATAGAAGGAAAATTGAAGTTAGCCAGGTAAGAGGATGAGAAGGTATTTCAAGAAGAAAATTAAAGACAAGTGTGGAATGATATGTGATGGTCACCATTGTATCTGGAAAATAAATGGTGAGACACAGTGTGGTAGGAGAGGCAATAAAGATGTGGGCAGGGGCCAGATTTATGGGGACTGCGGGTCTTTTGTTCCAGGATCTGTAGGCTACTCGTAACAGAAGCGTTCAAAGGGCCTCCAGCAGGAGAGGGATTTCATGAATCAGAGGTTCACATGGTTGGTCTCAGGGGCAGGATGGAGGAGGAGAGCAAGGAATCTGGAGGGAGAAAGTTCATAGTAGCACAGGATGGATGTTGCATGGAAAGAGAAGACAGCGGGCAGGTAAAAACAAAAGGATTAGCCGATTGCTTGGATGTGGAGATGAGGAAGGGGGCGATGCTGGGTGTTGAGAGGCATTGGTGTCATGTTCTGAGGTTGAGACTTCAGGAGGAGACGTGTGCACGCTAGAAGTACAGCTTTTGATCTGGTAGGACTGAGATTCCTGTAGGTTGTCTGGCTAGGGGTGTCCTTCAGGTAATTGAAAGCAAGAGACTGAAGCCCTGGGGTGAGGGGGTGGAGCACTGTGGGCCAGAATATAGACTAGACAGTTGAGCAGGGTTGTAACAGCCGAACCCATAGCAATGGAGAGGGCTCAGCATAAGCAAGGAGAATCAGAAGTGAAAAGGTGGAGAATGGTTCTCTGGAGGGGGGAAAAAAAAAGTCTGCAAAAGCCACAGAGATGATCAGAGAGGGGAGGGGAGCTGAGGAAGGAGACAATTGAAAAGACCTACTGAATTAAATGAAAGAGGGACAGTAGATAACATATATATCCAAGTACAATTTTTTTGGGGTGTGTGGATCAAAATTGTGCCTGAGTATGGGTCTGTCTAGCTCACTTATACAAACCTGTTTAATGAATAAGAAGATGAATTAGAACAAATCATAACCCTTGAAAAAGATGTCATTTCATTGGTATTTCAAGTGCCTCTGGAAAGGAGATGGCAGATGGGATCTGGTTTAGGGAGAAAGAACTTAAAGGATTGAAACAAACATAAGACAAAACTGTAGCAAAAGTTAGCAGGGCTTTAAAGCAACTGCTTGAAAATGTGAAGGGTCAAAGGATATCCAAGTGGAAAGGGGCTTTCTCAAAGGGCTGAAATCAGGTCCGTCCTTGGAGTGCTCAGCTCCAGGTTACTACCATGACTGGATGTCCCTTTGGAGAGGCAGGGAGGGACAAAGGGTCACTTCACTTTGTATCCTCTATAGTCCTGACATGTTGGCTCTTTTTGTTTTTCCTGTTGGCTCTTTCATGGTGGTGATGTACTCATATTTACCTGAACGTATGATTTAACTTTTTGGTGACTCATCAGATTTATAATTTGCGGAGGAGTTGCCAATGAAACTCAAGAATGAGAAATACCATTTTGAAAGCATGTTAAGTCCCAATTGTCCTTTGGAAGATTCATGAATATAAAGGGGGCAGAGGGTCAGTTTTTAAAATATTAGCTTTTAAACTTGTACACAAGAACAGAAGATTATACACATTTATGTAATACAATGAAATGTTTTGGATGCATGTACATATTGTATGATGTTTAAATCAGGTTAAATACCAAACATTTTAGTGGCAAAAGCTAAAAATTCCTTCTAGCTTTTTAAAATATATACCACATCATTACTTATAGCCACCCTACTGTGCAACAGCACAATAGAACTTCTTGCTCCTATCTAACTATAACCTAGTACCCCAATCCACCTTCCCCATCCCTTCCTCCCCCTAATCTCTCCAGCCTCTGATAACCAACATTTCTTTTCTCAACTTCTAAGTGATCAATTTTTAAATATTTTGCATATGATTGAAATCATGTGGCATTTGTCTTTTGGTGCCTGGATTATTTCACTTGATATAATCTCTGGTTTGCAGAGAGCCATGTTGCAAATGATAGGCTTTAATTTTTTTTTAATAGCCAAATAGTAGTCAATTGTATATATGTGCCACTTTTAAAAACACATTCATCAGTTGATGGACACTTAGGTTATTTCCGCTTCCTGGGTGTTGTGAATAGTGTTGCAATGAACACAGGAGTGCAGATGTCTCTTTGACATACTGATTTAATTTCCTTTGGATCTATACCCAGGAGTGGAATTGAGTACAAAGCCTTTTAGATTCATTTGGAAATTGACAGCATTTATGACATGGACAAGAGCATGAAGAGGGCAGGAGGTTGCAGCTGGATGGTACTTTTAGGCAGGAATGAGAAGAGATGATGGAAAAAGCAAAGGTAGAATTTGGAGGGATATTGATCTGAATTGAAATGGAGAGGAGTTGATTCTTTGGGGGAAGCCTGGGAGGTAGAAACAGGACGTATGGAAGAACATGAGTATAGTTCAAAAGTGGAAGTAGAATAGGAAAGGAAATTGTAAGTGATGGCTTTTTTAAATTTTTTTTTTTTAGAGAAGGGGACAAGGTCATCAGCTTAAGAGTGGCAATCTGAGGTTGAGAAGAGAACCTCAATAGGAAAAAATGATAAAAATACACTAAGGAGAATTAGTAGCAATGATGATCTGGCTAAGGTTGGAAACATCAGGTAGAGCCTTCCAATTCACAGTGTGGGACTCTGGCAGCTCTAGGGCACATCAGTACAGCAACAATAAAGGCTAGTTAGTCACCAGCGTGCTCCAGAGCTGGATATTTTTAGACTGAGGAGGGGTGGTGGGATGCTAGGAGTGCTGGTGAAAACAAAATGATCAGATGATCTTCCATAGCTCCTGGCTTGGTGGAAATTCTTGCCTTTAGCTCCAGAAAGAACAGATTTGGAGAAAGTAGAACCCTCAAGAACCTACAGGTTCCTGCCATAGCCCAAGGGCAGGAGGTGAACATTAAGGGGCATATGAGTGTTATTCCTCTCCTTTAAATAGCTAGAAGCAACAATAGTCACTTTCCCCCAAAGAAGCAAAGAAATTCATAGTCCGTAAGCCAGGCCAAACCAACAGACTGAAAAAGGAGAAAGCATTTTTCCCTTATCTGATTATTTTTCTCACTAGTTTTCAGTGGCTGTGGAGTGTGTAAGCTACTGAGAGCTGTTTTATTGAGCATAGTGTTCCGTGGCTATGGCTAGAGTCTGCCATGCAGAGAGAAGTCAGCTGCCACTCTGGCAGGCTCTGAGCTGCCTGGTCGTTATTGCTTGTCACTCATGGGTTAGTATACTAAAGGACAACCAAGGACATGTTCTCCAAGAGCTTAAGCTTTCTGTGATGTCTCTTACCCAACTGTGCTCTTAAGCATGAGAAAAGCTGGTCAGGCAAGATGTCCCTACTTCTGCATCCACAGACAGAGCATGGAAGGGTCACTGTACTCAAGGGACATGAGAAGGGGTCTAGTTAGTGGTGCCCCTGTGGGGCCTTTGTTTTAGAGAGTGAAAGCAGGATGTTGCAATACTCTAGGGATGGATTGCACCCTTGCTCAACCTGGCTGTGAGCATCCCTGCTGCTGGATGCTGATCCACGCACCTGCAGGGTGGAACGGTGCCTGAAGCTGGAGGATAATGCAGTGTGGCAGAGGCAAAAATAAAGGCAAAGGAAAATCAGAGGTAATTTCAGTTCTTCACTCCAGGAGAAAAAATGAGAAGACAAACTGAGGGAAAAAAGAGTTAAACTAATGTTTCCTTTTGATTCCTGGTAGATGCTCACCTCCAGTATGACCTAGGAGTGGGAGCCAGAACAGGTGGCCCACAGCCCTCCTGTCTTAGTTGCCCGAAGGGTGTCTCTAATCTACTTCTCGGGCTGATTCACAGGCATTAATGGAATTGGGCATAAACCAGCGGGTCCCAGAGGAGATGGTCCCACGTGGGCTCCTTAGATATTTCAATTCAGGCAGCGAGGCTGGGAATGTGCTCCAACAGAAAGGCTGACAGAACACCATCTGGTTTTTGAGCCCATTTTATTCAGTTGATTTATTTTTTCAAGCATTTTTTTTCACCCGAAAGAGATGATAGGAAAATTATACATCACTATCTTTCCTCTCTGATCTAAGTTTTGGATCCAATGTTTTCAACCTAAGTGCCAAGATTTTTACATAGTTATTTATGTACATTCACTACATTCCATATAGAAATCAAGGGTGAAAGAAATGCAAAAAAGGGACACGGGGAAATGCGATTAAAGAAAATACAGAAATATGTCAACCAAAAGGTTGAGAAAGTCAATTTATAAAGTGGAATGCAATTCTAAAAAAGGGGGCCAGTTTTTCTAGAACTGGATAGAAGCTGATTTATAAAACTCATAAATAAGCGAATGAAAATGGTCACGAGAAGACTGAATAAACAATGAAGGACTAGATTTGAGACCATAAAAATTATATCAAAAGTATATTACAAGCCGGGCATGGTGGCACAAGCCTGTAATCCCAGCACTTAGGGAGGCTGAGATAGAAGAATTGCAAGTTCAAAGCCAGCCTCAGCAACGGCGAGGCACTAAGCAGCCCAGTGAGACCTGTCTCTAAATAAAACACAAAATAGGGATGGGGATGTGGCTCAGTGGTGGAGTGCCTCTGAGTTCAATCCTCAGAACCAAAAAAAAAAATATAGATGAATGAATGGACTGATCAAATAGAAAAGAAAATCTAGAATATACCCTAACATTCCTTTTTACATTTAATATCAGACTTTTCTCCACTTGAGTATTGAAGAGTTCTAACTTGATATTTTTAAGAACTCCAAAACATTTTGTAGCTTGCTCAAAGTCAAAGAGCTCATAAGGGATAGAGCCAGGATTCAAATCCAGGCAGTCTGGCTTTAGACTTTTTACTTATAATCATGAAGTTCTAAAAACCATGAGCATCCAACAAAATCTAAGTGTGCTCATGAACATGAGAAGATGCTGAAATTTCATATAAAAATAAAGACAAAACTATAGTGAGATGCATTTTTACTGTCCCTCAAAGCTTCTATACCCACACTGCCCTGAAAGGCTAGCATCTTGACTTGAATAAGGCAAGAGGCTTTTCTGAGGACCTAAGCTTCCAGTTCGATTTTACGTATGGTGTTGTAGTTGTGAGGGTGAAGGGCCTGTGTGACACAGCTTGCCTTTTATTACAAAAGTAATAATGCAGAAAATACATGGTAATGCTTAGCCTTGAGGGGGGAAAATGTTTTTATTTATATTCACTTCAAAATTACTCCATGAGCTACAAATGTATTTCTGAAATGAAGTACTTCTGGGAAAATTTCAAGTGGTGTCTGTTTGCCTGTCGGAAAATGACAATGTGAAAATAGTCATTTTCACTTCTTCTAATATATATCTTTGCTAAAGACAGCAAATAAGCTGGCATCTGTTTTTTTCCATAAGGCATTAGCACGGCAATAACCATGAGGAAAGCCCCCTCGCCAATAGATTGTAGTGAAGTCATGGTTACCTATGATCACAGGAAATTAGGTTGATAAAGGGAAAGTGAAATCCACAGATAATCCCAGGATCATTTCTAATGTAATGCTTCATTCTTTTGCCACCCCCCCCTTTTTTTTTTTTTTTAACTCGGAGGAGCTCACAAACGGAAAACACAATTGATTTGTAATTATGCTCATTTTCCTCAGAATTAGATGGAAGCCAGGGTAAGCAAGAGAATTACAACACTGGTAGCAAAACACAGGGAAAAGCAGCAAATGTCAGGAATACCTAGTGCAAGAAAATGAGAGTGGTCTATGATGTGGTTATCAAGGTCACCATTTGCTAGATCCCAGCAAACCTTGCAGGTCATCCACCTCTAGGATGCCTACTGTGACCTGATGGAGTTGAGTGTTTCATTAGTGATCATGCAAAACACTTTGTAAATAGTAATTGTGCTAAATGAAGCCATACGGAAATGTATAAGGGAGAAGGTAACAATCCTGCCGTCCTTTTAAAGTTCATCTTGATAAGTGTGAAGTCTTTTTGAGAGTTTCTCAGTGCTACTACACATATAAACCCATACATTATGATGACTGCTTTATCAGAATCAGCTCGTACCATGCATGCCACTCCAAACTTACTTTTTTTTTTTTTTTTTTTACAATTTGACAACATATATTCCTCCACTGGAATATCAGATAACCCCAACTCCAAATTATGCCATGACTCATATAAAACTAATATGTCCAAACACAACCCAACCTTTCCACTTTTCTACCATTTCAGATTTGTAGTAAAGATTCCTATATGTGCTTTTGACTTTCTATAGAATTGATTCTCTCAAATGGGTCTGGGAGGTCACATTTTAATAGCACTTGTTAAGTTGTCCAAGAACCAACAATTCACATTTGCAGAAGTAGGATATGAGTATGTATGGCACCAGATCCAGAACAGCACTGGGTATTTTCACTCTATTTTTCCAATCAGATGGGTGAAAAATGGTATTACATTGTAGCTTTAAATTATGTTTGCATGACAAAGAGGCTGAGCATTTTTTTTCAGGAGCCTAATTGTCCATTTTAAATTACATTTCTGTGAATTGTCTGTTCATTTGATTTACCTATTGAATTGTTTGTTGTCCTGTTTTTTTGTTTTTAATCAAAATGTAGGTGCTCTTTGTATCTTCAAAGTATCAACCTTTGGTCTATGCATCAGATATGTGACAGATTTCTTTTTTTAATTTGCTTATATCCATTTAAGCCATCTTAAACATCTTTCATATAATTGACTGTCTATATTCATGGTTTCTGCATTTTTAATCTGTTTAAAAACATCTGATCCACCACTAGGTTACTTAAAAATTATTAAAAACCCTTGTGAACTGGAATTCAGGGTAGATGAGAAAATAATTTAGTGTGATTATTATTTTTGATACATTAATAGAAATATTAGTAATTTTTGGGTGAGTCTTTTATTCAAAGGAATAGAAAAGTCTAACAAATTCAAACTAGGTGGGATGGGTAAAAGGCATTCTCTAGAAGGAAATGAAATGAAGGAAACATTTGCAAATAGACATTTGGCTGGGGGGAGATGAACTATTACAAAGAAAACTACATGACAAATATAAAATGGAATAAAACTGATTGTTTATTGCAGTAAACACGAGAAGGCTGAATTTCAATATCAGAAGGCAGACTGTCAGATTTTGTTCAACTAAAGTTCATCTATAAATTGTGAAAATGCACATAAAGCAAGGAGACTTAACTGTATTAAAAATGAAGAGAAAAGATACACTGGAGAGATTCAAACAAAAAGGCAGGATAATATTTGTATCAAAGTAGAATTCAGGGCCCAAGTGCTTTGTTGAGGGCTAGGGAAATAAAGACTTGACCTTGTCAGGGCCACTAAGGAGGCGAGGATTTGAGGGGGTCAGATTATGAAGGGAAGAGCCGAATAAGATGATGATGGTATGAGTCCCCTTTATCCCTGAAGAATTTGTCAATTGGTGAGCGAGGCTGAGCAGCTAGAGTCTGCAGCAGTCTCATGGGGCTGAGGATATAAAAATTGCAATTCAGAGCTCACAAAGTGGAGAACACATCGGCTTGTCATCTGGGATCATGAAGGTGTACAGCGTAGATGTGAGGATAAACTAGTAGACCAGCTCTTATAAAAACCCTGTTTAAATAAGCTCAGTCCCTGATTTGATTAAGGGGACCTGTATTTTCTATGTCTATTAAAGCTAGAGGATTCCTCTTGGGAGAAATATAACATCAATAGGGCCCAATGTTCAATTAAAAAAATTACCAGCCCTACCACTGACAGAATCCAGGTGAGAGGGATAGCCAGAATATAGAAATCCCCAGGTAATTCAGATTTCCAGATACCTGTGATTAATATTTAATAGATGAAAACATAGAGAATTATTACAGAAAACTGAAATCTATAAGAATCAAATGGAAAAACCTGGACTAGGAATATAACTAAAATTAAAAATACGAGTCTAGCAACAGAAGAGAGGATTAGGAATCTAGAAGAAAAGTCAGCCAAACTATCCAGATTGAAGCAAGAAGAGAGGGGCAAGAGGTGGGGGGGAAATGAAAGCTGTCACAAGAAACTTGGGTGAAAGTTCTACCACACACAAACTGGAGTCCCAGAAGTGAGGGTGTTCAAGAATGGGTCAGAAGATAATGGGCAAGGGATCTCCCAAAATGACAAAAGATAAATTTAAGAATCAACACAAACCCCGTGGGATAAAAACAAAACTAACTCACATCTAGGCACATCATAGTAAAATTGCTAAAATACAAATTCTAACGTAGCCAGGAGTAGTGACTTTTAGGGAATAGCAATAAGACTGATATCTGGGTTCTAACAAAGTAATATAATCTAGAAATTTTGGAATACCACTTAGAAAGTGATGAAAAAAGACAACCAAACTTGAGTACCAAGCTGAGCAAAATGTACTTTAAATGAGGTCAAAATAAAGATGTGTAAAGTAACGAAAACTGAAGGAAGAGAAAAAAAAAAAACCCATGATATCCTAAAGGAAGTTTTTCAGGCATAAGAAATATGAAGCCAGGCAGAATCACGGAAATGAAAAAGCAATAACAGGTCAAAAATATGGGAAATAAATATGTACGAATAGAACAGCTATGATGCCGTCTTACAGGTTTTAGAAATGCACATGTAGAAAACAGGAGAAACAGCACAGCAACAGGACATGTGGAGTTAAAAATGTTCTAAAGGTTTTGCATTTACAAGATGTGTTCCAGGAATTAGATTCTGAGATCAAAAAGGTACGTTGTAATCACTAAAAGAATGTAAAAGAATGGGTAGCTAACAAGTTTACAGGCGTGCATTATGAATTAACAATTCCTGATTAGTCCAAAAGAGCAAGAATGGAGAGGGACTGGAATGTAGAACAAACGAGACCATAGAAAGCAAATTGTAGGAGAGGGGATTTAAATCTAATATTGACTTAACATTGAATGTAAAAGAGCTAAGTAATCCAATTAAAAAGAAGTTTGGATAAAAGCAACTATTTTGTACAGGTAACACATTTAACACACAAAGCCACAAAACTTGAAAGTAATAAGGTGGAATAAGATATATTCAAAAAATAATCTGAACAAATCTAGCATAGCTAAACTATTATCAGATGGAATTTATTTTTAAGGCAAGAGACATCTCCAGATATGAAGTGGGACATTTAATGATTAAAAATCAGCATAACAGATAACTTAAAACTTGTATGCACCTAATAACCCCCACCAAAGGGAGAAAATGTAAATAATTACTGAAGAGGTTACAGATGTAAATAGGAATACCACTGCTTAAAAGGGACCAGGATCAGAGATGTAGAAGTAAGCTCTATATACTTCTCAAAAATACATAATTCCTACTTATATAGTTAAAAAACTTTGGGGAAGAAAATGAAAACCTTTGAAATTCATTTAATGATGCTAGAAAAAGAATCTTAAAAAAAACCAATGGAAAGTCATCCAAATCCAATATTTGTGCATTTATTTCAGCACAGTTTAATAGGAATTTATTAAGAAAATAGTATCAAAAATCAAAGGGGCTGGGGTTGTGGCTCAGTGGTAGAGTGCTTGCCTAGCATGTGTGGGGTACTGGGTTCAATTCTCAGCACCACATATAAAGATCCATTAAAAAAACTGATTATATCAATAGATGCTGCAGAAGCTCTAATTGTTGGTGATCAAAAATAAGACCACATACAAATAGAAATGTTACAATGGAGTCCTAAAGGAAATCCTGCCATTTATGATAACATGGATGCACATTGAGAGCATTTTTCTAAGTGAAATAAAGATACATACTGCATGATCTCACTTGTATGTGAAGCCTAAAATCATCAAATTCATAAAAACAGAAAAATGGCAGTTACCAGGGGAGATGGAGGAAAGGCAGGAGATGTGGGTCAAAGGGTACAAACTTCAGTTATACAAGGTGCTGAAGTTCAGATCAAATGTACAGCATGGTGACTAAGCTAATATGGAGCTTGTTCTTGCAATTTGTTTAAATGTTGTCACTACAAAAGGTAACTGGGATGATGGAATTGTGGTATACTTATATTTTGTAAAATGTTATCAAACACATTGTGAAATTTAAAATCTACCAATTTGGGGCTGGAGTTATGGCACAGTGGTAGTGTGCTTGCCTAGCACACGTGAGGCACTGGGTTCGATCCTCAGCACCACATAAAAATAAAAGACATTCTGTCCACCTACAATTAAAAAATAACTAAAAAACAACAAATAAAAAACCCACAAATTTGTAAGTTATGCCTCAGTAAAGGTGGAAAATTAAATTCCGACTGGACAAAGGATGTAAATTGAAAACAGCAAACAAAGTAACAACCATAGAAACAGAAATACTAGAAGAAAATTCAGGAAAATATTTGTGCTGAGCCTCTTTGGGTCCCTCAGTAGAACTGACGTTTTCATTTTTGTATTTCCCACCCCCTCCCTCCCTCAGCCATATGTGCCATAGACCTCTAGATTAGAGGCTGAGTAATTTGTTTTATGTGTTTCCTTAACTACCTTCTTCTACTGCACTGTGAGAGATCATTGAATGTGTATTACATTCTTCAGATTTGCTTTAGAAAAGGACAGCTTTAGTATGCCCAGTGCCAAGGACATAGCAGAAATGCAATAAATTTTTTGTTGGCCAAATGGATGAATGATGACCCTTGGCCAGCACCCCCACAACCATTCCTGCCTGCCTCCTGGGGTGATAGCCAGAAAGAGCCAGAAGCAGACTGCCTTATTGGGTAATAGATAAAGCATACACTTTGGAGTCAAACTGACCTGAATTGACTCCTGGTTATAAAGAATATCATGTGCAATAGCTGATTTTCTGTAAGATGTTTAGGACACTACTGGGTCTATAGTCAATGTTTAGAAACTGTTAGCTTTATTAAGGGTACTACTATGAAGCTTGACTAAGATGAGGGAGTTGATATGGCTTAGGATAAGAGATGATAGAGCCTCCCAGTTTGTCTCATCAATAGGATAGTGTATGGGGCAAGAGTAGAGTAACTTTGCCAATTACTTTGCTTCATTTGTCTTATACTTGATGATCCTCGTGCATTCTCTCTCTGACAATCTTTCTCAGTGGTCCTCAACCCTGGCTGTACATAAGAATCATTTGGCTGCACTCTGGACCAATAAAATCAAAATGTTCCGGGGGGAGGGGCAGGGTTTATATGTACAACTGGGATTGGAAATTATTGTCCCTTCACTCTCTTGTTCCTAATAGAATGAATCCTAGATTCCAGAGGCCCAGAAACTGCAGCATTTTCCTGGGGTAAAGACTATTTCCTAAGGAAGGAGGTATCAATAGCAGAAAGAGTGGGGATTGGTGCTAGAAGTGTAGAATCCTAGCCATGACACAAGTTGAAGGCATGACTCAGAAAGCCACAAGACTTCTGTCCTTGGGTTATCTAACTTATCAAATAAGCATGATAGAATTTTCTGTAATAAATCATAATGTGTAGTTCAAATTGGAAAACAGATAAAACTTCAAAAATTTGAAAATCACTCAAATGTAACTTGTTACTATTCTCATCAGAGTTAAAATTCCACTGCACATCTTACCAGCTGTGGGGCTATGCAGAAACTGTCCCAGTTTCATCTATGAAATGGAGATATCTCCTCTGCTAATTGCATATTGGTTTCCACTGTTTATAGGGAAAAAAATGGGAACTAAACACAAGAGATTGTATTGCTATGCTGGCTATTGATTGGTATTGTTATTACAAAGTTGTATCTTTACACAAGTTCTTGAATTTCAATTTGCCATCAAATCCCATAACCTCTCATGGAAGTAGATACTGGCACTCATGTGACCTTAAATATATATGGCATTTCCATCTTAGGAGCTTTGAGACTTTTTAACAAGTCTCAGGGAATCTTTGGTTACAAACCAAGCTGCTGAGGTGATAGTTACAAATTGGCATTGCTACCTAGGAGCTGTCCCTTCAGTTTCCATTACCCGAGCTTTCCTGACTTCGGTGTGTGACAGATGATCAATACTGGCCAGAAGTGAAGTATGTAATCAACCTAACTGAAGTGGGTTGGAATCCTGTGGTGTGTGGTATAAAAATGGAGAAGGGCCCAGAGGAACTGGGAAGGCTGAAACACATCATTCCTAAGCAAGTCCTGCCATTCTGTCCTTGCCTCCTCCTGAGTTGCAACCTGGTACCTTTCTCTGGACCCCTGAAGCCTTATGTTCTCTGGTATGGCATCTATCTGTACCCTTGTATTGGCCACAAGTCCAGTGATTATAAAATCTGAGATTTCTGGAAGATTCAGAATTTGGAATAGTGAACTTGAAAGTGACAACTGGGGAATACAGCACAGCTATTCCTAACTTTGTCCCTACTGGTATTTTAATTCTTTCCCGGGCAAAGCAATGCAAATAATATTGTCAGCCAGTGACATAAACAGATATTCTTTTCCTATGGCAAATCTGATAATTACTATTGGGACATAATGTTGCAACACACAAAATAGATTTCAGAGGGATGTCAGGTTTCAATGCAATGAAACAGAACAAGTCTCCTGAGAAAGCATGGACTGTCATTTCAAACAAGACTCTGGCATGTGCTGTTGCTTACCTACAGATATGGTCCAAACAGCAATAATTTTCAGAAATGCCTTAGTTCTGGAGTTAAAGCGGCTGTGGTGGATGGGATTCTGGATGGCGACATAGCGGTCCAGTGAGATGGCACAGAGGTGCATGATGGAGGCCGTGGAGAAGAGCACATCCAAGTAAATCCATACTGCACAGAGCTTGCTAGGCAGTGGCCACCGGTAACCTACAATGCAGAAACAGCATCACTCAGCAGCCTCATGCCACCTGGGGCAATGGTTTCCATTTTGGTGACAAGCACAAGTGGTGGCATGGGATGATACAAGAAAATTTCAGTATCTGAACAAACTCTAATAGCAACTGTTTAACTGCAGTACTGTTGAACTGGTTGAACATGAGGTTTGAACAGTTCTGGTGTATGGAATTATCATTTTGGCATGGTTAATTGGGATGGTTCCTCTTTACGGTTTCTCCCCTGCCCTATTCACCTAGCAAAACTACCTTTTCAAATGAATTATGTCCAAAGTTGTGATGTGTTTTGAGATCCTCTATTGGGGCACCTCTCACACTGCACTGTTATATTTTTCTTCAGGTTTTAGATCCTAAGGTTAATTCCATTTTATTAACAATCATCCAGTCTCACACAGTGATGGCAATAAATGGTATTGGTACAAGTGGCTAAATGACTAAAAATCCAGATGGGGACTATGTATTTGTAAAAATGAAAAATAATTGCCTAACGATGCTCAAACTTGGGGAAAATCGTGTCCTTTCTCCTAGCTTTGTTTCAGGGCAGTAGTCCTCAGACTTTAGAAACAGGTGACTCTCTAAGGTGCTTCTTAAAACAGACTGCTGGACCCTCCTCTGGAGGTTCTGATCCAGTAACTCTGGAGTAGGCTGAAAAATTTGCATTTCTACTAAATTCCCAGGTGATGCTGCTGGTCCAGGGACCATACTTAGAGAACACCGACAACTGTTCACTTCTGGATGCCACATTAGAATCAGCTGGAGAGCTCTGATGTCCAGGCCAAATAACTGAATTAAATAATTTTCAGAAGGATCGCTGGTGATGGGCTGCAAACATCTAAGGGCTTTAGAGCTCCCCATATGATTCCAATCCAGGCAGCACTGCAGGCTACCTGCTGTATTAGGAAGATAGAAGACGCGTTATGGACATGAGCAAAGTGCCGAGTTTGTGTTTTGGAGGGACAACGGTTATATAAAGCGTTAATTAGTTTTGCTAACAGTATAAGCAATGGTGTTAGATATGCCTGCGGGAGAGAAGGAAAATTAAGATCACTTTTCCTTCACGATACCACAAAACCGAGCAAACTCTCCATATGTGAACCCACTGTCTACCAAGATGCCACCAGTGATATTTAGAAAAGGAAAGGGTGCAGGACAAAAGCCTAATTTGGAGACTTTCAATTGCATTTGCAAAGAGCTTGAGCAAAAAAGAACGCTTTTCTTTAGCAGAGTCCCGGTGCCGGGGAAGCAGGCTCTGCCTGTAAATGGACAGAGGCAGTGGAGGACCTTAGTTTGGGTTTCCTTCCGGTGGGGACAAGGGGACATTTCGTGCGAGACTGCTGGGCGCCCTGCAGGCTGCCAGACGCCTAGGGACCCGTCTGGGGTGGGGGGTGGGACTGCGGGCCGAACCAGCCATGCACAGAGAGGCTGCCGCCAGGGGGCGCCCTGCATCCTGAGCGGGTGGCACTGGGTGGTCCTCTTACTAACCTGGCTAGCGCTGTCCCACCCATCCTGCAGGGGTCATCCCGCCCTCCAGCCAAGGTTCCTGCACAGTCACTCCCCTCACCCCCCACTGGATTTTGCCTTTGAGTATGGGGCGGGGTTTTAGGAAGTGAGAAGTCCTCCAGAATGTCTGGGAAATGACAGGCAAATTTAATGAGATTATTTAGGTGTGACATTTGCATCGGGAAGGGGGGGGTGAGCCTCGTGATCACTAGTGACCCTGTGCAAACTGATGCCTGCGCTCCCTTGCTCACCTCCTTCCTCCTTCACACCGTTCAGGGTTAGGTGAATTTTAAAAGAAAATTTAGACTTTAAGACCTGGCTATAAAATCCCCTCACAGGCACCCTCATAGCTAATCTCTAAGGTCCAGCTGATTGCTGATGTTTCAGTGTGGGCAGCCTCAATGTTCTCTCCTTCGCTCTTTAAGGAGAAATCTGGCTGGTATTACTCGTATTTTGGAAAGAATATCATTCTCCTCAATGAAGCTGTCCCAGTGTTTGCTGACTTGCTGAGAGGTTCGACTGTGTCAAACTCTGTTGAGAAGAAAGCAAAATTAATTTTGTTCTATTTGTTTTCCACCCTCCTCCAAACCAGACTGGAAAAGTTTTATGCATATGCATTTTTAAAGAGTTGAGGGTATAATTCAAAGGCACTTTTCCAAATTAGCTTCTCTGGGCAGGGAACAATTAAAACTGGAGTAATTCATTTATTCTAATGGAGACTTTGAATGTTTTAACATTAAACCCACTCCACCACTAATGTTCTCTCTGCAAATGTTCCAAGGTAATTGGGAAGGTTTTACCATTCCATTAGAAGTGCTGAAAACTGTGTGACAAAGATAAAACTGTTTTGTCCTAAGGCTGGAATAATTGGGTGGGAATATAAAGGACCAAGAATCAAGTGGTTTCAGAATGATGGGTAAGTTATTGCTTGATGACGGTATTGGGATATTTATAATCATTACTGCATAAAACGTCCATGTTTTAAAGCACAAAACTTTATCATTATCTTGCTATGTAAAGTGTATAAAGCACCAAAATGATCAGCTAATATGTTGTCTGATTTTTGTTTTCAAGTGAAACATCATTTTAAGGGTTAAAATTTAAGTAACTAGCATAACGTGGTGGTAGATCCTAGTCTATAAACAAAATTTCGTGTTTATGGTTCACCCACCGAGCCCCTGTTCATCTGATAACAGCATGCACATGCTCTCTGTGATCAATGTGGGTACAGCTGGGAAACTAATGTCACTCACCATACAGGATGGTTAACATGGACACAGGCATGACAAGGAAACCCAGCAGCATATCAGCTATAGCAAGTGACATCAGGAAATAGTTGGTGGCGTTCTGCAGCTTTTTCTCTAGGGATACTGCCATGATGACGAGTATGTTTCCAGCAATGGTTAGAATAATCACAACAGCTGTCAATAAAGCAGACCAGTTTTTTTCCTGGAGATGAAGTAAGGAGAAACATGTTGGTGGGAGGCACCCTTCACAGGAAAGGTTGGTTCGGTTTTCATAATCTATTGTCCAGTTAAATGCATCAGAAGTGTTTGCTTCTCCAGAGTTAAAGTCATTATAATGCCTTGTGTCATCATTTGATTGCATTAAGGAGTTTGGAGTTGAGCTCAAAGAAGAATTTTCTTCACAAAGAATATCCATGTCTGAGTCTGAACTTGTAGCAGATGCAGTGTTGAAAGACAAGTTATTGACTCTGCTCACCGTTCATCTTTCTGTCCCCGTGCTCTGTCGTGCTGACGCTGGTGTACATGCGGGGTTCCTTTGCAGGCTTTTCCCTCTCCCATTATTATGATAGCTAATGAATGGCAATGCTTTTTTAGGTTGCCTGCCTTCACAATTTTAGTGGAGTCCTCTGTTCGGTTGTATTTTTTTCCACCAAAGAAGGGCAAAATAAGCAGAATGAACTTTTATCATAGAGGTTGCAGAGTTTTGAGAATTCAGGGAGTCAAATATGGTCCTGGCCAAAGAAGAAAAGTTTTGTAACTACTAGGAATCTTTGTTATCTCATTTGATTGGATAGGCTGCTCACCTAGTTTAGCCACAGTAATGTTAAAATTGCATGCAATTCAAAACAGTGAGAATGTATACAGTCTACATTAGGAAAATCCATTAATAATGCATCTAGAGTTAATCCCATAGTAATGGGATATACTTTGGGTTATAGTTCTCAGTTTTAGGCTGAATGGCTGCAACTGCTATCAGGAATTTTAGCTTGTATTATGTTGCTTAGTTAACAAAAGGAAGAAAAAAAAGTCCTCAAGATTAGCAGACAACTTTCCACACCAGAAATTCTCATGGAAATGATTACATTTTGGCCAAACATGATTTCAAACCAGACAGAAAATTACACAGCAATAAAATACAGCAGCATGAGAACTTACATTTGTCTTCAGGGTCCATATGGTAGACACACTTGGCTATTCTGTGCCTAGCTGCATCTCTCATAGTAATTAAGTCCGTGTAGAATCCCTTCTTCTTGAGCTTCTAGCAGCATAATATGATAGTAATTTGATTTCTCTTTTGCTGACTTCAAAAACTGCATGCAAGAGTCGAGCCAGTTCCAGCACTGCGAGGTCCGTGTTGGCTTCCTCTGTCACCACTCAGTTTGGGTCCTCCCTCCCTGTGGGGCTCGCCGGAGCAGGCACACATTGAGAAATCGTCCACAAGCTCCTCTCAAAGTCACACAAAAGAACTGCACGGGGAAGTAGAAAGCGCCGTCTGCACCCAGGGACTCCTGGTTTCCACGGGAATGGAGCAGCTCTCTGGCTGCCTCCTTTACTTCATCAGACCTCCCTCTATGTGTATGTCACAAACTGCAAGGTAGCAACAGCCGGGGAGGGCGGACCAAACGGGCTTTTTTTTTTTTTTTTTTTTCCGTTTTCCCTTTTTTGCTACATGTTAACATTGGGAAGTTTTTCTTCGCTTTAAAAAAGACACTGGAGAAATGGTCTTTTGTGCAGATTCTTGATGAGGCAGGTAAGCCACACAGTGGTTAATCTTTTAGTTTGAAGGGTGAAGCAAGAAACATAATAAGGCTAGAAAATGGAATGTCCTGAGAGCTGTAAGAATACATCACTTCTATTCAGAGCCAACTGTGTTATAGCCAAGTGGATATTACTTGACTTCCGCAACATGGGCTCAGAGTGGCAGGAAAGGCAATAACACCGATAAACTGTTGATGCTATTTTTATGTATTAAATATGTACACTATTCAGCTAGATTATTTTTCTTCAGAAATGTACCACCCAGAAGTAGTTTAAAACTTCACATGATAGAGGATGAGTTGTTTTTGCAGAAATAACACTAATGACAACATGCCTTATATGTAAGCTGCTTCCCAAGGAGGTGTTTTTTTTCAATTTCCGCATTTTCCAAGTAGATTTTAAAGAAGGCAGATGTAGCTCCTTATATTTATAGACAAGAAAATGGATTCCTTCCTAAATAGTTGGGACTTTTTAGGTTTCTGTCCATCTCTGCCTTTTCTTATTCTTTACATTCCTCTTAGACAATTCAACCACTCTGAGGCCTTCAAAATGTTTGTGGCCAAATTTTGTACCTTCATAGGAAATTATTTCCCTCAGTTTTAGACCTGGGTATCTGGCTTCACTCTGGATTCTTCCACTGAGTGTCCAGTGCTAACTCTGTATGCATGTTTCCCCAGTCTCTTCTGCACCAACCCATGGGTAGGAGGATGCTCTTCGGTTGAGGGCTACTTCATCTGCCCTGTACCTTCTGGGTTGCCCTGTGGCCATCCTGCTTCCCTGCCACATCAAATACATGTGCTGTAGAGAAAGCAGCTGAGAACACAGCTTTGGAGTCACAGTGGTTTGGATTTGAATTCCAGCTCTCGAATTCATAGACTCCAGACAAGCTGGTGGCTCTCTTTAAAGCTCAGCCTTCTCCCTTATTTAATGCAATAATAGTAGTACCTCCTTCAGCAGACTGTAGTGAAGCTAGAATGAGATAAAATTTGCAAATATTTACCCGAGTCTGGCTTATAGGGTGCTTTCAGTGCATGTTAACCATTTTATTTTTATGAATACTCTTACTGACATAAAAATTGGCATCACCCCTTCCCCTTGCCTTCATTCTTTCAGTCTCTTCCTTGCGGGCTGTATAATGCCTTTGCTCACCGCAAAGTGCCTTTACTTTTCAGGCTTTAAGTCTTACTCCTCTCCTGAGTAGCCTGCCTGCAGACTTGTGTGTTCTGGACATTTTTTTGTTTGTGAACTTGCGGTTCCGTGTGTCTGGGATGTGCTCATTGCCCTTCTTGTCCATCTGGCAAATTTCTACTCAGTTTTCAAGGCTCAATTCCAAAGTTATCTCCTCTGAGAATCACAAACCTGCCACATACTACTTTTTTGAAACTTAAGTTTTTAACTATCTATTAAGCTATTTAATCTGTTTTAGTTTCTTCATTTGTATATAGGGAATGTTATCAATACTATCTCTACCTCAGAATTAATTTGAAAGCTAAATCAATTTCTAGATGTGCCAAGCACGGTATAGGTACACAATAAGGTTAGTTGCTGTTACCAAGCTTATTCTCATCAAGCTTGTTATGGTCCATCTTTACCAGTGAAGATACAGGCTGTAGCATCTTCTGCTGTCTTCCAATTTAGTACTTCTTATGTAGCATAGAAGCTCCATAAAGGCAGGAATTGTCTATCCTGTTCATGGTTGGGCACATGGTTGGTGCTTAGGTATACTTGAATGAATGAACAAACATAAGGCTGATTTATAGTGATCTGTTTATGTGTGTATCTTCTCTTCCATAGAGAATTTCCTGTTCGTTACTATTGCTTTAATATGAAGCACGGTGTCTCAGAAAGGTTGGTACTCAGCAGATACGCTTAGATGGAATTGTGAGTAATATTAAAAAGGAGAATCAAGGAGAAGCTTACAACCTTTCTAGAAATTACTTTGTCCGATGTGATACTCAGTTTTGTTGGAGGGCAAAGGGATGTGATTAAAAAAAAAATTCAGTGTTAGATAATTACTCTAAATCTTTTTGTGTGTGTGTGTGTGTTAAGCACCTGGGGTGCTTAGCCACTGAACTACATCCCCAGATCTTATTTTTCATTTAGAGATAGTCTCACTCAGTCTGAGACTGGCTTTGAACTTAGAATCCTGCTTCAGCCTCCCAATCTGCTGGGATTATAGGCATGCATCACCACGTCCTGCCGCTCTAAATCTTTTCAAAGTTAAATTTTGTTTTATGGATTTCTGATCTCCTTAGAGAAGTCTGATGTCTCATACCATTATTCTTCATGAAGAACCTTTAAGCTTCTCCTCATGGTAAAACTAGTTATTGAGTTTCTTGTTATATGGTTTATACTCTGAAGTAGAGTTATTAGTAACCATCTAAGATTATTTGCAGTTTTGTGGTTACTTGTTAAAGAAAAAATACTACGAACACAGTCTAGGACTTTGGCTACTGATTCTTAAACAGAGCTTGTCCATTAGTAGTATGATTGTCACATTTGTTAAGAATGGTTTCTTACAAGTCTGAGACTCCTTTTGAGTTTGGGACTAGGGTACCCTGGCTGCTGTTCTGGAACCTGCTATGCCCCATCTTCACCAGCAAAGACACAGGCTGTAGCATCTTCTGCTGTCTTCCAATTTAGTACTTCTTATGTAGCATAGAAGCTCCATAAAAATAAGAGTTGTCTGTTCTGTTCATGGTTGGTGCTTACTTTCCCTGTTGCTGGAAATGGTTCTCAGCTCTCTGAAAACTACCCTCAGCCAAAGAGAACCCCTTGCCTATGGTCAAGCCCTGTCCCCAGGACAATCGGCATCCAAGGACTTAGTCTGATCTGAGCATGCAAACATCTAACGCTCTTGTCTTTAGGCTGAATAGCTCCCAGGGTCCTCCCTGGTTCCAGAACCCCTTTACCTCCTGGGTTCACGAGGTCTTTGTTGGGAATGAATCACAGTTAAATGCTGTGAATTGGAATGAATCACAGTTAAAATGCTTCTCGGACCCTATTGGTTTCCCCTGCTCCCCTACAGGTGGTCTCTGGGCTCTTAACAGTAAACTCAGACACTCAAGTTTGTCTCAGCCGACTTCCTGGGGAACCCAATCTGACTTTTTAAACTTGTTTTGATGCCTCAGTACCACCTCTGGATGAGAGAGATGTCATGCAGGGAACAGAAAGCTAAGTGTGGATGACCGCTACCATGGCATAAACTTGGAGTCCTTCAACTGACAACTGACTTTACTTCCAAAATACAGCCAGGGGAATTTAAGGTCAATAACTCCAAAACTAAATTTATTATTCTGGGCAGAATGCCACCAGTAATTAATTGGGCCTTATATATGGGGGTGCATTTTACAATTAGTTTATTCTGGAGAGTCTACCAGAAAGTGATTCCTTAAAAATTAGATGTTGACTTATTTTAAGTGGCTGCAGTAGTATTTGTAGTCCTTAAAGTTTTTTCATGCTGAGGTTCCTGGGTTTCTGAAACATTAGTGCCTTATAGATGTTGTAGATGAGAAAAAAATTTCTTGAGCACATAAATCTAACATACTGCATCCTATAGCCTCCTTTAGGAAATGTACAGTACACATGAGCATATTAAAGTCTGTGAGAGATCCTACAGTAAGGAAATATGTCCATATTTATCTTATTTTTCCTCTTCCAGAATACTCCTTGAGTCAATTTTATTTAAATTGCTTTATTTTGCATTCATTAAAATATAAAGATCTTAAGTATGTGGTCCAAGTGATATTTGGAAAACTGTATATGCCTTTGTAACCATCACCTAAATCAAGATATCATTTCCATCACTTCTGAAAGTTCTCTCATGCCTTTTTGGTTATTTTTATTTATTTATTTTTTTGGGGGTGGTGCTGGGGATTGAACCCAGGAGCAATTGACCACTGAGCCACATCCCAGCCCTATTTTGTGTTTTATGTAGAGACAGGGTCTCACTGAGTTGCTTAGCACCTCACTTTTGCTGAGACGGGCTTTGAAATCATGATCCTCCTGTCTTAGCCTTCGAGCTGCTAAGGTTCCAGGCTTGCGCCTCATGCCCTCTTTTGATCTTCACTTAAATGGAAATATAAGGTATATTTTTGTCTTACGTCTGATTTCTTTTGCTCTATAGTATGCTTGTGAGTTTATCCATGTTGCTATGAAAGAACTTTTCATTTTTAATGAATTATAGTCTGAGAAACTCTTGAATGGTATGGATATTTAACAAATCAACACTTTGTGTTTTGTTTTCTTATTCTAAGGAACATAGACCAGATTCTTGTTCTGTCTGTCCTTTATGGACTATTTTTTCCAGATGGTACCAACATGAATCTCCATTCAATTGTCTCTGATTTTGTAGCATAGAATTCTATTATTCCATTGTCTTTTTTTTGTGGTGCTGGACATGAATCTAGAGCCTCAAACATGCTAGGCAAGTGCTGTACCACTGAGCTATATCCCCAGCCACCTATTTTGTTTCTTAAAAATATATCTGAGGGCTAGGGTTGTAGCTCAGTGGTAGAGTGCTTTCCTAGCATGCATGAGACACTGGGTTTGATTCTCAGCACTGCATATGAATAAATAAAATGACAACTAAAAAAATTAAAGTACATCCAAGATTTCATTAACCAAATCTTACCAATGGTTTGAGAATGAGAAAAAAAATATTCAGAGGATTTTTCTGAGTGATATCTAATCTATCACTTTTTTTTTTTTTTGACTGTTCTAATTCTCAGGATTGGAGCAAACCAGACCTCAGGACCCTTGTGTATCTGGAAAATACAGTGTCTTGAAATGCCATTGACTTGCATCAAAAAAAAAAAAAAAAAAGGACTTGAAATTAGCTAAAGATAGCTATCTTGAAAAATTTCTGTGATATTTAGTTTAACAATGTTTATTAATTGAACAGATAATTGTCAAGCACTATTTTATGTGCTGAGTATAATTATGGTGGTGGATAAGGTTCTTGCCTTATTCAATTTACTCAACTGGCTGCAGCACAGGTGTGTATAGAGATAAACTTGGTAGTTGATGGCATATCGCTGGTATTTAAAGTATGATACTGTGTGAAATCATGTGAGTAGAGAAAGCAAGAGGTCTGAGGACTGAGCTCTGGATTTTAGATCAGGGAGTTGTGGAAGAAGTAGTCAAGTAGGTTGTGAAGGGGCACCCAGGGAATGAGGAGGGACACAAAAAGTAGTATCTCAAGTTGAGTGAAAGAAAATACTATCAAGGAGAGAGAGTACCCAATTGGGTCAAATATTCCTGATAAGTTGAATATCATGGAGACTAAGTAGAATACAATGAAGACTGAGGACCATCCCCTTTGTCAAAATGGTCTGTGGTGGCCTTGGTAAGAACTGTTCCACTGTGAATAGTTGGAATGAAAGCTCGACTAAGTGGGTTCAAGAGAAAACAGTAAGAGAAAAACTGAGGATGACTATGGACAATGACTTTGAGGATGACTGGGAAACAAATAGAATGGTGATTGAAGGGAGATGAGGCAAAAAGATTTTTTCAAGATTGGGTAAATTATAGAACGTGCGTTGATCCACTAGAGAGGGAGAAAGAAAATGGTGGTGCAATAAATGCAGGAGAGAGTTGTTGCAGTGAGGTTCTTGAATAGGTGAAAATGTACAGGCATGCAAGTGGAGGGCTTTTTCTGTCATAGCCAGGGAGAAGGCAGAATGTATGTGCACAGGTACCACATCTACCATATGGTAACAGATGATGTCCAGACCCTTTAAGAGATTTGTATTCTAGTTTAGAGGGACAGTAAATAGACATTTTTATGTTGTATATGTTTTATGAAGGAAATTAACAGGTTCTGTGACTAAGAGTATGAAAGTTTGAGGAACAGCTTTTCATACAGTGATCAGAGAGGGAGGCTTGGTGGCAGCAAGGCAAGGACTGAGGTTCAGCTGAGCATCATGTAAGCATTTCTGGGTCAGGGTAATGGTCCAGATTCTATTTTAAGTACAATGGGAAGCCACTTAGAGAATGAAATGATTCCCAAGTTATAAAAAGATTGTGGTTTCTGTGTGGAGAAAGGGTGAAGGGTAGGGAGAATGAAAGCAGGGAAATTGGTTAATAGTAATTACATTGCTCCAGTGAAGGATGCTTACATAATGGAGATGGAGAGAGGGAGACAAATAATTTAGAAATAGAAGCTCCAGGACTTAGGCTTATTGTGAATGGGAGATGGGGTGGGTGAGGGAATAAAGGCATGGATCAAGGATCACTTTTAGGGTTTCAGAGTGAGTAGCTGGATAGATAATAGTATCATTTATGGAAATGGGAAAGAATGTAGGATTGAGCTGGTAAAATGATCCACTCTGTTAGCGGAAGTTACTTCTCAGCTTATCTATTTTTGCTGTGTTTTTATTCAGCCACATTGGCTCTGGAGCCTGACTCATTCTTAGGTGCTTCAAGAAGCATCACATTTATTTCAGGTCACAGAGAGACCATTTGGTACATTATTACTCTGGAGGTAAATAGCACTCCAGTCAGTTAGTAACCTAAAAGTGTAAGTGGATTTCCTGAAATATCTAATTTACTACCAAGCATGACCTGGGTTTGGGAGAAATGAATATATTATCACTTAGCTTCTCATTATAGAGCAAGATGGTAACATTTCTCATAAAGTACAGAACTATTTGAAGCAAAAAATACTTTTAGCTAGTTTCATAAAATTTTGAAGGTGCCTGTTGGTTGAATCTTGACGACATTTGGGCAGGATCCCAAATTTTGTTCTGACACCAACTGTTAGGTGTCTGTGGTGTGTGCTGAAGGAATATTTGAGACAAATTTATTTCTTACCCCTAACTAGGGCACGTCAAGGAACAGACTGGATGCCTTGGGCTGTAATGACTGGTTAGAGCCATGCCTAGAAGCATGGTGGGGCTTTTCTGGCTCCTACTTAATGCTGTGGGGGGCTGTGGAGACGGATTGAGTTACTTCCCAATTGACAGGAACCTTTGGGACTAGCTTTATCAAACTATCACTATGAAACCAGGCAATATTTGAGAGGAAAGAAATTACCTAAAAGGAAAATAACTAAAGTTCATTATTTGAAGGATAGATTTTTAACCTCTTTGCTCCTTTCAATAAAGGCTGTATCTTTTAGCAGTCTGGCCTAATTGTGTCCTTGGTTCTTGACCTATATGTATTAGCATCTTACTTTCTCTGGAGAATAGCAATGAGAAATAGGGGAAGTTTTGAATTTTGACAGGATGAAATGTGTGGTAGACCACACCCTGGGTTCCTCTGTTTTCCAATAGGTTCAGTACTCACACAGTCAATAGAAAATACTGCCTTCTTGGAAAGATGCCATTATATCAGAAAAGTCCATTTCTCACCTTCACGAGACCACTTTTCAAATCCAAGTTTCTGCTTTCTACCTGATGTTGATGATTCAGGTAGTTAAGTCCCTCAAGGCCTTTTATATAGAGAGTCCCAAAAGTCACTGGAATGGACTAGAACATTATTCCTAAAGGCACAATATATATTGAGATAAAATTATTCTTCCTATTTTCCATCTCAATGCTCAATTATGCTGTTCAGAATAGGGTTGTATGTCAAAATGCCTTGTGTTAATCTATTTTCCATTATTGTGATAAAATACCTGAGATGAGAAATAGATGAGGAGAAAAGGTTCATTTAGGCTCAAGTTCTTAATCCATGGTTACTTGACCAAATTGCCTTGGTCTTATGGTGGTACAGTAGTACATCTTGACAGGAATGTGTGACAGGAGGTCGAAAAAACTTATGGAGGATATGAAGCAGAAAGAATAAGGGATCGGACTGGGTCCTGATGTTCCTTTTGAAGGGCATACCCTCAGTGACTTGACTTCCTCCAACTAAATCCCATCACTTAAAGGTTCTGCCACCTCAATGGTGCCATGACTGGGGACCAACCTTTTAACACACAGGCCTTCGGGGGGCATCTTAGATCTAAACAATAGCAGGCCTCCACAATTTTGGAGAAGAAAATATAGTCAAGTGTTTTATTGGTAAAAGTTAATTCCTTGAGTTTCCATCTGCCCTTAAAACAGGATGCTCAATCTCCCCTATTGAAGCTCATTACTATCTGTCCATCTTTTGAAACTGATGAAGTATTAGGGAGTCTTGGACTTAAGAGGTCAGTCCTGCTGCAAACCTCCTGTGGGGAGAGAATCGATCAGTCCATGGTTGCCATTGCTTCTTGCTGCCACATGGTGTCTCTGTTGAGGCCTTTTCCACCCCTGAAGAACAGTTTGCCTTCAGTCATGGAGCTGCCCTTGTTCCTTGGTATTCTTCAGTGATTAGGTAGTTGGTGCAAGTCGGTTTATCCTGGAGTTTCACCAGATTGGATAAGGGGGAATGGCGGGAAGGGAGTGGGAATGAGATTGGGAAAGATAGCGTGAATCGGACATAGCTTTCTTGTGTTCACATATGAATATGACAGTGTAACTCTACATCATATACAACCACCAGAATGGGAAGTTAGATTCCATGTGTGTATGATATGTCAAAATGCATTCTGTCATGTATAACTAAAAAGAACAAATAAAATTTCTCTATGACCTTACAATTCTCTATTTTTTCCCCCCCTTTGGAGTCATTCTAAGAATAAAACAGAAGCCTGAATCTCCCCTTTCTTTCCTCCCAGTAGATAGCATGTGACATTTTGGCATATAAACAGACTTTATTTCTTAGCTACAGACCTGACCACATTTTTTCTAAGTGACCAATTCACTTTTTGGAAGATGCCAAAAAAAGTTTTTAAACTCTTATAAAGAGTGAAGTTATATATTGCTGTTGTCTTTAGTCACCTTTTTAATATTTAGAAGACTATCTTGTAATATATTGACATTTCATGGCTGTGTGGCTGTCTCCGAATTCTATTAGTATATATTTGGGGTTGATCATGATCCATGACTTTTAGACTTGCCACTGACCCTAGTGGCCAAGAACAGTAGATGATTATGGAATATAAAACAAGTTTACTTACCCAAACACTCCTTTTTCTTCCATTCTGCTTTTTGCTTCCACTTCTAGGCATGTTTTTCTCAATCACAATCAGAAATCACAATATTATATCCTGACCATATGCGCTGTTAGGAAAATAAAAGCCAGTAAAGGAGACAACATCCTTGGCTTGGAAAGCATCGTGGTACCAATAGGCAGAACTACACAAACCTATAGTAGATTTTTTGCTGTTTGATTTTTGTTGATGGGACACTTGTTATTTTTCCTGTTAATACTTGATCTTTTTATTCAAACACAGATTATTAAAGCATCTCCTATTTTTCTTTGCCTTGTGTGAATAAAATACCTGCTGGTTAATTTTAAATTTTGCTTTGTTTTAGATTTCAATTTTTTATTCTGTCTTCTCTAGCTCCCATCTCTTCTGGAGTCTTGGACAATTGGGTGGTGAGGGCAGAATCTTGACACACAGTATTTGGTCAAAGTGCTGTGACTAATAAGATGCCAGGTACATTGCAGCACCTGACAGTGAGCTGCTTTTAAGTGGAAACCTGCTCATGCTGACTCCCATTCAGCTAGACATTCTTCAATATCCAGATATTTTTTCCTCTCGCATTTGAATTTGGCTGCTGGAGCCTGATCTTTACTTACTTCAATGACATATTTTAGTGACACCCCACTGAGTCAGGATCATAGCTCCAGGTTGTTGAAAACAGTGTCACAGCTGGTGTTCTTTTAGACATTACATTGTACACCACAGTTATGGTTGCCGGGGAACATGTCTTTTTGGTAGCTCAGTCACCATCTAACATTGGCTTTCCCACCCCCAAAACGCATTCAAAATTGGAAATATCTAGAATTCCTCTGGAATTATCTAATTCTGAACTGGTGTAAGTATTGCATTGTAGTATGTTTGCTTTCAGAAATATTGAGTTATACACTGGTTCTACAATCTGACTTCATTCAAGGATATAGCACTTGGTTTGTATGAAACATGTTTTTATTTGAGTCAAAGGAGATGACAGAATGCTAATGGGACTGTGTGCTGAGTGTAGTTGTTTACACACGCAGGTTACATAGTCCTGGCAGCAATTCTGTTACTCTTATGTCACCTTCCTTTTTTTTTTTTTTTTTGACTGTAATTAATTTTTTTTTGTCTTGGTTTCAAATTTTTAAACTTCCTAAGGATCCTGGTTTGTTATAGATGTTTTAGATTTACTTTTTAAATTAAATTGCCTTTTAAATTAAATCTGATATTATGTATTTCAAAGTGAACCTGAGTATGCAGCTGATTAATTTTTCTGAACAGAATGTTCCCATGTTATTGGCATTCAGATTGAGAAACAAACAAACAAACAAAAAACTGGCATCCAAGAAACCCTCTTTCATCTCTCTCTAGTGACTCTTCCCCTAACTCCAAGGGTAGTCACTATCCTGATTTCCAACAGCAAAAATGAGTTTTCTGTTCTTGAATTCTATATTAATAGAAGCATGTAGTATGCACTCTTTTGTGTGTGGTTGCTTTTGCTCAATACTTTGTGGAATTCCTGCTCATCTTTGCATGAAGCTGTAGATTGGTTTACAGTGTTGTTGTCTGAATAAACCACAACTTGTTTATCCATTATACTTCCCTAGGCTTTTGGCTAGTCTCTAGTTTTGTACTTGTAGGGATAGTACCGTTGTAGTCTAGATTGTCTTTCAGTAAATGTTATTTTTCTATTGGGTATGTACCAAAGAGTGGAATAAATTTATTGCTTCTTTCCTTCTGATTTTAACAGGGATGCCCAATCATTGCTTCATTCAACAAATATTTCTGGAGATTTTTAAAAAATACATCCATCTGACTTCTACCTTAGAGAGTTACTAATACTTTTTTTATGACAGAATATGGCAGCTAAATGTTCTTTAGATATCGTTTCTCCACATAAGATATATCAGTGTATGTGTGCATTCATGTATGTATCTAATGCTGCTTTATATAAGTGTGATAAAACACATTTGTACTTTAGCCAGTTTCTATTTTTATCTTTCATTTTGACAAAGACTAATGTTTCACCCAGTTCCATTTTATCTAGTGTTGACCCCAGAGCCCTCTGTGTTCTGCATTCAAGGGATTCAGTGTTTTCATACAGCAGGTGTTTCAGACATAGGATTCAATTGTTTTTTTTATAAAAGGAATGCATTCTCTTTACAAAAAGAAATCAAGCAGTGGGGGGAGAGAAAACAAAAATAAAAGTTCTGCTCATGCACTCAATATCACTGGTGCTGGCTTCTCAGACCCAACTTGGTAGGCATCAGGCAAGGGCTATTTACATCCTCACCATCCTCTGAGTGTATGAGGTCACTCATTTTTTCAGGATTGTGGTAGTCTCGTTTGTGACTTTGGGCTGGCCAACTCATTCCAAGCCTCGGTTTCCTCTATAAAATGGGGTGGCAATACCTGAGAGTGTTATCGTGAGACTTCAATATGACATCTTGAAAGTACCAAGTGTACTACCAGGCGTGTGATCTGCGCAGAATAAATGGAACAATTGGATCATAATTGTGATAGTGGCTAACAATCTGCTTTCAGAACAAAGCCCTTTAATGAAGGAAGACAGAAGGTGCTTTGTATGATACCTCCAGGCAGCGTTTCTCACTTTATTAAAATGTCTATTCCATTTTAATCCTGTTTTTTACAGAAGCAAGTTGGAAGCTTGTCCCATTCACAGAAAATGTCAGAGGTAATGTTTTGTTTATTTGCTGAGTTACAAATATGCCAGCTTGCCTCAAGGTAAATTTTCTGGCATCCAGACCTCTCACTGTCAGGGATATGCCGAGGTTCTGTCCTTTATTCATAGCTTGTGTGGCGTAGTGCCTTTTAGTTTGCATTCCCCTATACAAGGCCCTTGTTGTCTCAGTACAACCATGAAGTCCCAAATTTCTCCAGTATGTGTTGCTTTTCAGTTGATACTTTCATATTTTCTATAGAACCCGTTCCTGACACTTTTCTAAAAGAAGTGTTTTGGTAGCAATTCACAAGCTGTGAGATAGTGCTGAGGGTCCGTGATCAGTTTCATCTGGACATGGTCAGATTTACACCCACAACCCGATACAGCCTCACTCATTTTCCTCTAATGGAATAATTTCTGAAGATTTCCTTTACACGTCCAGGATAGGATTCCTTGTTTACAACTGAGATACCATGTAGTTTATAGACCAACCACAATTGTGCTGTCACTGCTGGTGAGGGTCTTCCGGTCTGTGGCATTTTGTAGACAGAGCCCGGTGTGTCACAGTGTATCACAACTCCATGGAGTAGAACAAATGATAAACAGGGTGTGTGCACCTCAGTATGTATCAGGGATGTGCTCAAAAATGCATGTAGTTAGTTTTTATAAGTTTGAATTTTATGAGACAGAAAGGTAATTGCTACATTTTTTGTTGTGTGGGGGAGTGTGCTAGGGATTTAATTCAGGGCACTCAACCATTGAGCCACATATTCAGCCCTATTTTGTGTTTTAGAGACAAGGTCTCACTGAGTTGCTTAGTGCCTCACTTTTGCTGAGGCTGGCTTTGAATTCGCCATCCTCCTGCCTCTGCCTCCTGAACCTCTAAGATTACAGGCATGCTGAGTTAAATGCCTTTGAGAGGATTGTTGAATCATTTCTCTGTAAGAAGGGATCAGAACCAACTTTGGCATTCAGTGATGGCCTGTGGTAAGAGTGTCAGAAGGAACTTGGGCAGAAGAGCAGAGGAATTGGCTGCTGCCCATTTTCCATGTAGCCTGATCATATAACTTGACCACTACCCATGGCATTCAGCGTGAAAAGCAGATGTTCTCAACACTCATGTTGCTGTTCAATATTTCTCCTTTGTTTTTCTAAGTATTTTATATTATCCAACTTAAGGAAAGTGAGGGCGGCTTAAAACATCTTAGTTCAACTACCAGAAAAACAATTCGAGAGGGTTTCTCGCTGAAAATGGGACATCTTCACATAAAAGGTTAAACATGTAAATGACTATGTGCAGGTGTATTATGTACTACTAAGATGCATACTGGTAATGTTTTGAATATTTCTACAAATTAATGATCTCACACTGTATTGGCCTTAACAAATTAGTTCCCTTGTTGAGCCAAAAACATGAGAAAATCTACCTGTGATATATTCTGTACATTTTAAGGACTTGAGTTTTTAGAGTAGATTTAGATTCACAGAAAAATTAAGGTACAGAGATTTCCCCTATAATCCCCTGACCCCACACAAGCATAGCCTTCCCTGTTATAATGTCCCTCCAGGTGGTACATTTTAAAAAATGTTTAGCCTTAAATTGAAACAACATTCATAGTTCATATTAGGGTTTCTTCTTGTTATATATTCTATGGGTTTGGATGTGTATATATAGAATGCATCTGACATGGTAGTATCACAGTATTTTTGGTGCCCCCCCAAATCCTTTGTGTTTTGCCTGTTCATCCCTCTCCTCCAGCCCTTGCCAATGTCTGACCTTCTTCCTGTATCTGTAGCTTTGTCTTTTCCAGAGTGGAACATTGATAGACTTGTACAATATATGATTGACTTCTTTCACTTAGTAATGTCCACTTAAGTTTCCTTTATGACTTTTTATGGCTCATTTCTTTTTAGTGCTAATGTTGTATGGATATCAGTTTATTCACTGGATAAAAGACATCTTAGTTGCTTCCAAGTTATGGTAATGACAAACTAAGGTGCTTGTAAGCATCCACACGCAGGATTATTTTGGGGCATAAGTTTTCAAACTCCTTCAGGTAAACACCAAGGAGCAGGCTGCTGGATCATATGGAAAGAGTATGTTCGGTTTCACTTTTTCGTATTTCATTTTGTTCTGAGAGTTCAGATCATTGTGAAAGTGGCTGAATTATTTAGGAGTTGTTGGGCAGCAAGAAGTGAAATTTATCTAAGCTAGCTGAAGCCCAAAGGAACATCAGCAGAGCACAGTCTTGCAGATCTCAATAATGGTGATGCTCTGCCTTTCTGGATGACACGTGGAACCATGAACTCACCTGTCCAGAGGCATCAGGGCTGTCCTCTTAAGGGGGCTGCTTTTCCTTATTAGCTTATTTTTTTTCTGGTACCGGGTACTCGACCACTGAGCCACATCCACAGCCCTATTTTGTGTTTTGTTTAGAGACAGGATCTCACTGAGTTGCTTAGCACCTTGCCGTGGCTGAGGCTGGCTTTGAACTCGCAATTCTCCTGTCTCGGCCTCCCAGAGTGCTGGGATTACAGGCGTGTGCTCGGCTCCTTAGTAGTTTATTCTTAACTCATCTGACACCTTTGCTTTCATTTTCCCATTTGCTGCCAAAGGGTTTTGTTGTTTGTCTCGCCCGGTCTCACATCGCCTCCCCAGTTTCCACTAAAAGTTACCTCCCAGTTCCAGTAGCCAAAAGGGACTTGCTGCTCTTTTTTAAAAAAATTTAAATGATACTTTTTATTTTAAGATAATTGTAAATATGTATGCAGTTGAGTGGAATAATAAAGAGATTTTATGTACCCTTTATCAGTTTCCCCAAATAGTAACATTTTACAAAATACCATCAGGATACTGATTTTGATAGTCAAGGTACAGAACAGTTTCAAGGCCATGAGAATCCTTTGGGCTGCTCTTTTTGTAGCCATGCTCTCTTCTCCTGTCTCCACTCTTTAGCCTCTAGAAACCACCAATCTGTTCTCCATTATTATAATTTGTCATTCACAGAATGGCATGCAAATGGAGTTACACAGATTTCAATGGTATTGGCGTTTTTCATTCAGCATAATTCTCTGGAGACTCATCCTTTTCTGTTTACTTATTTTGGTGTATCAGTAATTCCTTTTCATTGCTGAGGTGTGGTCTCTGGTATGGTGATGCCAATATAACCATTTACCTGTTGAAGGACATCTAGACTGTTTCCAGTATTTTTTGCTACTACAAATAAAGCTGCTGGAAACATTGATGTACAGGTCTTTGTGTGAATGTAAGTTTTTATTTCTCTGGGATAAATACCCAGTAATGAAATTGTTGAGTTGTAAGGTCGGTTGTATGTTTATTTATTTTTTAAAGAAACTGTCAAACTTTAGTTCTCTGTAGCTGTCCTTTTTTTTCATTCACACTAGAAAATCTGAGGGATTTGGTTTCTGCACACCTTGTCAGCATTTGGTTGCTGACACTATATTTCATATTAGCTATTCTAACAGGTATGTAATGATGTCATCATGTGCTTTTAATTTTTATTTCCCTAGTATTTAATAACATTGAATAAATTTTCTTGTGTTCACTTGCCATCTGTATATCCTCTTCAGTGAATGTCTATTCATCTCTTTCTACTGTTTTTGCATAGGTTTGTTAGATTTTTTTGCTTCTGAGTTTTAAGTGTGTTCTACATATTCTACATGCTGGTCCTTTGTTGAGTATGTAAGTATTTTTCCCATTCTGTAGTTCTTTTCATACTATCAATAGGACATTTCGATAGCACAGAAGTTTTTGGTTTTGATGAAATCCATTCTATACAAATATCCTTTATGGATAATGATTTTGATGCATAGTCTGAAACTCTTTGCTTAGCCCTGGACTGCAAAGATTTTTTTTCTCCCATGTTTTTCTCTGAAGATTTTTAGTTTTTCATGTTATAGTCATCTGTGATCCATTTTGAGTAGTGTTTGTGTAAATTGTGGTTATTAGGTAGAGGTTTATTTTGGTCTATAGATCAATTGTTTAAGCACTATTTGTTGGAAAGATTCTTTCCTTCATTGATTGACTTTTGCTAAAAATAACTTGGGTATATTTATATGGACTACTTCTGAATTCTCAGTTGTTCCATTATTATATGCCTGTCCCTCTGCTAATACTACACATAACAGCTATGGCAGATACATAATGATTCTTGGGGTTTTTTTTTGGGGCGGGGGTACCAGGGATTGAACTCGAGGGCACTTGACCACTGAGCCACATTCCCAGTCCTGATACATAATAAATCTTGATCAAGTGAACTGATTTGTCACAATTTGTTCTCTTTCAAAAATTTAAAATATTCCTTTGTGCTCCCTTATAAATTTCCAGGTAATTTTATTTATAAAATCATTGCTAGGATTTTTTAAAAATTTATTCTATTTAGGCTTACATGATAAGAGTGCAACTTGATTTATTGTATATAGATAGAGGATAACATAATCTGTAGTTGTAAGTTGTATAGAATCACAACATATATGCAGTCATACATAAAGTTAGGGCTATGATGACCATCATATTCCACCACCTTTACTGTCCCCATGCCCCCTCCCCCCTTACACCCTGTGAACAGAGTTCCACCATTGTTCCCATATCTTTCCCCACATTATGGATCAGCATCCACTTATCAACGAATACATTTGGCGTTTGGTTTCTGAGATTGGCTTACTTCACTTAGCATGATATTCTCCAACTCCATCCATTTACCTGCAAATGCCATAATTTTATTCTCTTTTATTGCTGAGTAATATTCCATTGTGTATATATACCACAGTTTCTTTATCCATTCATCTATCGAAGGGCATCTAGATTGGTTCCACAGTTTAGCTTATTGTGAATTGAGTTGCTATAAACATTGAAGTGGCTGCAGCACTATAGTACGCTGTTTTTAAGTCTTCTGGGTATAGACTGAGGAGTGGGATAGCAGGCTCAAATGGTGGTTCCATTCCAAGTTTTCTAAGGAATCTCCATACTGCTTTCCAGATTGGTTGTACCAATTTGCAGTTCCACCAGCAATGTATGAGTGTGCCTTTTTCCCCACAACCTTGACAACACTTATTGTTGTTTGTATTCTTGATAATTGCCATTC
>CM053404.1:106706882-106836579 GCA_028644305.1 Xerus rutilus
GATTTCTTCAGGGTGTCCCTTGCATGCAAGTAGGGAAGAGGGGAAATGTTTCAGTTTAACAAGGAGCCTATGCAATACTTTTTTTTTTCCATAAGTTTCCCTTTTGGCTAAGTTCCATTCCTCCTCTTATGCCTGCCACCCACAGAGCTGAGCATAGCTAATTGACTCTTTACTTAGGTGACTCTTTACTCAACCTGAATGCTAAGATGCTGAGCAGGTTTGCACCCTCCCCTCTGAGTCCTCTTCTGCCACAGCTCAGGCAGGCTAGTGTCCTGTGAGTAAACTAATACCTTGTGGAGCTCAAGGGGCTGGAAATTTAAGTGTTAAGCAAAACACAGTAGCAAGTAGGCAGAATCCTATCTGGGCTGCATTTTGTGTTTGTTTCACATTGAGTCCAGCCTAACCTGGGGTGTGTGGCCCTCTGCTATGGTCTTGAACATGTTCGCCAACTCCAATGCGTATGTTGAAATCCCAACCCCAAGGTGATGGTATCAAGAGATGAGGATCCTTGTAAAGTGATTAGGTCATGGGATGCACACTCGAATGGAAATTGTGTGCTTATAAAAGTGGCCGGAAAAAGCTTCCCTGTTCCCGTTCACCATGGGAAGACACCATGAGAAGTGTTATATGTGACCAGGAAGAGGTCATTTAGCAGATACTGAGAAATTTACTTATAAGCCAACCAGTAGTCTATGGTATACTGTTGCAGCAGCTGCAATGGATCAGACACCCTCTTATTCTGCCAAGGAAAAGGAGTATCAGGTAGGCTTTCTTCATACTTCAGTACCTCCTCCAGGATCTACTGCAAGGAAAGACTGAGGGAAATCTCACCTTGTCAATTTCTTTATGGTGACTTTCTTCACCAATATATTTCTTCTTATAACAAATGAGGTAGATTGGTAAGCATTCCACCTACCAATGTCCTAGATAATCCCAGGACTGACCCAGAATTTGTCCTCTGAGTTGTGTCTAAATGGAGCTGGACATTGGCATCCACGTGGTCATAGCTTTGCTGTTTGATACCAACTTTTACAGTGGAAATAGATTATGGACTTTAGGTCCTACTTGACCTGTAGTAGGTTCTGAAGACCTTACCCACGAAATAATTGAACTTGAGGGGCTAAATCTTTTCTGCTTCCTCTCTAGTTCAAGGCCATATTTATACTTCTTGCCTTATTCCCTGAGGTTAGCCAATTCTGCCCTCCCCTTTACTCACATAAGAAGAGCACCTGTTTTGAGTGATTGTGCTCAATTCTGCAAGGTGTGCTCCTTGTGGCCTCCTACAAAAATCTCTAGACTTTGAATCCCTATATAGAGTACCTTTTTCTTTCATGTTGTCTTAGAGGAAACTCTTGACTATACTGTCTCTTTTAAATGCTCTTTTGTATCATGCCAGAGAATGGAAACTTTTGTGGATTTGAGAACCACATGTAATTTCTTTGTCCTACTCTATAATATTTTATCTGACTTCCAGGGGTTTGTGCTGAGTTCATTCCAAGGCGCACACACACAACTTAGCTCTTCCATTCTTATTCCTGGATTTGTCCTGAAATGGATTTCGATTGCATAAAGCCTTGTCAATGGTTCTTAAGATTGTTAGCTAACCAGCCCCACAACAGTTTTCTTTAAGGAATCCTATTTCAACAGGTGAAAAAAAAATTAGAGACCTTCATCTAGCAAGACATTACTGCTAGATATGTTCTGTGTTAGCTTGTAGTTACTAGGACCAAAACACCTGGCATAAAAACTTGAGAGTTTATTTTGGATCATCATTTCAGAGGTTCAGTCCATAGCTGACTGGATCCATTGCTCTGAATCTGAGATGAGGTGGGGCATCATGGCTGAAGGATGTGGTAGAGGAAAGCTACTCAATTCATGGCAACTGGGAAGCAGAGGGGGAATAAATGACAGGGGAACAAGTACAATCCCCAAGGGAATGCCTCCAGAGACTTAATTCCATCAGCTATGCCCCACCTACCTACAGTTACCACCTGGTATAGTAATCATTTAAAGTTACTAATCCATCAAATAGATTAATCCATCAATTAGGCTATAGCTCTAGCAGTCTAATCATTCTCTGAACGTTTCTGCATTAACACAGTAGATTGGGCGGGGGGATACTTCTCATCTAAATCATAACACCTCCTTTCTCCTGCCCAAAATGTTTCCATTTCTTAGGATTCTGTTACTATTGAGGTTGGTTCACACATACATTCCTGCCTGGAAATTCACAAGGGATTTTTCTAAGACTTTGTCAATATAGTAACTCATGTATTATTGCATCTCTCTCTCTCTCAATGCCCAATAGCTTATTTCCTGGACAGTTTTAATGCTGGTGATGAAATATTTCTGCAATTTCTAACTAACTTGGAAGTGGTCCTACATGAGTAAGCATGACTTGGTTCAAGTTGGTTCTGGGCCCTCTAGGTTTATCAGGTTGGCAGTCATGATGAGGATGGATTTTGGTGAGGTTGATTCTGAGGTGTTGCTAGGAATTGTACCTTAGCTATCTGTGGCTGGATTCCTGAAGAAAGCAGGCTTAGAAATGGGATCTGAAAGACCCACAAAGACATTTTCAGACAGTCTGGACCCCTATGAGAAAAATTCTATGGGAAATTTAATGATAAGTAACAACAATGGCCTTAAAGCAGGAAACTACAGTTCTAAGCAACAGGGAAGATTGAAGATGAGAAACTCTAAGATGCTATTCTATCCATACCAAGGACACAGATGTGCATGCTATGGTATGGATAAGTATCCCCTAAATGCTCACATGTTTAAGGCTTGGTCCCCAGACTGTGGCATTATTGGGAGATGGTATAATCTTTAACAGTTGCAGCCAGGTAGATCTTCTGGTCATTTGGAGAGTGTCCTTAAAGGGGACATTGGAATTACAGAACCTTCCTCTTTCTTTTGCACTTGGCCTTGAGGTGAATGGACTTCCTCACCATGTACTCCTATCTTGATGACTGCTGCCATAGGCCCAAAGCAATGGGCCAGTCCAGTCATGAACTGAAACCTCCAAAATTGTGAGTCAAAGTAAACCATTCCTCTTTATAAGTTATCTCAGGTATTTTGCTATAGTACCAGAAAGCTAACACAACCACTGAAAAGAGGCTTAAAATCAGAGCTTTGAAATTATATGGCTATGTGAAGAGTTGGGCTCTATCACTTAGATGAATCTTTCTAAGCTTCAGTGTTAGCGAATTAAATGAAATAAGGCCTGTAAAGGGCTTTTGACAGTGCCTGGCATATAGCAAACATTTTGTAAATGTTAAATTTTTTTTATTGTTACAATTGTTAGAAAGAGTGGCATTAATGACAATTTGTTGGAAATCTAATTTCAAGCCAGTTGGTTGTAGTGGAACTTTCGCATGTGTAAACATATAGCTAGACTTGGTTCTTTCTGAACATTTTAGGGGATATTTGTAATTTTCTAAAAAATCTGGATTTGAATATGATGAAATTTTTGTAGTTTCTAGCTTCAGTAAAAGATTAAAAAAAAGTTCGGAAGCCCAAGTTTGAGGAAGTTCTGGCTTATGCCATTTAGTAGCCGCAAATTTGGGCATATTATTTAACATCTGAAATATAATTTCTTCCTCTGTAAAATGAGGATTATAGGAAGTCAAATAAGCACTGATAAATATAATTTTGTACGTTAGAAGATGACAGTCATCAAGGTATGAAATTCAACAGCAAGGTAGACTTGCTAGGCTATCCTAGACAAAGATGGTGCATTCTCTGTTAAAATACATTTCCCTTTGGAGCTCCTGGAGAGTATGCCAGTAGAATTCATCAGCAGTTACTGCATGGAAGTTCCAATGAAGACATTAAGCTAGATGGTAACATAAGTGTCACGGTAAGCTGAAATAGAATTTAGTAGAAATTGATGCAAGTATCTGACTTAGGACTTTGGCATATGCACATTTTATTGCACTAACGTTTATTGTTTCTGCTAGTGCCTGATAGGAAGAATCTCACAGAAAATCTTAACACTGAAGAGGGTTCTGACAAGATTAAGGCTTTACTAAGCACTTGCCATGTACCAGGCCTCATGTTGATTGTACAGCATTCTCCAGAAAACACTATTTTTTTTTTAGGTACTAAGGAAATGGAAGAATAGAGGCTGAAATAACATGCTTAAGGTCACACAACTAATGGACACCCAGCCCATACTCTTAACCCCTATTCTGTGCTGCTCTTGGATATCACCCCCTCAGACTAGAGGCCTCCAGCTCATGCATTTTCACTTCATCCTGTAATCTTCCTTCATAGTACTTAGCAATTTGAGTTGCCTTTCCCTGAGGGCACGGGCTATCTATTTTGTCCTCAGTGATTAATAAAGGGCCATCAATAAATATTCAAATATTAGCTGAATGAACTACGTTGACCAGAGGGATAGGCATTCTAGGCAGAGGAAATGGTATGACAAGATCATTCATAGAGGCAAAAACAACACAATATTCTGTAAACAATGATACCAACTACCCATTATTGACCACAAATCATCTACTAAGCAATTTATCACATGAGTCCTCAAAAAAGTCCTTCAGGCAAAAGTATCATTATTTTACAGATAAGAATTCAACTAGATTGAATAACTTGTTAAACAGCAGATGGTAAGTGGTGAATCTGGGATCCAGTGCAGTCATAGAATTCCTGAACAGAAACTTAATATGATAGTGCCTCTCTGCCAGTTGCTGGGGATAGCACCTAACAGAAATGGATTTCTTCTTTGGAACCTAAAGACTTCAGAAAACTTGAAAATATCTAAAGTTTTTTAATAGCCATATACTATATAATCCATTCAATTATAAATCAGTGTAGTTTATAGTTATGTATGGTATATGCATATTAGTTACATCTCTGCTACTGGATACTCAAATTGTTACATTATTTTTGTAGTGTGTAGATGACATGAATTTTTTGCCAACTTAAATGCTAAAGTTACTGTTACCCATTTTGGTATGATTATTGAGGTATTTGGGGTAAGGTCACTCCACATGGATAGGAAGTAAGGTTTCTCCTGGTGAGTGAGTGATACTACTGCCCACCTGTGGAAGAGTCTAATTATTGAATAGGAAATCAAAAGTTGGAAGGCACACAATAAAGGGTAAAAGAATTTCTGATCATCTTGTTTTTCCTTGTATTTTATAACATCAAAGCATGCTTATAGGAATTTCTGGTATGTGGGGGGGGGGGAAACCAAGTACAGTGAGATAGCTTAGGAGACTCCTGGATGGAGATGAGTATGAGGAATCTTGTGTGTAAGCTATATTCATTGATTTTTTTTTTTTTTTTTTTTAGCCCAGGTTGAACTTGAGCAATGTGGGCAGCTCTTAAAAAATACAGATGCCTGGGTCATGCTGTTTTCTGGACCCACAAGGTTGGTTGCACATTGAAACCATCTGGGGAACTTTAAAAGCTACCGATGCCTGGCTTCTATCCCTAGAGATGATTTGATTGGTTGGTTATAAGGCCTAGGTGTTGGAACTTTTAAAAGGTGCCTGCATGATTCTAATATGCAATCAAGTTTGAGAATGATTATCATAGAACAATTCAGAGTCTGGAGGCTATCAAGTTCAGTAATTTTAAAATATTTGCCCATAAAAGAATCATAGCAAAGTTGCTTAATATATGGATTCCTGGGCCCTGTCCCTGGCTATGCTGATTTAGTGAGTCTGGGGCAAGGCCCATGTATGTGCATTTGTAACAGATTTCCATGGGATACTGATGCTGCTGGTAAGTTGCTTTCAGTGCTTATTTTCTTTTAGCTCCCCAATTTTCATTAAACTCTTGGTGTAAATGGCCTTGCCTCAATTTTGCTTGAGAGTGTTAAGTGTTCTATGTTCTGACCTAAATTATAATCTTAGAGGAATTGAGTTCTTCATGAAGTTCTTTAGCTACAAGCACTCAAAAGGCAGATTTCTACATAAGAGGGATGGCTATGAAGTCCAGGAACCTTACACCTGACCTTTTCTCCATTTTTTAGTGGAGAACCTGAGATTTGATTTATTAAAAGATATGATGATTTTTCCATATAGTAAACTAATATTTTAACACTACATAAAAGTAACTACATTTTAAAGAAAACATTTAGACCTTATACCTCAAAAGATACTCATGTCAAAAAGACAGCCATATATTTAGATGACATTGCAAAAGTACTTGAATCTTTTGTTACTTCCCTTTTCAGAGTTGCTTTTGGAGTTTAGCTGAGACTTAGGAATATCAAGATATCTGCAATGATAATTCTTACTAAAAACATCTTTAATACAAAGTTTTAAACATAGAACTCAGACAAGTCTATATGCTAGTCAACATACTAGTGATACAAGAGTAAAGACACTGAGTTTCCATATGTACAACATTAGGATCCGAGTTGTCAGAATTTTTCCATATGTGCTGTTTAACTATTTAAATGTTAAAAAGCAAATATGAGACATGCCATTTTATACCTTCACACATTAGTGTGTGCATCTTTTAAAAACAATGTTTTTATGTAACTCAAATAACATTATCATACCTAATAAAATAATTCCTTAGCAACATCGAATACTATTATCTTCAAGGTGTCTTTTTTTCTTGAATGGCAACTATCAAGAATACAAGCAACAATAAGTGTTGGTGAGGTTGTGGGGTGAAAGGTACACTCATACATTGCTGGTGGGACTGCAAATTGGTACAACCAATCTGGAAAGCAGTATGGAGATTCCTTAGAAAACTCAGAATGGAACCACCATTTGACCCAGCTATCCCACTCCTTGGCCTATACCCCAAAGGCTTAAAAACAGCATACTACAGTGATGCAGCCACTTCAATGTTTCTAGCAGCACAATTCACAATAGCTAAACTGTGGAACCAACCTCAATGCCCTTCAATAGATGAATGGATAAAGAAACTGAGATATATATGTGCAATGGAGTATTACTCAGCATTAAAAGAATAAAATTATGGCATTTGCAGGTAAATGGATGAAGTTGGAGACTATCATGTTAAGCAAAATAACCCAATCCCCCCAAACCAGGAACTGAATTTTTTCTCTCTTAAATGGATGTTAATCCATAATGGGAGTGGGCATAGGATGAGTGGAGGAACTTTGGATGGGGCAAAGGAGGGGACAAGGGGGTAGGAGAGAAGATGGAATGAGATGAACATCATTAACCCTAGGTATATGTATGATTGCACGAATGGTGTGACTCTACTTCATGTACAAACAGAAGTGAAAAATTCTGCCCCATTGGTTTACAATGAATCAAAGAGCTTTCTGTCATGTATAATTGATTAGAACTTAAAAAAAAATCCAACCCAGACCTGTGCATTAATTATGGCTCTTAAGATTATTCTATATTACTCCATCCCATTTTTCTTTCTTATGATGTTTTGATTTGTTGTAGCATTTAGTCAATAACTTGTTTACAGAAATCTAAAAGTCCTAGTTTTAGAATTCTGTTTTTCTCGAGTTGTCATTTAACTTGCTTTTCTGTCTCCTGAGCTTCCTGTCAATGAGAATTTGCTTTAGACACTTAATTTTATTCTGGCTCAACATTGGCAAGAATATTTTATAGGTGATGAATGCTATGTGCTTCCTAATGCATCACATGGAGATGCAGTAATGTCTGGTTGTGTTAATCCTGGGGATGCTGTCTGATACCTCCATTGTATATCTCCCTATTAACCTATTATTGAATGGTTTCATCCCATTTGTATTTATTTCTTGAATTGAGTATTCCAACTAATGCCTGCAAGTTAGTAAATTTCTAAATCTGTTATTTCTTCCACATGGTTTAGCTAGAATACTTTTTCCCCTTTAAAATACCTTTCTGAGTAAGTAGAATCTGTAGGGAAGGCAGGATGACTACTTTTTCTCTTAATTTCTAATTGCCAACTTTCAGAATAAGGAATTGGCAACCTTCTTACTTCCAGAGGTCTCCAATGAGTGTTTTCCCTTTTCTCCTTTACAATTAGTGTTAGAATTCATGAATTTTTAAAATAATCATTGTTTCAACCAATTGCATTTATTCTTTTTGATAGAATCCCTTTCTGGTGAGCTCCTGTGTTCTTGTGACACAACTCAGTTGTCTTTGATATTGTTCTTCCTTGATTGGCACAAACTGTCACAGTGTGGCAAATATCTGAGAGGCATATGCCAGAAAACTTTGTTGCATATGGTGAAAGACTGTTTGGTAATAGCAGTTTTCTTTAAAACAAGTCAACAAGCCCAATAAGTAACCATAATGTGCAGAGGAAGTTTTCTTTGTTGGTAAATGTATCTTCAAGGTAGTTTGAAAGGACAGTTATGGATTTCTAGAAAATGTTTGTGCCATTTGAGACTGAACTTATGTTTCAGTAAAGGTATATGTTTTGTTTTAATATCTATGTAGTTTCAACTGTAAGCCCTTTGCCTTACTTTCTTTTAAAAATTCTTATACTTACTATGAAGTGAAAGTTTCTATGTTCTTAAACTTCACATGTTAAAGCCTAACCTCCAATGTGATGGTATTTGGAAGAGAGGCTTTTGGGGACTATTGCATCATAAGGATGGAGTGGTAAAAAGGGGAAGGACCTGGGGTCTTGCTCTCTCTGGGGTTTTGCCTTGTGAAGACAGCCATTTACAAGGCGGGAAATGGATGCTCACCAGACACTGCATTTGCCTGCTCCCCGATTTTGGACGTCTCAGTCCTCAACTGGGAGAAATGTTTGTTAGATTACAAATTACAAATGTAATTTTGTTATAACAGCTTCAACTAAAACAGTACTTTTAAGCACTAAATTTTCATTTTCTTTTTTGCATTTTATTTTCTGAGACTTTATTTTTCTACTTAAGAGTGTTTATGGTTGTTGGAACATTTTAAATAACAGCTATTTCAAAGTCTTTGTGAAATAATTCTAACATTGATTTCATCTCAGTGTTGACATCTGTGGGCTGTCTTTTCCCATGTGAATGGGCAATTTCCTAGTTCTAAGTATGTCAAATAATTTTAAATGCGATGTTGTGAGACATTGGGTTTTGTTTAAGTTCTATGGTGAATGTTAGTAATTTTGTCTTAGTAGCAAGTTCAAACTGCCTTCCATGTGCAGTGGTTCTAGCTTAGTTTTCAAAGCCTTTCAGTATTATTTGGATCAATTCCATTTGTATATCAACCAGTGGACAGTCTGGGAAGTGGATAGAGCCTTTAGTTCAATTCTTTTATTAAATTTAATTGTGGCAAGAACACTTAACATGAGATATACTGTGTTCATTTTCAGATCTATATTTATTTGGGGTACAATATTATACAGTAGATCTCTGAAGCCTATTCATATTACTTTATGGCCCTTTATTAACTTTCCATCTCTATTCCTCCCAGCCTCTGGACACTCCTCTTTAACTCATTCTATAATTTTGACTATTTTAGATAGTTCATGTGAGTGGAATCACACAATAGTTGTGTGGGTGGCTGGGTTATTACTCTTAGCATAATGTCCTCAAGGTTCTTTTGTGTGGTCACATATTGAAGAATTTTCTTTTTTAATATTTTTTGAAGTTGTTGATGGACCTTTATTTTATTCATTTATTTATATGTGGTGCTGAGGATTGAACCCAGTGCCTCATGCATGTAAGCAAGCACTCTACCACTGAGGCACAATCCCAGCCCCATGAATTATTTTTAAGGTTGCATAATTTAGACTTTTAAAAATGTATCCATTCATGGACGTTAAGGTTGTTTGCAAATCCTGGCTATTGTATATAGTGCTGTAATGAATATGGGAGTGCTAATATTTCTGAGATCCTGATTCAGTTCTTTTGAATAAATACCCAAAAGTGGGATTGTTAGATTGTATAATAGTTCTCTCTTTAAATTTTTGAGGAACTTATGTGTGGTTTTCCATGAAGGCTGTACCATTCCTGTCAATGGTATACAAGAATCTGAATTTATTCATATCCTTACCAATATTTTATTGTGATTTTAATTAGCATTTTCTTGATGGTTAGCAATGATTAGTTGCATTTCAAAGTACCCTTTGGTCCTTTTTTTATCTTCTTTGAAGAAATATCTATTCAAGCTTTTTCAGATATATGGTTTGTAGATGTTTTCTGTGTTACCTTGTTGCTATGGATAGGTTGGTATGCAGAAGGTTTTTAGTTCAATGTAATCACACTCACTTGTGTAAGTCACCTCTGTTTTTTGTGTCACATCTATGAAATCTGTTATGGTTTATATATGAAAGTGCCCCCTAAAAGCTCATGTGTGAGACAACAAATAAGGTTTAGAGGTGAAATGATTGGGTTATGAGCACCTTAACCCAATCAGTGAATTCATCCACTTGAATAGATTAACTGGATGGTGACTGTAGGCAGGTAGGGTGTGGTGGATGAGGTAGGTCACGGGGTATATACATTGTCCCTGGTGAGCAGAGCTCACTCTCTGCTTCCTGATTCCCACAACCCCAGTGCCTTTCTTATTCCAAACACTTCTGCCATGATGTTCTTCCTCTCTTCAAGCCCAGAGCAATGAAGTTGGCCATGTATGGACTGAGATTTCTGAAACCCCGAGCCCCCAAATAAACTTTACCTCCTCTAAATTATTCTCATCAGGTCTTCTGGCCACAGTGATGAAAAAGCTGACGAAAGCAAAATCATTGCAAAGGCCAATGTTAGGAGGCTTTCTCCCTATATTTTCTTCCAGAAATGTTACTTTCAGGTCTTACACTTAAGTCTTCAATCCATTTTGAGTTGATGTTTGTGTATAGGAGGAGAGGAGAGCAGTTCTCAAAAGCTTTCATAATCTTAAGATTTTACCAATGTATGTTCAGTTCATGTGTAAATCCAATAGTTAATAAACTGTGTGGTTGCTTTCATAAGCTGCTGCTTCTCGACAGTCTTCCCCACTATTTGCCACCTTCCTCATATCTACTTTTCAGCCCTTTGACCAGACACATGGGGATTTAGTTATCCTGCTCTGCCTTGGACTTCCACAGCCATATGTACATGTAAGGATAAGTGATAGACATTCTGACTAGTGGGAAGAAAAATGTCAAATTTGCTACTGGCACTTTGAATTGTGGTCTTTATCCCCAATTATTTACCTTTCAGAGACATCCAGTGTCTTCACCATGGCTTCTGTCCAAGTTTTATCATTGCATTCAGTGGCATAAATAGTGAAGAATGTATTTACTCATTTTGTCCAGTTTATCAAAAACTGACCTCAAATTTAGATCAGTTTGTCCATTTTTTTAAGAGCCAAATAAAACTTTTGGCTTATGGATCATATGATTTCTGTTGCAGCTTTCAACTCTGCTGTTGGACCATGAAATCAACCATAAACTAAAACAGATGGCCATTTATTTATAAAAAAACAAGTGACTGGTCTGCAGTCCATGTTTTGCTAAGATAAGGAGTGCAACCCTTCCTGAATGGAGAGTGAACAGGGGTATGGAACAACAATAGGAATATTAAGAGTTCTCATTCTGTTGCAGAAATCTAGCATGGGCATGAGAACTCTCAAAGGTTACCAGTTATTTCATTCTGCTTCAGTTAAACATTGTGATGCTCCTACCTATTATAAGACACCCTAGTAGGTATTGACCATGCTAGGGTTTATGTTCTGAATTATAGGCCAGTTTCAGTCTTGTACTTTTCCTGCCAATCATTACTTTTATTCTGTAGAGCTTCTTGACTAAGATTTAGTCACCTATGATTTTCTCTGTTGACTTTTGACAGGGCTTGGGTGGGACAGCTAATGGGCTCATTACCTGAGCTGGATACATAAGCATACTTGAGCGTGATGCTGTCACCTTAGGTGTCAGCCAAGATGACAAAGCAGGGATGAGGCATTAATAATAGAAGGCTGACATTTCTAACTAACTTGTGGGCATATGAGCACATTATTTGCTATTTGCCATGGAAAGGTTGCTGATATTAGTTCTGGGTAAATAGAAACATTCTTTCACACTGTCCCCAGGTCACACAAATCAATCAGAAGTGTCTTCACCAAAGAAAGCAAGCTAGCCATTTCTGCAAGTGTGGAAATAAATGTGCACAGAGGGTCTTCCTGGGTGGTCCTCTCAGGCCTAGATATTATCCTAATGACTTCTTTTCTTTGCTCCATGGAAACACAGAAAAAGTTTTCCTATGACCCCACAAAATGAGCAGAATTAGTGTCTTGATTTCAAGAGATCATCTGTCAGGAGAAGTCTTAAAATTTTTGATTTTATATTCCACATTGAGTTCTATTTAGTCCTGTGCAAAGGCCTAGAGGCTCAGGGAATTCCATTTGCTTAATATTTCACATAGGTGGGAATTGATTAGGAGGCTGTTTTCTAGAGTTCTTTTGAAAAAATTATTTTTTTGGCGGGGGGAGTACAGGGGATTGAACTCGGGGGCACTTGACCAATTAGCCACATCCTCAGCCCAATTTTGTATTTTATTTAGAGACAGGGTCTCACTGATTGCTTAGCACCTTGCTTTTGCTGAGACTGGCTTTGAATTCTCGATCTTCCTGCCTCAGCTTCCTGAGCTTCTGGGGTTCCAGGCATGTGCCACCACCCTTGGCTAGAGTTCCTGTTGATGGGTCCAGTGAACCTTTCACTCTGCCCTGCTTTCAGAAACTCACTGAGAAACAGTGCACTTTTTCATAATCTTGTCTTTGATGAGTTTAGCAAGAACAAAGAAGGAAGAAAGTAGGAGATAGGTAATTGGAAACCATCATTTCTTGTAAAAATAATAGCTTAATGCTGTTAGATGTATCTTATTTTAAAAAAATTTTTTTTAGATGTTGGACTTTTATTACATTCATTTATTTATATACAGCACTGAAAATCAAACCCAGTGCCTCACACATGCTAGGCAAGCGCTTTACCACTGAGACACAACCTCAGCCCTAGATATCTTGTACTTTAATTTTTACAACCACTCAGTAGAACATGAAAAATTCTATTTGCACAAAAGCCTGGTGATCCTCGTAACAGAGCCTTTTATACTAGCAGAGTGTTTAGGAGCTCAGATTCTGGAGACAGACTCAGGATTTGAATCTTGCCTTCTCTGTGTACCACCTTCTCTTTTGACAAGTTTCTTGACTACTTTGTGCCTCTATTTTCTTTTCTGGAGATGGAAAAAAAATGGTGTCTGTGTCAAAGGGAGGTTGTCAAGGTTAAATTAGTATAAATAAAACACTAAGTATAGTGCCTGGCATATAGCAGATTATACATGCCAGGTTAATGTTGCTATTTGACAATGGACTTCAACCTAAATAGGGATTGGATTTCTCCCTTCATGTAGTCATGGGTAAGAGGAAGATGAAAAGTGATAAGCCAGGTGTGTGTTAATGAGAGAAAATGTGTTCCTATAAACCTCCTAAATTCTTGGAATCTCTGAGCAATAAAGGTGATGGAGTATATTCTGTTAATCATTGTAATCTCCTTTCAGCTCTACCTCAATTTATGCCAACAAAGTAATTTTGGTGGGTCTCTAAGTAGCTTCAAGAAGGAGCTAATACCCAGAAAGACCAAGCCTTGATTAGAATCTCCAGGGAAGTTAGAGTGGATGGATATTGAGTTCAATCAACAGTGACCAATTAATTAGGCCCACATAATTAAAGACATCTAAACCACAGGTTGGGGAGCTTACAGTTAGATGAATGTTTTGAAGTTCTGAGTGAGTGGTGCACCAGGAAAGAGCATGGACTCTGTGCACTACCCCCATGCCTTGCCCTATGTATGTCTTCCATTTAGTTTTTCTAAAACTGTTTTTACCATAAAGGTAATGGTATGTGAATTACTCACCTGAGTTTTGTGAGTCATTACAGCAAATTATTGAACCTGAGGCAGGGAAGATGTGGGACCCTTCAAATTTGTAGCTGGTTGAGCAGGAATGAGTTGTTTGACCTCACCCTTTGCAAGTGGCCTTTGAAGTGGGATAGTCATATGCCTGAGTCCTTAACTTAGGAAGTCTGCACAAACTCCAGAAGTTGATGCCTGAATTGAAATGAATTTTTGGACTGCAGTTCGTGTTGAAGAATGAGAGTATTGGTTGGTATCAGGGAGTCTCATGAGTTTGGTCAGATTTGTGGTGAACAGAGGCACTGAGATTACAACATACACATTATAAGGGATGAAAATCATTGCTATTTGACATCTATTTAAGAAAATTGAGGATTCCCTGAACCAGGTGTGACTTCTGGACTGAGCTTTTCATGATTGGGTTGATTAGTCATTATTTCATTCATTCATTAAAATATATCAATTTTTTTGTTATGTGCTAACCATTTAAAATAGAGTAGTGATAGACAAGGCCCTGGCCATTAGGCATCTTATTATCTAGCAAAATAGAAAAGACATTGAACAAATTATTCAGTTAATGAATAACTAGTAAGAACTAAAGACTAAAGCCAGAAGCTCCATGAATATGTGAGAGATTAAATTTTTGAATAAATGAAGCTTCTGCTCTGGAGTTACTTGACTGTCCTGCGTTTTGTGGTTTTTTTTTTTTTTTTTCCTTCACAAAAGTTTCATATTCCTTCAGTAGTACAACTCTTAAAGAATGAGAAGAGGGGAAAAAAGAGGCGGTAAAATTCTTGGGCCTACCTGTTGCCCCGAGATAGTCCGTAGTTCAACAGTCCCTCATAGAGTATTGTGTGCTAGTAAAGGCCCTTCTCAGGATGTTGGAGATTTACTGTTGGAAAGGTCTTCCTTCTCAGTAGAATGAGTTAATGAAGAGTCATGATGCATTTTCTACTTTAAGGCATAGAGTGTATTTCTGAGATAGTATGTATTTTGAGTTTTCTGAAACCAGTACTAGGTATTGTCTGTTTTATGAGTTGGCCTTTCCATTCCCATATTTAACCCATTCCTAAATTCCATCCAGGTAGTGTTGGTTTTCATCGACTTTCTTTTCATAATTCCTATCATCTAGTGTTTCCTATAAGCGAGTATTTACTTCATTATTCAAATTTGAAACAAATGACAATATCTTGCAAAAGATTGGCAGGGCCTGTAAATCATCTTTGGTTCCTGCAGTGTTTCAACCATTTACCATCTGTTTCCTTTGAGAGAGAGGACCCCAGATCCGGGGGAAAAAGTTTTTATTCACATAGGCACATTTCATTATTTAGAAAATCTTGAACTATTAATTTTTTTAAAAAGCTGCATTGAACATCTCCATGGAGATATTCCTAAGAGATGGCATCCTCATTTTGACAAACTTTTGTTAAAATCAGAGGGACAGTACTGGAACTACTAAGTCAGATTTTTCTGACACCAGATACAAGTAAGTCAGTTCACGTATGAGCTTTATGGAGATTCTACATATTGTGCTTTCAGTTGATGAAACTGGTCTTGTCTTCACCTTGAATGCAGTTTTCAGGCTGCTGAATTTTGTACCAGTGGCAATTTCTAGCTGCTTTACAAGAGAAGCCCAGGGAATCGAATTAGAGTTACATACCTTGCGTGAAAGTTTAACAACATGGCCCCATGTTGTCTTTGCATTAAACACATCAGAAATTAAGGGAAATGAAGATAAATTAAGTAGTAAATATTAAAATTCTGTTGCTCTCAGCATGTATGGAGGTAGGGGTTATACAGTTACTTGCTTAGTTTTTCTATGGCCCAGATAAGCCTCCTTTCAGTAATATCCTCTATCTTTCTAGAATCCTAACATTGTGCATTGAGAATAATGAGCTTCTATGTATTTCAAAATGTGTTTATTCATATTAAGCCAAATACAGAAATCTTTGCAAATAATTGAGACAGAAGTGGTGTCAATCAAAAGAGCTTTCTTAAACTACTTGTTGTAAAGCCAGATGACCAAAAGGAGGCAAATTAAAACCGCTGGGCAAGGCTTTATTGGAAATATGCTCTCGTGCTAAATAAACTCTCCTGTCCATCAGAGTGTGTCTGGGAGAATCGCGCACGTGTTCCGCAGTACAAAAAATTTTAAAAGGCCCGGTCAGGAAGGGGAGGGCTTAAGGCAGGAAGAGAAGGTCAGAGGATCCTGCTGAGGTCAGGGTCCTTCCTGGATGAGTCAGGAAAAGCCCGCTGATTGACAGGAGGCGCCTCTACTGCTGACGTCAGCATCTGGCTGGCTGCTCCTCTGAGCATGTGGTCGTTCCCCTGGCTGCCCTGTCCGCCCCTAACCAGACACCCTGAACCGACCTAATACTTGTGTCGTGGTGTAGCAGGCTTGTGTGTGAAGTGGCATATTTATGCGATCTCTAGCCAAGTTTCTAGAGCCTGCCTAGATTTGGGGATAGCAATCTTACCAGAGGTTTGCACACTCACATAGCACTAGTTGTATTTGTACCTACTGATGAATACAATGTATAATGAAGAAAAGTTACTACAACATGTTGGTTAATAAGTGCAGAAATAAAAATAATGTTGGAAGATTGTTATTTTGCAACATCCAGTAGAATAATGTTAAAATTAATAGGTAAAGGTTTTGGGGGAAAAACAATTCACATTAAAAGTATCACCCCATTGATTACTATTTACAAAGTGGAAAATTCAACCTTTGCACTGGGGACATCTGCCTGTGATGATCTTAACCAAGTGGCCTGCCTGCCTTAGCATTTCTAATAGTGGGCTAACTGACATCATATGCCTTAAATTCAAAGCAACAAGAAATACACAGTATAACCACTAAACCATTCTTGCAAAAAATGTTTCAGCTGAGTCTACTGAAGCATCAGTCAGGCAATCCATTATGTGGGATATTAAATATGATCATTGGTCTGATCTCATCTGAAAAATCAATACCATAAAACAAAAATAGATGATAGGACTATTTTATGCTAAAAGGGAATATAAAAAAAAAAAGACATAAGTCTTAAGTCTTGTTCAGATTTGAGGTCAAGCTTTTAGACATATTTTTAGGGCTATTGGTGGACTTTATTATTCTGTTATTAAAAGTGTTAATTTTAATAGGTATGGAAGTCATATGGTTGAAGTCCATAGTTTACATTAGGGTTTACTCATGGTGTTACACATTCCATGAGTGTGGACAAATGTGTAATGACATGTCTCCATCATTATGGCATCTTACTGTCCTAAAATCCTCCGTGCCCCGTCTATCCTTCCCTCAGCTTAACCCTGGAAACCACTGATAACTTCCTGTCTCCACAGTTTGGTGCTTTTTTTTTTTTTTTTTTTTTTTAAAAAATCAATTGTTGGAATTATACAGTATGTAACCTTTTAAGATTCTTTTTTGCTTACCATTGTGCATTTAAGTTTCCTCTGTCTTTGCATGGCTTGATAGCTCATTTCTTTTTAGTAGTGAATAGTCATTGATTTTCTTGGGATAACATGGCTTTTTTGGTCCATTCACCTGCGGAAGGATGCTATGGTCATCTCTAGGTTTGGTAATTATGAAAAGAGTGGCCAAACACTGGTAAATATCAAAGAGTGCCATTGTTGGATTGTATGGCATATTTAGGCATGTAGTAGTACTTCATCTTTAGAACCATTTTTTTAAAAAATGGGAAGTGAGTCACTCTGCCAAGGACAATCCAAAAAGAATGACCCTGTGACATAGATACACTTTCTGTGTAAGCAGGAAAGAAATCCTGTACAAAGTAGGAATTCTGCCAAGAATAGGCAGTCCTGATTAGTGTTTGCTGTTACATGAAATAACCTAGTAAATTGGATACTAAGTTTATCAGATCTCTTAAGATAGAAATTTCAAGACATTAGTTTCCAATGAAATAAATTAGCCTAGTCTCCAAAGGAGGTTACCTATTCTTAAAGATTAAACCCCAGAAGACTCCAATAATTAAGCAAAGAAATCTGGTGGAAATATATACCTTTAAATGCCAATAGACGAGGCCCATCTATCAGTGACAGGACAATAGATTAGGGATTAGGGCATTTAAACTTTAAAGTACATCATTTTCAGAAAAGGAACCAGGTTTCAAAAACTTGAAATTTAAAACATTTGTTGTATAAAAATTACGATTTTCAGTGTCACCTGTTTGGGCATGATTGTAATTTTTATGGTAATTCAAAGTCCCAGCCCAGAGTCACTTATCTAGCAACTCAGAACCTGCAATCTTGACTTGTGGGAAATTTTTTTCCTTTGGATCTGGTAAGATAAACAAAACTATAAGAACATCTAAACTAGTTACACTAGCAATGTGTCAAATTAAGGGTAAGAGAATAGCTAAGCATGTTTTAGAATTTCGATAACTAGATTTAATGTAAAAGTATCATAAGTTTTGAAATCTCATTGTACATGGTTTACTGTTTTAGATGCTTTGAGATATTCCAAAGAATCAAGCATACTAACTTTGTAATTAGTTAAGTTATTTAAAGGAATTTTATCAAATTTATAATCAATGTCTAAATGCATAATAAAATGGATTTTCAAGTTTATCAGATATGAAAATGTAACAGGGCTGTTCTGTTGGGACTATAACTTGGCAGAATTCTTTTTACCTCTCAATCTGCCCTTCTGCAAGGTAGTTTCCCTTTTCTTACATTTCTGCAAGTATTTCTTCTCCTTTCGCCCAGCATCCTCAATTGTCTAAAGAAAGACCCCACCTAAATGGTTAAGATGTTAGATGCAAATTAATCTCTTTAGATTTACAGAACCCAGAACATGTGACATCTATAATGTCCCTCCTCCATCTTTAGTTTGGTGCACTAAGTAATACAGAACATGTAAACTGATGTGAGGTTTAATTAGCAGAAAAGTAATAGGTCTGTCTTAAGAAAATACAAGAACTAGCACCCAGAGATTGAGATCAATTGTGATGTTCTGGCTGGAGGGGGACTGGGAAAGATACATGCCCTGGTTGACAAAGACCCCACTCAGTAGATAGCCTTCTTGCCTATTATCTCACTGTGCCTACTTTTTCTCCCCTATAAAATCCTTTTGTGCCTGATTCCCCCAAAATGGAACTTAAAGGTCAATAGCCTTTCCATCTTCCAAGACACCTACTCTTGAATAAACTTATTCCTACCATCTTTCAGCTTCCAAATACTGGCCTTTGGCAAGTAGCCAGACTTTAACTTTGTAGCATGAGTTTAATAAATTGAACATTAAACTAGGTACTATAGTAGTATATAGGTCTTTCCTTGAATAAAACCATTTTGGTCATAATTATTGTTGGCTCTTTGTAAAGGAAACTTAAAAATTAAAACCACTGTTCTCTGATACATAAACCTTAACTTGCCTTTCCCTCTGCCTTTAAGAAGCTGTAGCAGTGAAACTGAACCAGCACTATGACTCACCATATTGTGATCCATCATTGTGTCTCACCATTCCTTGGTTATTTATATATTTTAGTATCTGCTTAATTAGAGGCAGAGATGATCAAGCACAGTGAACAAGTTGGTTGTGCTGGAGCAGAATTGTCGTCTTGTACATTAGATTTGAAAATTTCCATCTCTAATTTTTTGATAGGGTCTTAAGGCGAAACTGAGGTATGAAGTGTGAGACTACTTTTGAAATATTGGTCATGAATATTAATTTTATGCCTCTTCCTTCTCTGCCTCACCTGTGTGCTGGTTGTGCGGCTACCATTATAGCTCCCTATTTCCTCCCTACAGAGTTGGGCATATGTTACACAAGGTGTTATGATTCAGACATGAGGGGTCCCCCTCAAAAAACTCATGTGTGAGGCAATACTAGAACATTCAGAGGTGAAATTATGGGTTATGAGAGCCTTACTAATCAGTGCATTGATCCACTAATAGGTGGTGACCACAGGGAGGAAGTGGGTCGCTAGGGGCATACCCTTGGGGTTTATCTTTCGTCCCTGGTGAGAAATGCTCTTTGCTTCCTGGTGACCTTGTCCTGAGCTCCTTTCTTCCACCATGCCCTTCTGTTATGATCTGCCCCTTCTGAGGCCCAGGGCAATGGAGCCAACCATATATGGACTGAGAAATCTGAAACTGTTAGTGCCAAGTAAATTTTTCATCCTTTAAAATTGTTCTTGTCAGGTCTTTTGGTCATGGTAGTAAAGAAGCTGATTAAAACATAAGGCTTCAGAGTTATACACTCCCTTGGTCACATAGACTCATTGAAGGAGGGCCATGACTCAAAAATACTTCATAATTTACATATAATGATGCCGGAGAAGACTTCTTTCCAACCCCTAATTTCTTTTTGGTCTTGATTAGAAGCTATGGTGCTGGATACTAATAGTGTCTATTAGCTCTGAGCTATGAAAGAGTCCATCTATGGTTGAAGGGTAGAATGAGGGTGATGTTTGAAGAAAATGCTGACAGTTTGAGTCTCTGGTCCTAGTTCCTGATGTCTCAGGAGCTATCCAGGTTCTTATAGTCTTTTCTCCAGTTTGAGGAGTGTGCTAGCTATTTATTACATCAAAATCTACACTTTTTCATCCTATTTTGTGACTGAAGATCTGGACTTTGCCGACCATATTTCTCCTTTGCCAACTGGCTTGGTTTTAGGCTCTGCCAATAGGTTGTACTAGAGGGAGACGTTAAGATTGAAGAAGGGGCTTTTCTTTTTCTTGTTTGTTTGAGTCTTTGTCCACCAACAGTATAGGGTGTGCATTCTTATTTCCATTTTGCACATGGGAAATTAAATCTAAGAATAATGAAGTAACTAGCCCATGAGCACATAAGAGTAAATGACAGATTATTTAACCTAAATATGCACCTGGCACCAAAGCCTTGGCTTTTTGCTACCAAACTGTTTCCATAGGCAATAAATATTAACACTGGTTTCATTTAAAAACAAAACCAAAAACTCATATTTTCCATTGCCCTATCTGTTGGTCAATTCTTCATTGCTGTAACCAAATATCTGAGACTGGATAATGTATAAATAAAATAATGTATAAATAAAAGGGGTTTATTTAGCACTCAGGTTTGGAGGTTGAAAGTCTGATTGGGCCTCTGCCAAGAGGTACCTTAGCTGTGTCATCTCACAACAAATGGCATCATGGTGGGTATGCATGTAAGAGGGAGAGTGTGTGTGGAAGATAGGAAGCCATAAAATCATAGGACTGACCACATCAGACACCCATCAGACCTATAAGAAGGCCCCACTTCTTAAAGGTCTTGCCACACTGAGGGCCAAGATTCCCACACATGAGCCCTCAGAGGCAAGCCACAGCACCCACTGAATCAGTGTCCTAGAGCTGGATGGTATAAATGAGTTCATAAGGACAAATTGCACATATCCTTTACCAACTCTGATTTCAGTGGTGTTTTGAAAGCTTGGGATTGGCCATAGCAGTAGTATTTATATTATGAAAACAGTTGAATATTACACATCAGTTTTGTTTTCTCTAAAACTGTTCATTAAATATATACCAACACACCTCTGTTCCAAACTCTTGTCTTTTTTTTTTAGTGTCCCAGTACAATATATTTTCCCACCCATACAGGAAAATCATGTATAAGAAAAATTATTTCTTATACATTAAATCATTTTTGTTGTTTTTGACCCAATACTTGAAAATTCTCTCTGAACACTGAAATTGTATGAATCCATGTAGTCTTTATATATAAGCCAAATTTTTATGGGAAAAAACTAAAGTCAAAACATTTATCAGGAGTCTTATTTTTAAGCACCAGTTTATTACTATCATTTATTATGCTTTGTTCTTGCTCATTAGGAATTTTTATCTCTTTTTAGAATCTATTTTGATAAACTTGGATATTTTGGGCTTACGATCACCCCTTCAAAGTGTGTATGTACAGACCTACTCATAGTGATTGGGATTGTATTTACTAATTTTCTATCATTCCTTCAAATTTATGTATATAATTCATATTTCCTCCAATGAAGCTTAAATTCTTCTTAGCATAATTTATGAGCTTATTATGATTTTGTTCCATTTCTTTATCAGAGAAGAATCTGAGGTTCAAAATGGACAATGTCAAGTAGTCAGACTTGATTCTCATACATGGTATAGCACGCGTCACCCAGATCTCAGGAGATACATAGTAGAGAAATATTTCACACAATAGTGTGAAATATCTTTTGAATGCCACATCCATTTGCCCACTGTTTACCTCTTGCTATTAGAAAGATGCCACTCTTATTAAAGATAGCCTGGATATACAAAAGCATGGTACAGTTTTGTCTGTAATGCCACAATGGTGGGGCTATAGCTAGAATAACTGTCAATGGCTATTCCACAACAGTGATAGCAACGAGATAGAATATTGATGTGGTCTATCTGCCAGGAATGGTTAGGTGCCTTGAGCTGTGTAACCTCACTGCCTTTTCTAAGTTCTTTTCCTATTTGGCACTTACCGTACTTTTTTTTTTTTTTTTTTTTTGACTCTTTCTCCACTTGTTAACTTCATCACAATGTTCCTGTCGGCTGCATATTCTAGTTACCATGTGGATTACATAAGTAGGTATTCACTGATGGGTGGATAAATTATTTTCCTCTAAATAATATTTAAAGAGTTTTAGATGAGATGTCCATATTTGTTCCTTGGTGATGTCAATTTCATTTGAAAACAAAAGTTCTATCCCATCTGCTTGAAGTTAGGAGTATCTTAAAACAATTTTTGAACTTCCATTTAATGGATTTTGACATGGCTATTCCCCCTGGAATGGTTCTCTGTAGCATCTTAAATTATTTCCACATATATTCTCTGGGGATTAAATCCCCAGGTATTCTGAACTAGGCCCATCTGTTATTTTTCATGATTTAATTCTGTCATACTCATTGTTGCTTTGGGAGTGAATCTTAGTACTAACTGGAATAACTAAAAGGAAAGGAGATGATCTGTGGGAAGAACTCAAACTGATTTGGATGTACACCAAAGTTGATGTATATTACAATAGCTACATGAGTAGTGACTATCATGTGATGCAATAATCCTGCCTGATCAATTGCTTTGGCTGTACAACAGTTTGGGAAAAAACATATTCATTATAAATTGCCTCCATGCATTTTTCCAATAGTACAAAGATTGGTTATTTCTTTTGTCAACATTAGGTACCCTCAAGTATTTATTTCAGAAAGGGAAAAATAGCTTGCTCATTGAGTTCAGAGTTGCCTGATCCCACAGCAGCCCTGACAGTACTATTTTTATGATATTCCAAAGCCCTAATGTCGTTAGAACAATAGTAAGAAATATAGTCTGTGCATAATCAACAAATCAAAATATTTATAGATCCTTTTTTCTATGTAGGGGAGAAGAAAGGCTCTCTGTAGGGTCTAAGATTTACTGAAGTGGAGGTTAGAGATGAAGTGGCAAACATACTTCCAGTTAAAACAATTTAGTTTCCTGAGATGTAGAGGGTGGGCTGGGGCCTGGGGAGTATCTGGGCAACTATAGGAGGCATCTGTGGCCTCAGACAAGGCTAGGAAGATCAAAAGATGATGAACTGGATGAAATTGAAAAAGCACCGATACATTAGTATAGGTTAAATGAGATGTTAAAACTAAGCTAATTAAAATAAATGTCATAATTTATACAAATGCCTCTTACTCTAGGATTTCAAAATATGTTAACAGGTAAAAAATAGCTACCAACCAATGAGGACCCTGGTTATAATACTGGAGCAGGTCCCTTTTTGCAGACAGGTGTTAGTTCTGTAGTTTTGGGATCCTGGAGATGTCAGGTGGTTCCAAACTATGGGGGGTGGAGGGGTAATCATGGGGAAATGGGGAAACAATAGGCAATGGGAAAAGACTATTTACTAAATCGTATAAATATATTTCAATATATCATTAAAGCAGTATGACTACAATAGTGAAACCAGAGTTTGAGATGAAACTAGATTCTCTTCGTGCTGGTAGGTGGGATCTGCATAAGCTGCAGGCCTCTACAGCCAAGAGAGCCTATTGTAATGTTAGCAGTTAATCAAGGCAAGGGGTGCCTGCTGGTGTCAATTCTGAGGGTTGCAGCTACAAAGCCCGATTCTTCTCCACTACCATTGAGTGGTGTGTTGCCACTGTTAATGGCAGGCTGTGTCCTCCGGTATTGCAGCAGACCCCAGGAACTCCCTGCCAACTTCTTTCTAGATTCTTGTCTCATGAATTCACAGAAGGAAATCCACAGATGAGGAGTGAGTGGAAAAGAGTAGGATTTATTCATGTGCAAAGGAGAGAGAGAGCTTTTGAAAGCTGAGAGGGCATCTATAGAGGTAGCCACTTGAGTGTGCTAGTCTAGGAGTTTACATACCATTTGGGTCAATGCTATTGGTTCATGTTTATGCTAATTGGGTTTTGGAAAAGTACCAAGGCTATTGGTTAGCTCTGCAATCTCATTCAGTCTGCTCCACTTCAATTTCCTGATGCTCCTTAGGAAGCAGGAGGTTGAAGTCTTGGGATCATGGATGCTCTGTTATATGCAGCAGGCATTTGCATGGGGCCCACCCACAGGGCAACAGGTCCAAGTGCCCTGGCTTGCCTGGGCCTCAGGCTGCCAGCCAGGCTTGCCTCTCATGCTCCAGCCTATAAGTGCCACTGCTTTGCCTCTCCACTGCCTCTTCCCCTGGTGGGAATTATTGAGTTGGCTGTGACTAGGGAGCCATGCCATGTCACTAGTGTGTACTTGCTGAATATTAGGTCTGACTCCAGAATTCTGTCTATAGACTTTTTATCAGAGGAAATGAATCCAAATATGGAAACACCCATACATATGGTCAATGTGATGACTCTGATCATGGGACAAGTAGGAATAACATACACATTCCATAGGGGACTGTTGAAGTGTTTATTCAATCAATGGTATGTCACACAATTGTTAAACTATTACAAAGGCTTTGTGGTAACGTGCTTATAATACACTGTACATACAGCATATATTTGAATGTAATTATGTGAAAAGAAAGGAAAATGGGGTTTAGTTCCTCTGTTCTCCAATGTTTTTAGAATATTGTTAATTGAATACACAATATAAATACAGAATGAGATAAAAACAAACATAAGCTCACTTTGTTTTCAAACAGACATGCTCTTCAATTTATTCATTAAAGTTATGACATCTTTGCTGCCTGCCCTGGCCTTTCACCTTGGAGAAATCACTGAATTTTTAAAGTCAGGGTTTGTTAGAGAAACAGGAAAGAGTTTGTAACACCTATACCTACAGAGAATTATATTAAGGAATCAGTTTAAGCAATTGTGGGAGCTAGGCAAGTTCAAAACCGCTGGGGTGGACTAGCAGCCTGGAAGGAGTAGGAGCGAGCTGGTATGTTCAGGGAGGAGCTGGTATGTTCTAAAGATAGAATTTCTCCTTGTCCAATATGCGTCAGATTTTGCTCCCTTTAACTGGCTGGGTGAGGCCTCGTACACTATGGTAGGTGATGGTCTTTGCTTAAAATCAACTGACTACGTGTTAACTACATCTACAAAATCCCTTTGCAGCAACATATGGACTAGTGTTTGGTCAAATAACTGGGTGCCAGAGCCTGGCCAAGTTGACACATAAAACTAACCATCACAAAGAGTAACCACTTTTTTTAGATTATACTTATATTTCTGGGATCAAATAATCAGAACAATCCTTGGATTTTAAGACTTAACTATGTCATCGGATTTTGTATATTCTTTCACTGTAACCATAGATATATTTCCTCATGTAGAATTCTTGGTCTGTGTAAGGCCTACCATATGAAATCTAGTACTTACCTATAATGAGTTTTTTCCTTACCTTAATCTTTCATCATCAAATAACCTATTCATTGAAATTGAATGGCAAATTTCCCAGATTATCTGTGGTACCTTTGGTTAGCTTTCTCTTTTTAATTTCATTTTCTTATTTCATAATTTGAGGTTTTCCTTAATTTACCCCAGATGTGTTTATAGAATATTACGTCATGGATTATGGATCTTAGAGAGGACGTAGGATTGTTTTGTCCATCTTCTCAGTCAATATAAATTTTTTGACAGATTCCTGGTAGGTAGTCATCCAAGGCATGTAGGAATCCTTCTAGTGATACAGGATATCATTACCCCACTAAACAAATTGCATTTGGGACATATTTGTTAGAACTATCTTCTATTCATGGAAGAGTAATTTATCTTGTATTTTTAACTGCTAGGACACTATCTCCTTTCTGTAATGATAAAAAATATATTTGATAGTGACTCTCAACTCAGTACCTGAAGGGTACTATTGCTTTCCTCCTTAATCTTCATGATAGTGCTTACAATTCCTCCAACTGTTCCTCAGATGACAGTTTTCACACTTGTACCCTCATATGGAGACTACCAGTTTGTCAGTGATCTCTTAATAAACAAGGAAGCCAGAAGTAAAGATTTGTCCAGAAGGAAAATTACCAGAAGACTGCCTTTTCATATTCTAACCACTGTTTGAGTTACATAGCCTGGGTATGACAGCTATTTCTTGATAGCTGTCACTCTGAGGTTCTATTAAGCTTAGATCTGATTAAAACTTCACAATCTTTTCCATACACAGTTGTTAACTCAAATGTTCTCATACTCATATGCTGCTTTGTTTTAAAATTAAAAGTGCAGAATTCTAAATTGAAATTTATAAGATTTTATAATTTGGAAAATTTCGATCCACCAGTCCAGGTATCCACATTCAATTGACATACTGGCTTATTTTATCAACACCAAAAGCCTCTAGGATTCATTGTTTCCTCTTCCCCTCATCTTCCCTTCCAATCTACCAGCAAGTTCCTGTCACAGCATCTTAAGAATCATTCCAAATCTTTCCTTGCTCACAGCCTTCACTCCTACTGCCAGTATGAGCCATCTTCACTTCCTGTCTGGATGCCTGTGATGGTCTCCTAGTTTCTGCTGCTACCCCTGGTCCCCAGAAGCCATTCTTTGCACAATACCTGGGGTGATCATTTTGGCATGTCTCCCTGATCACATAGTTTTCCTGCTTAAAATTCTCCAATGATTGCATGTCACTTAGGATTTAATTTGGACTCCTTGCCAGGTACTCTGTGGTCTGGCAGAACTTAACCCTTCTTTCCCCACAACCTCAGTTGCCGTTCTTCCCTAACATGTGATCTCCTTCAGCCATGCCCCTTGCTTCCCTCTCCTAAAGCACATCAGACTTACCCTTGCCTCTAGACATGTGCCCAAGTATCTTTCTGTCTGACACGCTTTGCCCTTCGCACCTTCAACTGTGGTCTCTTCCTTGTTATTCAAGTCTTAGCCAAATCGAGTTGGCATTTCTTAGCTTTGTTAAAATTTGTGGATGTTTTATATGTAGAAACTTTGACCTCCTATCAAAGTTGTGAAATAGCCATATTTTTTATTTTAGCAGAAAAGAGTGAAGAAGCATGTGTGGGGGAAAATGCTCTTCATCGATTTGATGTGTATTTTTTTTCTGACAAATTACTACTGTGGCTTCTCATTTTAGGAACAGTTGGAGGGTAGGAAGCATAATTTGTTCGCCAAGCACAATGGTTCTATTTGCCCACAAGCATTCATTTACTGCTGGACATTATTTAAGATGTTTGAAAGGGGCCAAACTGTGTATATAATAGGAGAAACAAAGGAGGAATGAACTGTATGCAGCTGCTTGAAGTTTTACATTGATGAGCTTCCTGCAGAGAGAGCTTGAGACATGTACTCTCCAGTCTGAGAAGCTGCCAGAATGGTGCATATAGTAGAAATTGAACCAAAGATAAGGATACATTTTCAAATTTGTGATTCAGTTGAATGGTTTCAATTTACAAGTGTGTGCCATTGTTGTATTGATCTTGCTTTAGAAACCTTTCTCTCCAGGAAGCACTTATGCCTGGTTCTGAATCCAGTGGCCTTTGATAATGGTTTACTTGGACTTACATAAGGTTCTGAGCAAGTCCCTTCTGTAATCAACATTGAAGTTGTTAGTTAGTATTTTAATTACTGGTCATATAATGATTACATTTAAAATGAAGATTTTATTTTATTATGCATTTTACTATTTTTTAAAAGCCTTTTGAAGTATAAAATAGACATTTAAAATTGTACATAAAGGTTCAGAGGGCACTTTGAAAGGGGAGTTACATTTAATTCTGAATAAACGCATGTAGGATATAGGCTATTTTGTGAACTTGCCACACTTACAAAACTTTGTTAGTATATTTTGTAGTAGCCCACTTTTTTATTATGACTGTCTCTTTTCCCCTTTCTCCTTCATTTATTCTCCTGTCATCTCTAGATTTGTACACTGTTGGAAGTTTTAGAGGACAATGCAATCATCTAGTAGTGGAGCATCATTTGAGGTAGAGTTGTGGTTCGATGACAGCAGAGTGTCATATCAATACCTCCACTGAGAGAATACTACAGGAGTGACATCTCAAGATAGTGGAACAGGAAGCCTCAGACCCATCTTCTCCCAATGGAGACATTGCCTAAGCAATAACATCTAGATTTTTGTGAAAAATCTAGTAACCAGTTAAGAGGCTTTTATTTTTATTTTTATTATCCAAAGTGAGAATAACATCAGCCAAATTAGTGCTGGAAGGAAAATCTGTGGTACTCATTTGCCATAGTCCTTCTCCCTGGCTCATTGTGGCACAACTGGGAAAAATCTCCCAGCTCCCAGTTTGGGAAGGACTGAGAAGACTGGACTGCATATCCAATGTTCAGTTTTTCAGAGGCTGCCTGAGGGAATGGGTACAGTCCTGCTTGGATCTTGCGGGGCTAGTGGGGAAGAACAAAGATGACAGTTGAGAGCACGCCTTTGTCATCTATCCCCCCAATTCTGCAACTGTTGGCATCTCTTTAGGGAGTGAATGAGCTGGAGCATGCGTCCAACATTCTCGCTTTTGAAGGCTCATAAAGGATTGGTTTTTGTTTTATCTGGTGAGGAGACTGAATGGGATCCTGCATACTCTAAAGCCTGGGCACCTTGGTAACAAATGAGGGTTAGGGGGCACACGCTTGTAATCCCAGCGGCTCGGGAGGCTGAGGCAGGAGGATTGCGAGTTTAGAGCGAGGTACTAAGCAACTCGGTGAGACTCTGTCTCTAAATAAAATACAAAATAGGACTGCGGATGTGGCTCAGTGGTCGAGTGTCCCTGATTTCAATCCCTGGTACCCCAAGCGGAAAAAAAAGGGTTAGGAAACTTGTAGCAGCTTTGGAAAAAGCTGCAGTACTGAAAACAGATACCAGAGGGAGAACGAAAGAATCAGGGAATCTGAAGAATGGTCATTTGAAATTACCCAGTTAGAGGAATAAAAAGAAAAAAATGAAAATGAGTAAAGAAAGTCCAAGGAACTAATAGGATACCACCAAGTGGGCCAATACGGTATTGATTTAAAATGTTTTGACTTGTGATGTTTACTCTGTAATGGTACAAAAATAATACACTTTCAAGTATGAATTTTGATCTTCTCCCAGGTTAGCCATATGCAGTACGACACTCTGGTGATGCTGAACAATGGCAGCAAGCTGTAGCTCCCAGTAGCCATAAAATTGAGGGTAAACAACTGGAACTCTACAGTATACAGTTTTGCTAAGCTATGATGATAAGTAGCTTAGGTGTATCAAGTGTATTTTTGACTTATGAGACTCTTCACCTAAAATGGATTAATCGGAATGTAATCCCATTATAAGTGGAAGAGCATCTGTATATGCACTATGGGAATCGAATAAGAAATGAGAGAAAAGGTCAAAATAATATAATTGAAGAAATAATGGCCGGAATTTTCTGAATCTGAGAAAGGAAATGGATAACCAAATTTTAAGAATCCCACTGGCTTTCACTAGTGTGAACCCCAAAAAAGTACACACTAAGATACATTATAATAAAATTGTCAAAAATTAAAGAGAAGTTTTAAAATACCAAGAGAAATCTGACTTGTTATGCAAAAGGAAGGCCCCATAGGACTACCAGGAGATCTCTTCAAAGAAACCTAGCAGTATAGAAGTGAGTGGGTAAGTAATGGAACAAAACAAAACAAAACATCTGGCAAACAAAAATACTATGTCCAGCAAAACTTTCCTTCTGAATTGAAGAAATAAATGTTCCCAGATAAACAAAAGCTGAAGGTATTCATTTCCATTAGACCTGCCTTATTAGAAATACTAAAGAGAATCATTCAAGTTAAAATGAATGGATTCTTGACACTAACATGAAAGTAAATCTAACTGATAAAAGTGAACATATGGACAAATACAGAATACTGTAATACTCCAGGGTTACATAAATCACTTTTAATTCCTACAGATGTTAAAAGTATAAAAATCGTATAACTACAAAATATGCTAATACACAATTTAGAAGGATATAATCCGTGATGCCAATAGCATAAAATGTGGGGGAAGAGTTAGTCTTTTGTATGCAGTTGAAGTTATCTGCTTAAATGCTTATTATAACTACAAAATATTTTATATAAGCCCCATGTTAGCACAAAGAAAGTGTCTAGAGAGGATATGTGAAAGAAAATGAGAATGTAATTAAAGTGTGCCAGTACAACACCACCACAGAACAAGAGGAAATCAGGGACAAATGCCACAACAAAGGCATAACAATTAACAAAATCTAGTGATTTCAATTCCTTACTGGATCATATGGTAGTTCTATTTTAGGTTTATCATATACCTTCTACAGTTTTTCCACCATGGCTATACTAACAGCATGCAAAAATTCTGTTCTCTCCACATCCTTGCCAACACTTATCATTTGTCGTCTTAATAAAACCGTTCTAATTGGTTTCATTCACAATTTTTCATTGTGGTTTTAATTTGTATTTGCCTGATGATTATACACCTTGAACATCTTTTCTTATACACATTGGCCATTTACATGTCGTCTTTTGAGAAATGTCTTTTCAGCACCTTGGCCCATTTTAAAAATTAGGTTATTTGTTTTCTTGCTAGTCAGTCATTGACGTTCCTTGTACATTTTGTTGTTCCTCTCACACTATCTGTACCAGTTTCTCTCTATATTTCTAGTTTTAAAAGAGAGTGAAAACCAGAAAACAAAGGAAATAAAAATATTAAATTATGGGCTTAAAGATCTGTTATCTTAGGTATGGACTCCTTTATTGAAGCTCCTAGTTCATCGTAAGCTGTGCTTAATGGCTCATGGGATATTAGTACTTTTGATGCCAGTGATTAACTTTTTTAAAGACTATTTTTAGGATACTTTTAGATAAATAGAAAAATTGAAAGAAAAGTACAAAGAACCATCTACCTCCTGCCCTCACACATCCACAGCCTCTCCCATTGTCCATGTCCCCACCAGATGGGTACATTTGTTATAATTAATACACACACATATACTGATACATCATTATTGCCAAACTGCACAGTTTATGGTAGTGTTCACTTTTGCTTTTGAACTATGGGTTTGGACAAATATATGATGTCATATCTACACATTTTGGTATCAAACAGCATTGCCACTGGCCTAAAAATTGTTAAGTCTATTCATTCTTCTCTGCCCCCTAGCTATTGGCAACCACTGATTTTGAAACAAATATTTGCTTTGTTAAAACACATAAATTTAAGTTACAATATTATACATGGATGTATGATATTGTATACAATATGTATGTGTATTATGTATTCCCATCCATACAATATGGAAGGTTTTTCCTGGCGACAGTAAAGAGAGGTAAGTATAAAAACATAGAGCTGAGCCTGAAATTAGAAGTAGATGCTCTCTTTTGAGATGGAGAAAAGGTGATTGGATAGGGGATGGGAAAGACATGAGGAAAAGCTTCAATAGAGCTAGTTTTGACTTTCAGCATTTCTGGCCAGGTATTCACTACCTCTTGTCCCAGGAGTGGCAGTGTAGCAGAGTGGATGTTTGCCTTGAGCCCTGGGAGATGTCATTCTTATCCCATGCCAGCTAAAGTATGTGGGAGCAGTCCCACACCCAGTTTCATCACTTGTCAAATAGGTTAATTTGCCAACCTCGATTGATTTCTTGAACTCTTCATCACAGTCTCAATTTCAAATACGTAATTCCCTTCTGACTGCAACCTGACTTTGGCTTTGCAAATATAGCTGTCAAACTTCTCAAGTTTGTCCCAGATGGACTTTGATCTTTCATCACTTTTGTAAACCCTGGAAAACCTTTCCCCCTTGTTATGGTGCTTATGATGCAAATTTGGCCAGAAGAAGGAAGGAGCAGAACTGTAAAGAGCTGCTTTTAACAGCAACATTCCATTTAGCGCTGGGGCTGTATGTCTCCACCTGCCAGCACATCCCACCTACATTGGCAGCTCTATTGGTTTTGCTGCAGAGAAGACCAAGTGGGTCCATTCGAGAGAGGATTCTCCTATTTGGAATTTTTCCCACTCTTTCCCTTGGGATGTGATTTGTTAAAACCCATTATTGATCCTCCTACAGATTGTCAAACCCATTTCTTTCAAAACATGCCTTGCTGCTATGGACAAGGAACATAGACCACTCAAGGTGTGTGTGTGTGTGTGTATATATATATATATATATATATATATATATATATATTTTTTTTTTTTTTTTTGCAGAAATTCAGAACTTCTGATCCCCGTGTACTATAAAATCACCAGTCAAAAACAAAACCAGACACTCATTCAGCACGTACTGCAAGATGGGCATTGTCTGTAAGATTCTTTCCCATATATTCATGCTCTTATTTGAGTTGCCAGATTACATGGGCACTAATTTTGTTTTTCACTGGAAGTTTGGCCCAACATTCTAATGTCCAGTCCTGTAGCAAATCCTATACCCTTTGTTACCATCTTCCAGATCCTAAGTCTAGCTCCCTCGTTACACCTCTGATGTCTTACAGTCCTAATCTATGTGACCTTTTCTGTATTTTTAGCTTTCTTTAACGGTTTGACAGCACGTTTATCCCTAGACCTTCAGGTATTGAGGACCCTTTGGGGAATAGTAATAAGAACCTCCTATTGTGGGTCAAGCCTTTCTTGTAAGAGCAATCCTGGCAGGAGCATGCTATTCAATCTGTAGCTACTCATCAGTCAAAGTATTTATTGACTCCGCAGGTATTCAGATGCTAAGATCCTCATTGTGGTATTTTAGATACAATATACACTAATATTGTTGAAAATCTTGGGATAGTCTACCCTCTCCTGGGGGAAACTTGAACATCAAATCATTAATTTAGAAATCTGTCTACTAGTTTATTGTTACATAATCCCTTAATTTCTCGCCTTGGAAACAAACAATTGCATTTTTGTATCCTTTGGTGATTTTTTTTTTTTTGTGATCATAAGTATATATCCTAAATGGAAGGTGAAACTAAAATTTAGTTTGTGGATTAGATTTAGTTAGGATAAAATTTTAAGACTGATAGATGTAGAGGGCTTAGGCAGCCAGGGGAAGATGAGGAATGAAGAGGTCAGGGCGGGGCCGGAACAAAGGAGCATGGAGAGGGTCTCTCAACTTCCTGCTTGACAAAAGTACTTGATTAAATTAACAGTTCTGTGGTCTTGTCACACACAAGTGGGGGACCCAATCAGACTTTCGTACTTGTGCTCCTATGTGGGGGGCCCAGTAGAAAAACTAAAACAGATGTGGACAGAGGGACCAATTGATAACAGTGAAGAGTGCTGGACAGGGAAGGAGACAAGGAAAGGAAATTCCAGAGACCATAGAAAGAACAAGCCAAAACTCCCCCACTGGATTCCCAGCTCTGGGGCCCCTTCTCTTTGGAGAAGTCTATTGTCGCTTTTGCAATACACCTACTTCTTACTTGCTATCTCTGTGTCCTGTTCAATTCTTTGCTGAATGGAGACAGTGAACCCCGCACCTCTAGATGGTAACAAATAGTCTTTTAGAGGAATATATTCATTGAATGTAGTTAAACCAATTCTATTTTCCCTGCTATTTTAGAATAAAGTACAAATGACAATTCCTTACATTTATCATGTTTTTACAGTCATTAAATTTTTTTCATGTCTATAATCTCATTTAAATATGATCTTTGTCCCCTGCCCCCGTCCTCTCAAATAAAACCCAAACAAAAACTTACAATGAATGATCTGGGGGAGAGGAATTAATAGATATGTAGTTATTAGAGAACTATTAATGGTGTTCTGTGTGAATTTAAATATCAGAGAAAGTTCATTTCACAGCCTACTCCTACCTCTGGTCGATTTCATAGAAAATGTTAGTTGAGCTTCTCTATACTCAGACCACAGGACTGTTAATTTAACTCACAGATCTTTGGTTTATAAGAATGGCAGAGGTGGTTCATGGACTTTCCAGATACGGACATGCCTGTACCTAATCACCTTTGATTGATTCACTTAAAAATCTAGAGACATGCAATTATGAGATAAAATCATTACCAGGAGGAATGCTGAGAATAACAGTGTGCTCTCAGTCTTCAGAACTAACAGATGAATAGTACTACTTGCATTACATTATTTTGTTTCTCTTCACCTTCTCCATGATATTGGGTTCTCCCCAAAGAACTACTTAAAGATCTTGAAATTTGTTGTTTCCCAAATTCGTTATGGTTTCTTAACTGCAAAGCCTCGTTAACTCAAGTTATACCATTCATTGCCTATGGGAAATGTGGATAGCAGGAGGACAATTCAGAATCAGTTTAATTTTGTATTAGGATAAATGGGAATTCATTTAAGATCTCTTTGCTTGACTTTCATTCTGTTACTCAGCTCCACTCTGAGCTTGTTTATTACAGAGAAATCATGTAATTCACCATAGCTCAAGGGTTAGAAGGATCAAGGAACCTTAAAAAGGGATCAGAGAGATTCTGAGAACAGATTTGAGTTATATAATACAATGAATGCTTATGTGTTCATTAAGCATCCTAAGAAACTAGCATCTTAAATGAAAGGTGTATGAGATGGAATCTTAAATTTTTTTTATTATCTCTTAAGTTGGTGATTCTCAATACTGCACAGCATGATTAACTTTAGCTTCCTAGGTCCTAATATTTACAAATCAGAAGTCCAGGATGGAGCTTGGTCACCTGCATATTTAATAAGCACTTTAGATTATTCCTACATAATTGAGCTACCTCTCTTGCAAAATGCTGACTTAGAGTCATTAAAATTTGGAAGGTTGAATGTGTTATCATTTTCATAAAAACAAATTATGATTTATTGGGGCTAATGGAGCCCATATTTTTGTGATATATTTAAGATTAGTTCAAATTCTGTTTTCTAGGTATGTTGATGTATAATTGACAAAAAATAAAAATCGCATATATTTAAGGCATGCAATGTGATATTTTAGTAGACACAAAGAGTGCAAAATGTTTACCACAAGCCAATCAATATTTCCCTTGCCTCTTGTTTTTGTATGTGTGATGGGAACACTTAAGATCTACTCACTTAATAAAGTTCAAGTATACAGTATTAGCCAGGGTGACCATGCAGTACATTAGATTTCCTAGACATGCTCATTCCACATAATTGAAACTGATGTTGGTCAAAGGGTATAAAGTCTGTTATGTAGAAATACTGTGTTTTTAAATGTGGGCCCTATTACATATTTTTCGGAGGCTTTTCACTTTTGGAAGACTGCTTTTACAGTTTTATTTACTCGTTACTAGTTTCTTTTTCAAGCACTCTGCTTCTGAAGTAAAAATTTGATGTTGGATGGGTGTAATTTGCCTGTACTTCATCCATATACTGTGTTAGTCAGCTTGCTGTTACTGGAAAAAATACTTCATATAATGACCTTGGAAGGAGGCAAGATTGCTTTTGGATCAAAGTGGTGGAAGTTTCAGTCCATAATCAATTGGCCATGATCATTGCTTTAGGGCCTGTGGTGAAGCAGAGCATCATGGTGGGAGCAGCTGGCAAAGGAAGCTGTCTGCCCCATGGCAGCCAGGAAGTGAAAAAGAGAAGGGAAGGGGCTGAGACCATTCATCCCTTTGAAGGTCATGTTCCACTGACCTAATTTCCTCTCACTAGGCCCAATTCTTAGTTTCCATGATTTCCCAACAGGGGACTGGATTGGGCAAAGCCTTTAACACATGGAGTCCTTGAGGAATATTTAAAATTGAAGCTATATCACATATGGTGGTGTTTTCATTGTTGTGAGATTATTTTATCAATTAAATTACTTGTAAATACTGTATTATACTTCTGTAAAAAAAAAATTCCCCATATCTCTTTCTGAAGAACCAATATTGATTCATTATACCTAATGTTAATAGTTGGCATTGGGGTCCCCTCATTATACATTCTATGGGCTTTGCTAAATATATAATTCCTTACAGCTATCATTATACTATCATACACAATAGTTTCACTGTTCTAAAAATCCTCTGTCCTCCATCTATTCTTCCCTTTGACCCCCATCTCCTGGAAATGACCAATATTTTTAATGTGTCCCTAGTTGTTTTCCCCAGTATATTAGACAGTTGGAAGCATATAGTATGTAGTAGTCCTTTTAGATTTCTAAATTTTACTTACTAATATGCATTTAAGATTTTTTCCATGGCTTAAGAGCACATTTATTTTAGCATTGAATACTATCCAATTGTCTGGATATAACTATTCATTCACCTAATGAAGAACATCTTAATGGCTTCCAAGCTTTAGCAATTATGATTAAAGTCTCTATAAACATTTGCTTGCAAATTTTTGTGTAGATGTTTGTTTTTACCCCCCTTGGGCAAATACCAAGGAACATAAATCCTGGATCATATGTTCAATAACATCTCTTAAAGCAAATATGTTTGCCTATTTTTTTGGCTTAAACTACATGTTTATTCTGAGCTAGTTTATGGGTTCTATTTTGTTGTTCTTACCCAGGGACTCAATCTTATGAGTACCTCTCATTTTGACATGGGCTTCCATGATAAGCAAAGTAGAGGATATAGGGAAAGAACTCTAGAGTGTTTTATACTAGTAATTCAATACTTCAGCATGGTAATGACACACATCACTTATACTCACTGGTATCATGCTCCCCCACCCACAAAAGGGAGCCAGGAAATTTAGTTTTCCAATTGCCCAGAAGAAATGGACAACTGGATATCTATGTGCAGCACTAGTAACTACCACATATGTTTATCAAGTATTTGGTTTACTTTCCTATATACATGTGGAATACACTAACCCCTTGCTGAGGGCTACAACCAAAAAGCCTCATTTAGTTATAGCATCAAGTTAAACATCCAGGATCTCTGGAGGTTTTAACCCAGCCTCCAGCCAGAGCTTGGTTGATGGTGGTGGCCTGTACTTCTGAATTAGAGGTAGAGACTGTTGCTAATTAGACTCTGGCTGGAGCTCCCACTCTGTTGATTTCCATAAGCCCTGCCTGGGCTTCACCCACTGGGGGATCAATATTCTTTTTGATCACATATGAATAAAATGTTGAATAGCGTAGTCTGTCCTGATCAAGCTTCTCGGCTCACTTCTTGCTTGTAGATCCACAATTCTTTTCTAGACGGTCTTGTTAGATTTGCAATATATCTACCTTACCCCCATTCCTCTCTCATTTAGCTTAATTGTGGACATTCTGGGCCTATCAGGCTTCAGAACCGTTCATTTTGTCTATTTGTTGAGTAACCATATTTTTCTAAATGACACACATCTTGGTGATTCCTAAATCCATTCAAAGGTTTTAACCATGGATGATAGATAATCTCTTAATTCTTGCTGCAGCATAGTTTTAATTGGCATTTTCTACTCTAGCTTTACGTTTACTCTTCAGGCGTCAGAAGAGGCTAACTCTTCCAAACATAGAACTTCCTGCAGTTGTGAATTCTCTGTTCTCTTAAGTTTGTTTACAGTGTGCCTTATTCCTGATTTCATCTCTTTTCTGCAATACCTAATGACGCTATTTCATCCTCCCAGAAAAGATACGTTGAAGTCTTAACCACCTACTACTTCAGAATATAATCTTTGGAAATGGATCTTTACAGAAGTGATTGAATTAAAATGAAGTCATTATGATAGGCCGTAATGGCCTGTGTCCTTTTTAAAAGAGTAGATTTGGACAAAGATAGGCACGTACACAGACAGGGAAAATAGCATGTGGAGATGAAGGCGGAGAGAGAGGTGACTTATCTCCAAGCCAAGGAATACCGAAGATTGCCAGCAACCACTAAGAGGCAGTAGAGAGGCATAGAATGGATTCTCCATAGATGGAGAATGCCATAGATTGCCCCCTCAGAAGGAACCCAAAGCTGCAGACATCTTCATTCCACATTTCTATCCTTTAGGAACAGGAGACAATACATTCTTGTTGTATAAGTCCCCCAGTGGTAATTTGTTATGGAAGCCCTGGGAAATAAATCCACTTTGTCAAAAGAAACCAATGGTATATACAGCTACTCTTCTGATTACTAACCATTTCTACCAGAGAGCAAGTGCACTCCATATGTTATTGGCTTTTCAAATTACCATAGGTAAATAATTTTATCAAATCTATATGGATGACCATCTTCCTAGTACCAATTTCTGCCTCATGCAGGATAGGCTAGGTTATGCTGCTGTTAAAAACAACTCTAAAACCTCAGAGACTCAAACAGTAATGGACAATTTCTCACTTTCACTATGTATCCACTCTAGGCTGGCTGGGAGACTCCACTTTCAATCTTCACTCGGTGACACAGGCTGTGATCAAAAGACCATTTCAACGTGTGCTTCCAGAGTCACCACAAAAAACTGAAAATCAAAACACTGACACATTGTCCAGAACTAATCACATGCCATTACCAAACCACAAGAGGAGTATGAAGTTTAGTCTTGTATGCTCAGCGGGTGTCTTAGTTAGCTTGGGCTGCTATAACAAATACCATGGACTGGGTTGCCTAAACACTTATTTCTTACAGTCCTGGAGGCTGGGAAGTCCAAGATCCAGGTGCTAGTATGATCGAGTTCTGGTGAGGTCCTGCTTCCTGGCTGCAGGTGACTGTTTCCCTACTGTGTCCTCACATGGTGGAAAGAGGAGAAGAAGCTCTTGTCTCTTAAAAAGCCCTGATCTTATTCGTGAAGCCTTCATCCTCATGACCTAATCACTTCCCGAAGGGTCTACCTCCTAATATCATTTTGTGAGACATGAACATTTAATCCACCAAAGTGGAAAAGAAGGCAAAGATATCAGTGTGACACTGCTAATCACCAAAAGGTTCCCCCAAACATCTAGAAACTTTTACTAAATTAATTCCTAAATACAAGACTTACCAAGTAACCAGCTCTGTGATAGGTGCTGGGGAATGAAATGTATGAGTGAAACTGAACTTCTCCTTTGTTTCCATGGAATATAGCATAGTGAATGAAGCAATCGTTCATAAAATAATATAATTTTGAATTGAAATTGTCAAATTTGAATTTGAAATTGTCACCATGACAGTTACTGCAATAGAGAGAGAAAAAGTACAGGAGTGCTTATAATAAAAGGATTTGACCTGGTTGGGGAGGTTAAAAAAAATTCCTCAAGTAGATTCTTGAACCAGGGGCTACAGGATGAGTGATTGTAGAGGAGTGAGAGGGAGTAACCAGACTTTTCAAGAAAGGAACCTCATATGTAAAGGTCCTGTGAGCAAGAGGGAATATCAGTTGTGCTGGGCGAATAAAAGGGTTAGGGACAACATCATTAGAAATGAGACTGGAGGGATAGCTGGATGACATATCCTGCAAGGACTTTCAGGCCATGAAAAGAACTTTTGTTTTCATTTCAATGTAAGATGGAGTCAGTTGTAGTTTTGAGCAGGAGCATCGCATGCAGTGGCTCTCTGCAGTGACAGCAGATGCCTGTCTGACAATATGCCCAGCAGAAGGATAGGCAAGCTAGCTTTTAAGGACTGGGTGGCTCATCACCAGGTCCACCACACTCAGTTACTGTGTGGCAGAGCTTGGACTAAAACCCTCCTGCTGAGTCCAACTTGAGTGCTTGTTTCTGAGCACTGGGAACCTGGAATCAAGTTCAGAGTCGAAATATGGAACAGCATAGAGGAGGAGGAGAGAAAGGGAGACAAATACAGGCATCTTTTTTTCCCCTAAAAATATCTTGGACAAATGAGCCATTTTCCCCTTCTCCCTGTTCTTAGTGTCTGCTCTTCGATCTAAAATAGAGTAAACTTTCATACAGGAACATTTGATTTTTTCCTCCAATCTGACTATTCATAACCTATTTAAGATTGATTTATAGTCTTCCAGTCTTCAAATTAATTCCAGGCATAAGCTAGGAGAAGGTCATCTTCCTCATGATTTCTGCAGTTTGCTAGAGTTTTATCCCTGCCTGATTTAAAGGGCCAGCTTCAATGTCACTACTTTGCAGCACTGGCTTTTATGCATTACCACAGACCAGTTGCTCCTCTTCTGCTTGGAATCATCATCTTTGGAACCTACCAAAGCCATCAAGGCAAAGGTGTACAGCCACTTGCTCAATATTACCTTACTAATGGGTCAGAGAGTTGCAATTGGGAGCCAGATTTACTGAGATGTCATCCAGGGATGTTTGTTATAAACCTCAGGCTTATTGTTCCTTTGAGGCAGAAAAAGCTGCCATTGAAGCCTCACTCAGATTCTGTGCTGAGTATCACAGCCTTGGAATGGTTTGATTTCCTATGAAGAAATTCCGTGTCTAGTTTGTTCTGGTTATCTGAACCTCCAAACTGCCCCCAGTCTGCTCCTCCTTCTTCTTTTTTTTTTTTTAATATTTTTTTGGTTGTAGATGGAAACAATGTCTTTATTTATTTATTTTTACGTGGTGCTGAGAATCAAACCCAGTGCCTCAAGCATGCGAGGCAAGCGCTCTACCACTGAGCTACAATCCCAGCCCCAGTCTGCTGCTCCTTAATCTGAAATAGTGAAGAACTTTAGAGACCATCATCTTTATTTTTAGCTAAATCCCTTGGTTTAGAAAATCCTTATGCTGAATTTTAGTTTGCTTTGAGGTTTTCTAATTCCCTGGAGGCTGTTCCGTAGTGATCTTATGCATTGTAATTGTCTTTTACTTACGTGTTCCTTATTCTTCTTAAGTAATTAAGCATCTTAGATTAGTGGCTTTTGTCCTTGAGGTGAATGAGGTCCTACTTTGGACCTGTAGATATTTATATGGAGTATTGACAAAAAGTTTCTGAAAGTGCTTTGTTTACTTCTATCTTTACTGTTCAGAGAATATTGATGTAGGTAGATCGTTTTTGATATTTTAGCTTCTGAGAGTGAGATCAAGGGGGACAATCTATTCCAGTTCCTGTAACTACCCTTAAATACATACTATAGAGATTAATCATTAACCCATTAAATCCCAAGTTTTTAATTCTGTGACTATTGGAACAAAATTGACACAGGTGCACTAAAATGGATTGGAAATCATAATTTAGAGCTTAAGTGTTAATTGATGTTAATATGGTTTTTATCCATTTGTAACTATATAATTATGCTACATATCATAATTATATAACATACTATATTTTTTGTGTTCCACATCTGGACAATGGGGCAAAATATTAAGTATAAGCACTAGATCAAGATCACCACGTGTGAATCTTGATTCCATCACTTGTTTGCTGAGATCTTAGGCAAGTTATCTAGCTTTTCTAAGCTTCAGTTCTTCTGTAAAATGGACATAATGATTATTCTGTAGAATTTCGTAGGGTCTTATGGGATAATGCTTGGAAAGCATTTAACATGGTTCCTGTAAATCAGATGTACTGTTTCTTGAGCATGCACCACAGCCAGTCATTATGCACGTTCTCTCTCATAATTATCACGTAGCTTTGCCAAACATCCATAATTTACTGATTTACTAATATACATAATTTACTAATGAGAAAACTGCATTTGAATTACTCACCCATGGTCACAGGGAAGCGAGCAGGAGAGCTGAGGTTTGCGTTCCTGTCATTCTGATTCCAAAGAGTTGACCTGTTTCCTGTGCCAAGGTCCTTTCAGAATGTGGTAACTGTTTCAGTACTGTGAAATGGGCTTCCTCGAGGGCTACTAGGATGTGTGAGGCTTAGCTTGGCTTTTTCCTGAATTCCTTCAGCAGCTGTGCTAGTCCACAAGATCTCTCATATCAACTCCCTCAGCATCACTCTTTTAAATGCTCTGGATTCCTTGCATCCCACTCCATTCTCTTGCCTGCTATCCTCCCTGTTTTATGTGCTTCTGTATCAAAACAATTTATTGGTAATCCATCAGATGAATTTCATTTTACATATAGTATGTGCCCTAGACATTTTCACATGTGTTTTAATTCTCAAAAGAACTGTTATATTAGTCCCATTTTATTGGCAAGAAATTTACCAGATCAAAGAGCTTGGAAGATAGATAAGCCAGTATTCAAACTTAAGAGTTAAGTAGTAGTTTGTCCCAGGAATGCAATTTCAGAAAATGTAAATCTGGGATTGGTGATCTGGCATCCTTGAAGGCAATGAGGATTTTAGCATTAAGAATTGGAGACTTAGCCAGGCGCGGTAGCATACACCTGTAATCCCAGCACTTTGGGAGGCTGAGATAGGAGAATCACAAGTTTAAAGCCAGCCTCAGCAATGCTGAGGCACTAACCTGTCTCTACATAAAATACAAAATAGGGCTGGGGATGTGGCTTAGTGGTCAAGTGCCCCTGAGTTCAATTCCCGGTATCCCCTCCCCCCCCAAAAAAGAGTGGGAGACATGTTGAAATGGTTATTTTGAATTTTCCCAGGTCATCTGATATAAATTGCCTGTAGAGATTGGGTGGGTGGGACTGGAGGCAGCTCCCCTAGTGTTGCTGATACACAAGGAATACTGACCAGTGGCTGGCTGCTTCCAGCTGGGCTTCAGAGCTCAAGGGAAGGGAACTGTAAGAGTTTCACAATTCCTGTCATTCTTTGTCCTACTTTTATGTTGGATCTGTACAGTAATGAGGCACATGTGACTCTTCAGTGAACAATGGACTGCACTGAATGATCCACGTTATTCCAAGTGATATCCTACCCATCTGTTCGTGCAACTGCACTCTCTAATGCTCATACGATGACAAAATCAACCAATGACTCATTTCTCAGAATGTACTCCTATAGTTCAGAAACATATGACTGTATCTGAGTCATAGCTTATAGGATATCAAGGCAAGGATGGGTCTAAACCAGAGGAGAAATTCATGTCACTCAGAAATGGGTACAGGGATTAAATCCATGGCTTTCTTGTGGGAATATACTGGTGTTTCCAGTCAAAAGGTAGAATCACATTAAGTTAGTATGTTTTGCTTTGTTGATTGGACATTGAATTTTGAGAGGGAAGGGGTGAAGTGATGTTGGATATTTAAAGGAACAGACTATGACTGGCACTATAGGTTTGGCTCACTCAATACCTATTTCAGTTTTCTTCTATTTGCATTTCTCTACCACAAATCTCAGATTTCAGATTTTCTTGCAGCTTATGATGCAGGCACTTGGCTTAGGTGGTACCAAACTGATGAAATGGTGTAAGTCTTAAAGGCAGACATGAGTCATTGTGGACCATGAGGAAGTACAGTCGTGGTATCTGAACATGTAGGGTGCTGTGTCAGAGCATTGGAGTACATTGCCCTGTAAAACCAGTGTTGACACAAGGTTTTGACACTGGGCTAGCATTTTCTTTTTTGTGGCAGAGAGGTGATGGGCTACAAAGTGCAGCAAGCAAGTCTAGGTCTCCAGCACCCACAGGGACCATCAGTGACAAATTGTCTTTTGTAAAGTTCCCTTCTGTTTAACCAAGATGTGTATTGTTATTTTTGACTAAACACTAGTCAATGCATTGGTTTGGGTTCCAATTTCCTAGTTCTTATGCTTTAATAACAGCTTCTTTTCAAGAATATATATGGCCAATCATGTTTATTTCATCACACAAGTCTCATTTGGAAGATTAAGTAAAATAGACTTCTACAGTATATGAGAACATTTTGTGACAACTGTGTTGAATTTTTCACCCTGGAGGCATTAAATTGATGTGTAGAGTCAAAACAATTCCAGAAGATTGTAGCTACTGATTATTTGTATGATTTAGTGTAAAACAAACTATGTCTCCATAACTCCTTAATGAAAAATTTGAGTTTTTTCATCTTTCATTAGCTAAACTCTGCCATGTTATTTATTATAGTTTGAGGACATTGAATTTATGGATTACTCAGGGGTTTTAGAATTGTTAACTACTCAAGGTTGTTCATATCATTTTAATTTTCTTAGTTTTGTAATATTCATGTATCATTTTTTGAATAAGCTAGAGTTGATATGTGGGGAGCAAATGAACCCCTTTGGCTGATGAAACCAGCTATGCTTAAAAATTGTGGCATGAATTAGTATCATAAAATTCATCAGGACTCTAATCTGGGGCCTACCTCTGAGGTTTCACAGACCTCAGAAACAAGGACTCACAAGGAAGGAGGAGGAGGTTGAGTCTGTGAAACAGGAGCTACTTTCTAAGGAAGTAATCAGAAGGGTATCATCAACTCATCTTGGTAGATGGAGCCTAGTAGCCTGATTAGATGATAGTGTTACAGGGCAAGAACCTGTCCTGGATTTGAGGCAGCCAAAGCAATTCTTTCATTCTCACTGGTTCTTGAAGTCAAACCAGAGAGATTTTAGACGTGTCACTCAGAGTAGCAGGCATGAGTTTATTAGAAGGGATAGGAAAAAGGAAAAGGGGAGACTCTCAAGGGAGAGAGTGCCTCCTCTTAGAGAAGGATGGTGCACCCCTTTTCTACCTTCCAGTTTTATTATGGGTCTCAGGGAAGTTTCCAGAGAACCCTGCCCAGGTCTACCTCTTGACTTTTGACTTGATAGCAGGATGATATCAGACTTTCAAGTCCCCACTGTGCATGGTAAAAGTTCAGGGCAACCCTAGGCCACTTTGTTTCACCGGTTCTGATTGGATTCTGTTCTTATGGATTTTATGGTCAGGGGGAATTATGCTTATCTCCCTGAGTTCTGGAACTTGGTCTTTGAAATGGTCACAAAGCTCTCCCCACCCGGGGTAACTTGTGTTCTTAGTGACATTTCTCCTGCAGATAACAACTTGTTCAGGAGTGTAATGCATCCTATTCACTTAAACAAGGCCAGGCTGCAGGTTAATTTTTTTCCCTTTTTAAAAAGAAAGCATGTGGGGGGGCTGGGATGTGGCTCAGTGGTAGATTGCTTGCCTAGTGTGCCTGCTGTACTGGGTTCGATTCTCAGCACCACATATAAATAAATAAATAAATAAATAAATAAATAAGAAAGCATGTGGGGTCAGCACAGTGGGCCCTGATAATAGAACTATTCCCTTAACCTCATGTTCCCACCACTCATGCCTATCTTCTGTCTAGCAGTAGAACATCCTTGAAATTCAGGTGGATGGCTATAGTCTAGTTTACAGGAAGACCACAGTCAATGTCTAGGTTTGCTAAGTTCAGGATCCAGGTTTTAGAGGAAGGGAATTATCAGAAGTAGTTGAGGACATAAGGGCCCCATCTAGGTCATCAGAGGTTAAGTCAGGGAAATAATATCAGATGAAAACAAAAATTCTGATTGGAAGCTGAGGTAGGTGCCCTGAGCCAACAATTGGGCCAGTTTGGTGTGCACACAGATGTCCATGTGCGTGTCTGTCAGAGGTCAATGATGAAGATAAAGGAGATGAGTAGTGAGGTGACTTGAGATCTGTGCTTACCTGTGCACATGAGAACCTATGCTTGGGTCAGTAAGACTATCTCTAAAGTCCTCCTAGTTAGGATGAGGCTGTGGATTTGCTTCCTACCACAACGAATATTAATTCAGGAAGCCAGTACAGGAGTTGTGTGGCAGCTCAGTGACAAAGCCTGTGCGGGCGGGACTGACAGATGGGTAACAGAGGGAGCGGAAGGCACTGTGTATTTGGAAGTGGAAACTATAAAATTAATTTGCATGTCCTCTATGAATGAGACATTAGCAATCACTTTTGAGCCAATTATGTTGGCCGTCCCATTTTTAACGATGGCAGTTACAGCCAATTTAATTAGTAAGTTTTTGTGAGTAATTTAACATTTCACTGAATTAAAGGGCTTTCTGAGGGGAAAAGAGGTGTCCTCTTTAAATAATATTCACAGCTCTGCAAAAGCAAATTGGTTAATAAACAGACATGCAACAACAGAGGTTGTTGTTCCATATTTTTCAAGTGACAATTTAATTAGGTCTTTAGAATGGAAAAATAGAAGCACTGTTTGCTATCAAGGATGGTGATGAATTAGTTGGGTTTACATTCTGGCATTTTCCTTTATCCTTCCTTCTCACTTGTTCTTTAGTTCCAATTTGTTATTTGATCTTTTTTCCCCCTTCTCCTTTTCTCCTTAGTTTTCCCTGCACTGTCCCCATCCTCCATCTTCAGGTATCATTCAAAGCTCTCATTACCTCTTTGCCCTCATCTGTGAGATTCCCTTTCTCCCTCTCTCCAGCCCACCCTACATAATGCATCAACTTAAGCTTCAGAAAGAACTGTTTTGTTCTTGGTACTCTTATGTATAAAAGCAACAATAATAATAAAAGGAAGTTCCTACCTTCCTTTTGACAACTTCTGCATTTCTTAGACACATTCATATCCAAGGCTCTCCACAGTGCTGTCCTTTATCTTTTTTCAGTGTATATTCTTTCTCATATTTGAACCCTTGATTCAGGGTCTACTCAGTGTCTCCTGAAGATGAATGTATGTACGTCTTTTCATTTTCTTTATAATTTTTTCCTTATCAGTCAGCTTACCTGGAATATGAACTATCTCCCTTTAGTTCATTTATATACAATTAAAGAAGAGTCCTACTTTAATCTCAGGACTAAGATTCTTAAAATTCAGACAGAAGTTGGCCATCTGTTATGGATCAAATTATGTCCCCCTCCAAATTTATGTGTTGAAGTCCTAACACTCAATGCTTGAGCATCTGATTGCATTTGTAGACTTTTTTTTTTAAAGAGGAAGAGCAAAAATCATATAAATTTAGTAATGTGCAAATTATAGGAGTCATAAAATATGAAACTCAAAGGGTCACTTCATTGTGGAAGCTTAAATATCTCCTCTTCATAGGAGAGAGAAATGGGTGGTAGGGTTTTTGAAGAGGAAAATATTTAAAGTGAAATCATTAGGACAGGCCTTCATCCACATGACTAGTGTCCTCATAAGAAGAGGAGATTGGGACACAGACAGGCACTGAGGGACGATGCTGTAGGACACATGGAGAAGGCCATATACAATGCTAGGATAGACGCTTCAGAAGGAAACCAAGCATGCTGATACCTTAGTCTCAGATTTTATCCTTTAAAACTGACAGAAGCAAATTTCTGTTGTTGAGGCTACCTGGTCTGTGGTGGCAGCCATACCAAGTAATCCACAGACCCCTTTCAGATGGTGTGGGTCTGCTCAGACCTCCATGCTTGGCACTGTTACCAACAGCCTAGCTTGGGGACCATGTTGGGATCCAGGCTAATGGGATTGAGCTGCCTGCCCATAAGAGAAATAGACAAAACATGGAACTTTATGCATTTTGATCAAACTGGTGAGAAGCAGGTAGATTGCTTCTTTCCACCAGTCCTACTGAAACAGTTATTAATTAATAGAAACAAAGGCCAAGTTATGTACATACATAGATTTAGTTAGCCAGCCTGCGTAAGATCTGACTGGGCTACCTCTGCTCCCATTTTCTTTGGTGCTTGTTAGGGTGGGAGGTCACAGTCGTTTAGCTTCCTTCTCTCAGCAGGAAAAATGTGTTCCTATCTCAGAGAAGGGGGGAAAATTCGGTCTGTTCCAGTACCCCTGACTCCATATCTGCAGCCTGCACAAGTGGACAGAGAGAGGCCTTCACTCCTGCTTTCTTCCCCAGGGTGTCTCATGGAAACAAAGCAATTCTGAATAAACTGTCCTCTTTGCATGCCATCTCTCTGGAGTCCTTTTCTGTATTTACTCAATGACTCAGTAACCTTCACATTCTGAAAAACACAAGTAAAAGCCTTGATTTGTCGTTCCCACATTTCTAAGGCGCAAATGAAAGTAACTTTTCACCAGTCTTTCTCTTGTATATTAATACTAGTAATTATTTTTTTAGGGATTAGTTGCCTGTTTTTTTTAAACTTTCCTAATTCCACTGTGTTCATAACATCCTACTCCAGAATCTAGGTGAAGCCCAGAGCTATGAGTAGTCTTAGTTCTCACCCTACTTTTGTCATTGTGGCAGATTTGGTATTTGAGTGCATCCCCTAAATTAATCTAATACTGCACTAACAATAACTCAGTCATTTGGTAGTTTTTACTGGGCAGCTGGAGAGTATGTGGGGCCACTGTAGCAATGTTTTCCTTTTGCATCGCTTCCTGTCCTATTTTAGTCTTCTGATGACTCCTTAGAGATCTCCTCTCCTGAATACAGAAATGAATCTGATTCCTAAGTTGCATATTCTACCCAAAATATAAGAAAGTGGAAATACAAAGCTTCGAAGTGCCAGTTATTCTTACGTTCACCAAAAAAGAAATGTTGGGTAACACATAAAGAGGGATGCATGAGGGCTGGGGTTGTGGTGCAGTGGTAGCGTGCTCGCCTAGCATGCGTGAGGCACTGGGTTCGATCCTCAGCACCATGTAAAAATAAAATAAAGATATTCTGTCTGCCTACAACTAAAAATTAAATATTTAAAAAAAAAGAGGGATGCATGAATTTCGAATAGTATGGGAATCCATAAAGATCAGGGAACGATTTGGGGGACATAGAGAAAATAGTTTCTTATATGTATTAGTTTTAGGTATGTAGATAGTGTGTCTTCTAAATCAAATTGATAGTAACTTGCTTTGTGATCCTAAAACACATCTCAAATTACAAATGATGTTTGAATATAATACGGTTTCTTTATTTTGGAAATTAACACTAGCATTAAAATACTCAAGGTTAGTACATGGTAGTAGTAAATAAACCAGATACTAGTTGTATCTGTAAACATGTTTTATAAATCTTTCTGGCATTTTTAGACTTTTAAACATTATCATATTAGTAATTACTTAGCATTAATGTTGCATTTTACTATCTTTTCTTTTATAAAAAGGACACTGCCTGAAATAATTCACTTTGATTGAAGATAGGTCAAGTATTCTCCACATTTGACCTAGAATGAGAACAGATCCATCTGATCTGAAAAATTAGAAATTCATACATATTATCCTTACAAAGAAATGAAAATAAATCCCATAATTAAGCCACTAGAACACAAACACAGGACTGATCTTAGTTTTAATCCTGTCTACATTAAGCCTAATTACCCAGCAGAATAATTTCGAGAGATACCACATGGGGTAGGGAATTGCTAGCAAAGTATTCACGAATAATTGATTTTGAAGGGAGGAGGGTTAGGGCTTGAAAATGGAAAAGAAAACAAAAACAAACCCCCCCCCCAATAAAAACAAGGATACCAGGCTGGAGAACATAGCTGTGAGAGCTATTTGAAAGGTTATGAATTCTGTATTTTATATAGGACAGCCTGCTATTGCAAAATTTGAAAGAGGAGAAAAAAGGCCATGTAGTCAGTTAACTTATTCATTACTACTCACTTTTTACCACTTTTCTCACTTTGGTGATGAATGTTTCAAGAGCCATTTTCCTTAAGAGATTAATGTATAGTTGAAAGACCATTACTCCTCAGAGTTTCCAGCTCTAAATTGATTTTACCATGCAGAAATAATCTCTATTAGACTCATAAGAAGTCTGAAGAATTGTCTTTGTTCTCAGGGCTTCCTTATATCTTATGCAAATTTAGCTAATTTCTCTGAGGTTTTGCTTAAAAGTAATTTTCTTCTTTTTCTCATTCCATCTAATTTTATGTGAATTCATATGTACAATTAATATGAATTCTGCAATTAAGTGACATAAAGTGTGCATTTCATTAGTGATCCACAATTAAAAAATATTTTGGGAACATGTTGGAATTTTCAGTTGGGCTTGCAGGCTGGCTGATTGTCTACTATGTAAATGAGATAACAGGCCAAGGTCAAGTCTTAGCGTGTGATCAAGAGAGTTGATGTAGAGAAGCACCCCTAAGGGACAGTGTAAAGGCCACCTTTGCTAGGATGTTTTGTAGGTCTGTGGATGCTGGAAGTGATGTGACCCCGAGGAAGGCTTTACTTCTACACTCTGACAAAGCTCAGAAGGCAGATTGGTGAGGGAAAGTGGGTCTTAGTCAAAACCAGCTTTGAGGAAGGCAGAGCCCCATCTTCAGGGGCTCAAGGGTGCAGAAGGCTTTCATGAGAGGGGAAAAAGGGTGCACTAAAACAAATGGCAGATAATTCATGGGATCTGCTCTTTTCCAACATCATGGCCTTCATTTTCCCTGAGTCTCCTTTTCACATAAGAGAACCTTGACCTCCTGGGACAACATCTGTATTTTCCTTAGAATACTGAGAGTAAGGGAGGTAAAGGATTGAGGGAGTAGATTAGGGAAAGGTTGGAAAAGAAGTAGAATAACTGTAAGGAAAATGTCTTTGCAAGTGAATCAGAAGAAATAACATTGTTAAATGGCTTCCCAAATTGCTTTGTTGCCACGTCAATGGCGTTTCCCAGCACAAGATGTTTATTGGTATAATTTGTTTATTGGTCATTTGGAAATCTTCTGCATCATTGTTTCTCATTCTGGGTTTGCATCTTGAATCCAACACTGGTCTGATAACATCCTAGTGACAGTGACTGATGGTTGGGTGAATGAGGGCAAGTAACTAAGCTCTCTGCATCTTAGTTTTGTCTGTAAAATGGGTCTTATATCCACATCTGATCTGAGCCAACCAGAAGTGAGTCTGATTCTCTCACGTATGTGTGCTCAATCTTTTGCCCTTCTCCCTCTAATAGTTTTACACCACTCTCATCACTCTATAGGAAGTGTATTTTGCATGCACTATTTGAAGCTACGGAGAAAGATTATTTTCCAAACTTTCTGAAGCTGGTGTTAATCCTAGGGTACAGCCCTGAGGCAGGAATCCCCTTCTGCTATCACCTAAAGGAAATACTACTATATTGTCTGAATCTATGCTAATTTTCAAACTTTAAATTCTAGCCATCTGTTCTTAACAAGGATCTAAATGCCTCCCTTGGGACCAGATTTTCAGACTTAAGTCAGCTTTCTGTATTTGTGTATTGTCACTCTGATACACTAAAGAGGTCTAGGAAGTGATCCAAAGTGGTTAAGAATCCCTGAAATCCTGGAGAGAAAAAGCAAATGAAGTTATTTCCTAACCAACATGAGACTCAAAGCTGCTTTCTACCTGCAGATTTTTCCTGCTCAGGACATAGAATTTTTTGACAACAGAAGTTCTCAGATTTGCCATCTCGGATCCTTTTTTATGGGGACATTTCTATAGGTACATAAAACATCCGGCTATTTACAACCTAAAATCTGTGCTGGTGCCATCTGTTGGTTGATTGTTTATCATTCAGAGTGTCATGGGAGAAGTAGTGTCTCTGAAGAAGCATCTGGAGAGTTGACAGAGAAAAGGGGAACTCAACTCAAGACCAGTGGGGTTCTTGGCTTATGCAGTGGAAATGAATTTAAGCATGCACCAGTCATAGGCGTAGACAGCTTTATTTAAGATAGCAGATACACAGAGAATGTGGACCATCTCAAAGGGTAAGAGATACATTCTGGAGGTTCCCAGATCTTTTAAGGGAAACTTGGTAAGGGGTGGGTATGGGAAGGAATATAGGAAAGGTGTCAATCTGGTGATCTCAAGATGGCTTCTGGTGGTCTGGTCAGTGTCAGGATCCTCAGACTGCCATGACCTCATCTGATTAGGTGATAGTGCTGGGAAAATCCCCTAAATTTTAGGTTTTTCAAGATACAGTAACTCTCTCAGTGAATTTATTGGGAGATTAACTAATAGTACACAGGTAGATTTACAGATTTCCCAGGCATTTGTGAGTGACAGACCTGGAAGAGAGGCTGACTTAGTCCAGGAAACCTATGTGGAATTACTGAATTAAAATCTTATTTTCTTGTCCTTCCTTTGTCTCCTTTCTACATATTTTTAAATTCTTCTATCCTAGTTTAATAGGATGACCTCTTCCCCCCCCCTTAATCATTTACATTTCCAAAATTACCTACCAAAAACTATAGAAAAATAACACTATAGCTTTGTTTGCCTTCCTTATTCTTAGTTCTTTAAACAGCTCATGTTTCTTTTCCTTTGGCTAATATGAACACATATCTTTCCCCCTTTTTGCTGTTGGTGAAATTGCCAGTCATTTATTTTATTCATAACATTTATAAAGCTTGCTGTCACCCAAATGTCAGGTTTTTTTTCATACTGGTGAATTCGAATATTTCATTCTCACCTTCCTCTGATTGAAAAGTCTGCAAAGATCACTATGTCTATGAACAATGGGATTGATTATTGGCCTTCCTGATTGTTATCTTGGACCTAATTTGATATTTGAAATACCTGATTTGGTATTTTTATTGGGAAATATTAATTAACACGTTTGTTAATTTGGAAATAGTCATTAGAAAATAGTCATTTGAATTTTTTTTTTAAATGGCATCAGTTTGATTTTAAGGGATGTCTTCGATTTCAAAATCACTTCCAAACTTAACTGAGATATAACCTTTTAAAATTAAGTAAATTTATTATTTTTGTGGTACTGGGGATTGAATCCAGGTTCTCACACATCCTAGGCAAATATTCTAGCACAGAGCTACAGCCCCAGCCTCCTTACTTTAAGATAGGGTCTTGCTGAGTTTCCTAGGCTGATCTCAAATTTGTGATCCTCCTGCCTCAGCCTCCTGAGTAGCTGAGATTATAGGCATGTGCCATCATTCCTGGGTATTAAATTTACTTTAACTGGTACATAAAAACATAAAAATTATGCTTATTACTGGAATACCATATGTTTTATATATGTATGTAGTTTGTAAATCAAGTTAACTACAACTATCTCTTTTATGGCAAAAACTTTCAAAATCCTTTCTTATACCCTTTAAAATACATAGTACATTATTCTCTGTAGTCACTCTATGTACAATAGTACACCAGAACTTCTTGTTGCTAATTAATTGTAACTTCTTACCCATTGACAAACCTTTCCCCATCCTTCCTGTGTTCCGCAGTTTCTGGTAAAACATTCTACTCTCAACTCCTGTGAGATCAACTTTTTAAAATTCCATACAAATGACACTGTCTTAAATGTCAGATGGTACCATGTGGTATTTCATAATGATCTCTAGTCCTATGCATGTTGTCACATTTTATTTTTGTGGCTGAATACTACTGTGTATGTGTATCAGATTTTCTTTGTCCATTCATCAGTTGATGGACAATTCAGTTGTTTCCATTTCCCCACTATTGTGTGTAGTGTTGTAATGAACATGGGAATGCAGATGTCTCTTCCACATATTTATTTCCTTTGAATCTATTCCCAGGGGTGGGATTGCTGGATTATATGGTAGTGCTATATTTAACTTGTTGAGGAAACTCCCTACTGTCTACTCTAATGGCTAACTTACATTCATAACAACAATGTACAAGGGTTCTCTTTACATCCTCACCAATACTTACCATCTTTTGTCTTTTTGCTAATAGCCATTTTTCCTGGGGTTAGATGGTACCTCTTTGTGGTTTTGACTTGCATTTCCCTGATGATCGGTGATATGGAGCATACTTTTCTATATCTGTTGGGCATCCTTATATCTTCTTTTGAGAAGCATCCATTAAGGTCTTTTGCCTATTTTTAAATCAAGTTATTTTTTTTGGCTCTTGAGTATTACAATTCCTTATATTCTGGATATCAACCTGTAGTCAGAGGTATAGTTTACAAATAGTTTATATTTGGTAGATTGTCTCTTTACTCTGATTTCCTTTACTGTGTAGAAACTTTTTGTTCAGTATAAGTCCATTTCTTTCTGTTTTGGGGGTTTTCTTAAAAATATCTTTGAGCCTTGCCCATTCTAATATTCCAAAATGTTTCCTCTATTATTTTTCTAATAGTTTTATAGTTTCAGGGCCTACATTTAAGTCTTTAATCCATTCTAAGTTGATTTTTGTAATAAGAGATTGCAGTTTCATTCTCATTCTTGCAAATATATAATTTCCACAGCACCATCTATTGACAAGATTATTCATTTTCCAATGTATGTTCTGAGCATTGTCAAAAATCAATTGTAGATGTCAAACTGTCAAGAATCAGCTGCCTGTAGATGCATGGTCTATGTGTGTGCTTTTATGCCAATAGCATGCTGTTTTCATTACTACAGCTTTGCAGTGTGCTTTGAAGTCAGGGAAATGCCTCAGGTTTTGTTCTGTTTGCTCAAGATAGTTTTGATTATTCAGGAGATTTTGTCGTTCCATATGAACTTCAGGATTTTTCTTTTTTAGTTCTTTGAAGAATATCATTGGTATTTTTATAAGGAATGTATTAAATATACAGATTGCTTTGGATAGTGCTCTAGTTTGGATCTGGAATGTGCCTTCAAGACCTATGTGTTGAAGGCTTGACTCCTGGCTTGATACTGCTGAGAGGTGATAGAACCTATAGGATGTGGGCCTACAGGGAGGATTTAGATCACTAGAGGTGTGTCCTTAAGGCAATACTGAGACTTCAGCCCCGTTGTGTCTCTGTCAGGGTTCCTGGCCATGAGGTAAGAGGCTTTGATTCACACTGTCCTCCAAGACATGATGTACTGCCTTACCATAGTCTGAGGCCAATTGATCATGAACTGACAACAGGAGGCAAGATCATCTTTTTTTTCTTTATAAGTTGTTTTATCTTGGGCATTTGTTACAGTTACAGAAAGCTCTCTAACACAGGCAGTATGGACATTGTAACAGTATTGTTTATTCCAATCCAGAATGTCTTCCCATTTGTGTCCTCTTCAATTTCTTTAATCAATGTTTTATAATTTCTCATGATAGAGATTCTGTTAGGTTTTTATCACTGTAACCAAAATACCTGATAAGAACAACTGAGAGGAAGACAGTTTATTTTGGTTCATGCTTTCAGAGGTTTGGTCCATGGTCAGCAGACTCCACTGCTGTGGTCCCAAGGTGAGGAAGAAGAACATGGCAGAAGGCTGTGGTGGAGGAGCACTGCTCTACTCATTGGACCTAGGAAGCAGAGAGGGGAGAAGGGGCTGCAAGGGAAGAAGAACTCTTCCATGACATTCCCCAGTGACCTACCTCTGGTTGTGTCCTTCCATCTCACTATTACCCCCCAGTTAGTCCATTCACCTTAGGATGGAGTAATTGGGTTGTAACTCTCAAAATCCAATCATTGCACCTCTGAATATTTCTGCACTAATTGGGGAGCTTTGGGGAGGACATCTCATAACCAAAGCATAAGAGATATTTTACTTTTTAAAATTGTATTTATCCCTCAAATTGAAAATGAAAACATACACAGATACTGTAAATGAAACAATATTCTTTATTTCAGATAATATGCTATTGGCATATAGCAATGTTACTGATTTTTGTTTTTTATCCTGCAATTTTCCTGAATTCATTTATTGGTTATGATAAAATTTTCTGTGTTGTGTGTGGAATATTTGGTATTTTTTATATATAAGATGTCATCTGCAAAGAGACAATTAGAAATGGTTAGATTTTGTGAGGTATAACTACTTTTGCCATTTGAATACCCTTTATTTACTTCTCTTGCCTGATTGCTATGGCTAGAACTTCTAGCACTATGGTGAACAAAAATGTTTAAAGTGGAAATATTTGTATTCTTCCATATCCTAGAGGTATGACATTTAACAGCTGCTTGCAAAATTGTAAATTTTGTGGTTCCTGAAATTGGCACTGATCACCTGGTGATTGCAGCCTCCACTTTGGGCTATGTGATCTAGAGGAGGAAATTTTTGAAACACAGGAGGATTTTATTCAAGAATATTGCAATAGGAGAGAGAGATTAAACCGTACAATCCTGATGTAAGAGGGGAGTTTTTAAGCACAGATGAGAGTTAGTCAAAACAAAACAAACAACTCAAGGATGTTGTAGGAAGATTGTTCAGTGTTATTATATTATCAATGCTTATTGGTGCTTATGGAAGGTAGGCTACCCTCCCACAGAGATGCAGAGTGAAGGACACTATCTTTCTTGATAGTCACATTTCAAAGAGATGAGTTCTGGTCCTTTTGAAAGGGTTGCTGAATTGTAAACTTGGAAAGATTTACATCTCAAGTCATTGGTGAAAGAATTCACAATTTCAAGTTTTCTTAAGTAACTGCTCTTAAGAAAAGGGAAGTCATGGGTCCGGAGTTAGAAAGGAACCTATCTAAAGTTTAGTCAAGGTGAGGGCAACATTAAACTGTCCGAATGTTCATTCTTTTCTTCCACCAACTCTCCTTCCCGAGAGTAAAAAGAGTTTATGTGGCAGAGAGAACATGAGCACTCAGCAAGAAATTCTTGATATATTAGCTGGGAATTGTTGATGGTTGAACTCTATATTTAAGAGATTTCACTAAGTTTAGGAGGTTGCACTAGGTCAATGTATAAGACTATCATATGGGTCATACAAAGTCAAGCTAATTGTTTTATCTTTATAGATTTTTTAAAGCTTCATATGGTAATATAAATAAATCTAGAAGGTACAGATCAATAAATATTTATACATATATGTACACATGAACAACTAACCAAAGCATAATAAAGAACTCTTTTGGTATTCTATATGCCCTTTGCTCCCCTTATCAGTCAATAACCAATAAAGGTAAAATTATTCTGACCTTTATCACAATAGGTGGTCTGTGCCTGTTTTTTTAACTTGATATGTATGGAAACATGCCATGCATACTCTCTTGTTTGTTCATCAATGTTGTGCATATCAGTAGTTTATACATTTTCCTTGCTGTGTAGTGTTCCATTGTATCACTCTATCATAGCTCTTTTATTTATTCTATTGATAGACATTAGCATTGTATCCAGTTGGGGGTTATTAGGAATGAAGCTACTCAGAGTTGGAACTCATAACTTATTAGACACATACATTCATTTTTGTTGGGAGTATTGCCAGGAATAGAATATTTGGGTCTTAAATTAGACATATTTTTATCTTTAGTATGTACTCTCAAACCAAGTACTTTTATCAATTTATACTTCCACCAGCAATATATGAATTATAATTGTTTCACATATTTGTCAGCATGTGGGATTGTCTGACAGTTTCATTTTAGTCATTTGGTGAGTATTTAATGATACATATTTGTTATTTTATTCCCATTTCCTTGATGAATAATGGTATGAAGTAAAATTTTCATGTTTGGTAATGGGAATATTTTTGAGTGCCTTTTCAAATCTCTTAATTTTTTTCTGTCCAATTATCTTTTCCTCAATTCTTTGTAGATTTGTGTATATTCTAGATATATACATTATTTTTAGATCATTATGTATATTGCAAACATCTTACCCTAAGCTATGCCTTGACTTTTTACTCTTTTATGGTATTTTTTGATGAGAAAAAATTGATAATTTTTCTGAACTCCAGTTAATGCTTTCTCCTATGGGTTCTTCATTTTGTGTGCTCTATTTTAAAAATCTTTGCCTACTTTTTTCTCTAAAAGCTTCATTTAAAAAAAATTTCCATATTTAGGCCTGTGCTCCATCTTAAATTAAGGAATGAAGTACCTTATGGCAGTGGGTAGGATAGCCAATACAAGACGGAACAGAATTAGGGGCAGTGGAATTCCTTGTCTTATTAGAAATCAGACTACTTAAAAATATTTCAAGAGAAGGTAATGTAGCTGATATTTGGCCTACTAAATATGACCATAATTCTAAATGAAATTTGGTCAACTTCTGTACTGTAGAATGCTTATCTAGAAAGACAGAACCTGAAGACTAGTGTTTTCAAAGAACACACCCAAAGCTCACAAACTTCCAAATGTCCTATATGCCTTCTCTTAAAATTCCAGGTACCTGTACATTTTAGTTTTTCCATTCACTTCTTTGATGAGTTATAGGAAGAGGAGCAATAGGAAATAAATTCTATCATAGTAATATTGGGTCACTATTGGTGACTGCCTGTAGTGCCCTGCAAATTGTGTCACACTTAGAAGTGTGTAATGTAGCCTCAATAGCAGAAAACCACACAGCACATGAATTGACCAGGATCATTAATAGAACTTTCTGAATGTCGGGTTAGGAGTTAGAGAATCCAGTTAGCATGTGTTAGCCCTCTAACATAAATGGCCATGACTTTTATTAATGAGACTATCAAATAAATGAGGCAACCGTTTAGATAGTTTCAACCCTACACCTCAGTGGGAATCACAGGATTGAGTCTAGAGTTGACATGGGACAGTGGGTAGTGAAGGGATTTGCTCCTGTGTTGGAAGGTGGTAGGTGAGGTGGGAGCTTAATAGAACCTTAGAGTTTTGGAAGCCACTTAACAATTTATAAATTCATTTATTCATTCAGTAGATACACATTTTCTACAATTTATAATGTATTCTGAATTCTGCCAACTGAAGGAGCTTAGGTTTATTTTAAGGATATGAAGCACATACAAAAAAATGTCCAGCACTATAAGAAAAAGAGTGATAAATTTTTGTTACATTTTAATCCCTTAGACTGGGTTCCTTGAAGGTAAGAGTATGAATTATCTTAGAACTAATGACTGAATCCTTCCTAAAGTGGAAATAATCTGCTTCCTAATGCCTACCTCATTTTAAATACTCTTCTGAATACATTTAGGATCTAATATGTCATAAAATAACCTAGGCATTGAGGATACCAGTGTAAACAAAAAGACAATGTTCCTGAGGTCACATAGCTTTTCTTGGAGAAGGAGATGCTGCATTGGTCTTGAAGAATGGAAAAAATGTTTTTGAACACTTGGTGATTAAACAGAAATATATTCTAGATAGGAAAAACAATGGGAACAAAGATGTGAAAGCAAGATGTTTTAGGGCAAAATGGATAACAATAATTCAGACTGACTAGAAAACAATGAATAAAAGGGAATATGAAATGTTGGGGCATGATAAACAGACCTCTGTTGTCCGTGTGCCTTCTAGACTATCTGAGAAATGAAACAATGGCTAACGGTGGAGTGAGTTAGACATACGCAGTTCAGTAAGACTCAGGGGGCCTGAGCCAAATCCCAGAATCTGCCAGATAAGTCCACCCTATCATGGAGCATGGCAGCCATACCCCTGGCAAGAATAAGCCTTTGTTCTTCTTTCAATATAGAATGATTCATGAATAAGCTCTCTTCTAATGTTAGAATTCCACCCTCCCCCAAATATATTAATCAGATAAGTCCCTTTGCTTTCCCAACACAAGAAAAGTATACTAATGAAGTGGGTCAAAATTAGACTAATTGAAAGCTCTCAGAAGAAAGCAGCAGGAGGAAATAGTGCTTCTCATTAATACTCTTTAATTTCTTCCTTCTTTTAATCCATTGAACTTACTCATTATGCATATGGTCAAAAAGGGAAAGAGCCTCACTCAGAAGAAATCAGCAGTTTCTTAGGCCAGCCTTGTTTGTAGCTTCTGGATGCTCTTACTCTGATATTGACATCCTCCTGGACTCCTGGTGAGCAGATGTACATTTGCCTCTCGAAGGGAAAATGAATTGGAATATGAAGTACCTAATGCTAATATACCCAAGTCTAACATACCCAAGACTGAAAATGAATTCCCTACTCTACCATCCAAATTAATCTAGCCACCATATCCAGTGCAACCTATTAAAGATCTGCAATGGGACTAAATCAGTGTTAGGATATTCATATAATATATTTCAGAAAGACCCTCCAATTATAAAACATGGAGTTTCCCCAAATCTGAATGGTAAAGGCCAACATAAAATTATCAGGTCCTTGTGAGCTGAAGGTCTTTTTTCCTGGCCTCAGGAGTTCCTGGTAGCTGGGAAGATGCAATTTCTTGATCATCTCTATTCTAAATGAAGATTTCCTTGCTTAAAGGAGGTGTGGTTTCTTTAGGACCTCAGAAGTTGTACTGATAGCAAACATCCCAGGATACTGATCTTTTAAGAGAACAGTTTATCAGATTTATATGATTAGATCTGCATTGGTTATATGCATGAACTTTAGCAAGTCTCTAGTTCCTGAAGCAATCAGCCTGGATAGAATTATGATCTCAGAACCCAGTGCTAATGCTCAATCTTACCCAAGATTATAGGGGAACTCCGTAGTTCAAGAAAAAAAGTGTGTGGTGGAAGAAATTCCTCATAAAAATTTCCTACCAAATTATCATAATGATTTTAGATTTTAGATAGAATTAAGTGCTTTTTCATTTTCATTGGGTATTTCCTACACAGAGGGCTCTGTTGCCTGCATTAAAATATTAAAATACCTGTTAGGTTGATTACACCTGAGGAGACAGGATTAGTTTTAATGTGGGAAAGTCTGACTTTGGGCCAACTGTATGCAGAGACCTGGACAAATTACTGGTTTAGAACCATCCATTTTAATTAAGTCTAAAAGTAACCCAGAGATTTGATGGTTTCAAGTAAAAAGAACATAAGTTGAGAATAAAATGAAATGCGTGATTGTTATGATTTGGATAGAAGGTATTCCCCGAAAAGCTCACTTGTTAGGCAATGTAGGAATATTCAGAGGTGAAATGATTAGATTAAGAGCTATAACCTCAGCAGTGGATCAGACCATTAGATGGATTGGTAATTTCATCAGACTACTGAGCGGTAACTGCAGGTGAGGTGTGCCTGGAGGAAGTAGATCACTGGGGGTGTGGCCTTGGACTACATCTTGTCTCTGTTTCCTCACTCTTTCTGCTTCCCGGTTACTGTAAGCTGCGTAGTTTTTCTACCATGCACTTCCTGCCTTGATATTTCTGTCTCAGCTCAGGCCCAGAGCAATGGAGTCAGCTGACTCCATTGTGGGCTTCACACCTTCACACCTGAAGCCAAAAATTAACTTGTCCTCTTCTAAGTTGTTACTGTCAGATATTTTAGTCACTACAATGAAAAACTGACTAAGGCAATGATCATTTCCACATGAACTATGGAAGTTCCTTCCTTCCCCTCTGCTGAACCACTCTGGGGCTGCCCATTATAGAAGATTATCAGGGAGAAGAATAATGTGAAGCCATTCTATAATAGAAGTGCATGAGTTTATTCATTCACTCAGTCCAGAGAGATTTACATACATTCTATTGATTAGATGCTGTTCTAGAACTCAGGGATGCATCAGTGGCCAAAACAAAACTCCCTCATAAAGCTTACATTCCACAGGAAGAGGCAGACAAACAGTCTATCAAAGCATGATCAATGATTTGGAGAGAAAAAGGAAATAGTGTTGGATAGGGCAGGTGCTGCCTCACTGTTTGAGAGACCTAAGGAAATAACATAGGAGGTAAGGAATGATCTGGGAGACTTGAGCCTCATTAGATGAGTGAAACAGGAATAAAGGGAATAGATAAGATTAGTCGTGATGGTCCCAAGGCAAGTAGTTGTGGGAGGCTGTGAGGGCTGAGCGTCTTGCTAAGATCATGGGATTTTTCTCTTCACACATTTAAATGAGGTACGGGCCTTGAGAAGCTGTTCTTTGGTTTCTCATGAAACAGTAGGTTGCTTAGAATTGGTTCTTGATTGTTGCAAAAGCCACTACTAGCAAACTTTGTCTTACATTGCTTTTAAGTCACTGGAATTGAAAAGAAAGTGGAGTACTTATATAGAACAACATATTCCCATTTAGGCACTAATAGGACATATCCTTCTAGAAGATTCTCTGTATTTTATCATCAACTTTTCAGAATTAGATGATGCAGTAAGAAATGTTTCCACCTTTGTTAAAATTATTTTTTATGTGGTGCTGTGGATTGAATCCAATGCCTCACCCTTGCTAGGCAGGGGCTCTAACACCGAGCTACAACCCCAGTCGCTATGTTTCTACCTTTTTACCTTGTATTTTTTTGGCAGGGTTCCTTCTTGGCAGATAAAACTGAATAATAGGGGACTGAGGAGGTGGCTCAATGGCAGAGTGCTTGCCTTGCACGTGTGAGGCACTGGGTTTGATCCTCAGCACCACATAAAAATAAAGACACTGTGTCCATGTATAACTAAAAATATTTTTAAAGACTGAATAATAAATTTCATTTAGTAGATAGGATTCTAATGACAGCGCCATTGTTGCCATTGCTTCAAGAGACAGAAGATAAAATTGTTCTTCTGGAATATAAATTCCAGCATCTACATTTTTATAGTGCAGAGTCTCTATGATTGCATTCATACATGGGAAATACTTTTGGGCTTGTTTCTTAAATGCTTAAAAATAATAAATAGATGGGCATGTATAGATAATTATTTTTTCCTAGAGATTATTTTTAAATTTTTTGATACATTATAATGCATCATTGTATTATATTCATACATGTACATGACATCATTGGGTCCATTTCATTTTCTAGCACCTCCCCTACTCCTTCCTCTTCACCTCCTTCCTGTACTTTACTGTTTTCCCTTCTGTTTTTATGAGGTCCCTTTTCTCCCCCTTTTCTTTCTAGTTGCCACATATGAGAGAAAACATATAGCCCTTGATTTTCTGACTTGGACTTACTTCACTTAACACAATGTTCTCTAGTTCCATCGATTTTTATGAAAATGACATAATTTTGTTTTTTATGGTTGAATAAAACTCTATTGCAGACATATGTGACATTTTCTTTATCCATTCATCTATTGAGAGACAACCAGGCTGGTTCCATAATGTAGCTATTGTAAATTATGCTGCTATAAAAAAGGCTATGTGTTTATCACCATAGTATGATGACTTTTTAATTCTTTTAGACAAATACCAGGGAATGACATAGCTGGGTCACCTGGCGGTTCCATTCCTAGTCTTTTAAGGAAATGCCATGCTTATTTCCATTGTAGTTACGCTAATTTACAGCCCTACCAACAGTGTATAAATGTGCCTTTCCCTCCACATTGTCTCCAGCATTTATTATTTGTATTCTTGATGATTGCTATTCTAACTGGAGTGAGATGAAATCTCAGTATAGTTTTGATTTTCATTTCCATGATTGCTAAAGGTGTTGAATGTTTTTTTCATATATTTTTTGGTTATTTGTATTCTTTTGGGAGATGTCTAGTCATTAATTCACCCATTTACTGATTGTTTATGGATTTTGTGGTTGAATTCTTTCTATGTTCTGTAGGTCAATGCTCTGTCCCTCGAGAGGTGGCAAGTATTTTCTCCCATTTGGTAGGCTTTTTTTCCATACTCTTGTTTCCTCTAATGTGTAGAAACTTTTAAATTTAATGCCAATCCAGTTATTCTTGGTTTTATTTCCTGAGTCCTTTTGAGGGTATCACTGCTTGTACCTGTGTGCTGGGGTATTGAACCTGTGTTTTCTTTCATCTATTGAAAAAAGAAATTATGGTCTAATTCCTATGTCCTGAATCCATTTTGATTTGATGTTTGTGCAGGGTGAGAGGGATCTGGTTTCATTTTTCTACATATAGATATGATTTTCTTGGTACTGTTTGTTGAAAGGGCCATCTTTTCTCCAATGTGTGTTTTTGGTACCTTTGTCAAGAACTGGGTGACTATTGACTGTGTCTTCTATATATTCTCTTGGTCTGTGTCTGCTTTTATGCAGATCCATGCTGTTTTTGTTACTATAGCTTTGTAGTATAATTTGAAATCAGATATTGTAATGCCTCCAGCATTGCTCTTTTTGCTCAAAATTGCTATACCTGTTCTGAGTTTTTTATTCCATATGAATTTTAGGATTTTTTCCCCTGGTTTTGTGAAGGTCATTGGTATTTTGATGGGGATTGCACTGAATCTGTAGATGCCTTTTGATAATACGGACATTTTAATAGTATGGATTCTGTCTATCCAAGAACATGGAAAGTCTTCATTTTATAATGTCTTTAATTTCTTTCTTCTATGTTCTATAATTTTCATTGTAGAGGTCTTTCACTTTCTTAAGTTTATTCCTAGATTTTCTTTTAAGTATTATGAATGGATATTTTAAAAATTTCTTTTCCAGTGAATTCATTAGAGAGAAATTCATTCTGTAGAGCAATTATATGTAGAATTAATTCTATAGAGAAACTATTGATGATTTTTGAATCCTGCTATTTTGCTGAATTTGTTTATTCCAAGATTCTTTGGTGGCATCTTTAGAATCTTTTATTTGTAGTCATAGTACCTACAAACAGTGATAAGGTGACTTCTATTTTTTGTTTGTATTCCCTTTATTTCCTTCTCTTGAGCCCTATATTGAGTAGAAATGGTTAGAGTGGGGCATTCATTCTTTTCCCATTCCTTATTTTAGAGGAAAATTTTTTTCCCATTAAGTACAATATTGGCTTTGCATTTGTAGTAGCCTTTATGATACTGAGGTAAGTTCCTTCTAAGCCTCGTTCCTTCAATGTTTTTATCATGAATGGCACTGAATTATGTCACTGTTTTTTCATCTTTGGAAATGATCATGTAATTTTTGTCTTTATTTATATGATGAATTGTTTGTGTGTGTTGAACCATCCTTACATCCCTAGAATGAAATGAACTTAATCATGATGTATAATCTTTTTAATGTGTTTTTGAATATGAATTGGTAATATTTTATTAAGGACTCTTGCATCTATATTCATCAGGGATATTAGTCAAGAGTTTTCTTTCCTTAATGAAACCTTATCTGGTTTTAGTACCAGAGTAATACTGATAGTCAGCCTCTGGAATTCTTTGTTTGTTCTCTCCAGTGTTTGAATGGATGTAGTTAACAAAAGTCTTCAGGCACTGCACATTCCTCAGTAGAGCTAGCTGCTTCTGTAGAAGGGGTGATTATCAGGTAAGTCTTTCAGGCTGGTTTTAAAAAGTCGGCTTCATGTCATCTTTCCCAATCTGTGTCATCCTTTCAACCTGCTTATTTACCTGAAGGTGATAAGGGACAATGATGATAACTTTGAGGCTCCTGATAAATCATCACTGACACAACAATAGCACTTACTGATGACTTAAATGTGTGCCAGAAACTTTTCTAGAATCCTATTTATATTAACTTTAGCAACAACTATGACTACTTCCATTTTAAAGATAAGAAAATAGAAGCCTATAATTAAGCAAATTACCAATGGTCACCGAGTTCAAAAGTAAAGGAGCCAGAATATTTAGATAGTATACCTACAAGTTTCAATTCATAAATACCATATTGTATGACTTCTTGAAAATTCAGAATCAGAATTAGAATATATGAATTGGTAGTGTAGTTGGACACACATTTGTTCAAATTTTACTTAAATATGTAGAGGAATAGTTTTTAATTAGCAAAAATGCTGCTTTTTCAGTTTGTTGTGATATCTTGAGAAGGTTCCAATCATTTAAATAGCTTTTTTTTCCCCACATATTGACAGTTTGGTAAAATACTGATAAGCTCAGTCTTATTTATTCCTCTGCATTTTCAAAGTATCTGGGATATGAGGGAAGAAAATAATTTAAGAAACCATGTCGTGGTCTGACTCTTGTTCTGATGAAGAAAGATGAAAAAGACCTTTGCCCTCACCCTAAAGTTCCTCAAAAATCTGGGTAAACTACATGATTGTCATTTCAAAAGTTATTAGAGAACAGATGTCCAAAGAAATTTAAATAAATTGAACTCCAGAACGTGACAAACCCTTCATGAGAGAGGAGCGATGCACAGTGACTCTAAATCCTGACCAGCACAGAGGGAGGAGGAAGAGGTATCTGCCACTCCCATGATAAGCTATTCTAAACTAATTTTAACAGCTGTGTGTGGGTTGGTGTAACAGATTAGGATCCATAAAAGCCCTAGATCCAGACTGAGACTGAACTGCTTCCCCCTCCACCCTTACTCCTCCATACTGGTTTTCATTGGGTGCAGCAAGTAGCTCCTCAAAAGCAGAGCTTGGGAAAGAGTTGAAAAGAGTACCCTGAGGTACTTGAGGATTTCATCAAGTCTGCAGAATGAATATGAAGAAAGCAACACCTGTGTGCGTCATAGACCAACTGCTGGAAATTAAAGATGCAATGCAGATCTTAAAAACAGCTATAGAGGGGAAATGATCACAACTTCTTACCACAAACAATGGAGACTGGAAGAAAAAAGTTACATCTATATCCTGAAACACAAAACTCTGTTAACCTAAAATATTATACATAGTGAAGAATATGTTCAAGGGTGAGAGAGAATTCAAAGATGGGTGAAAGTTGAAAATGTCATGTCCACCAGACCTGCTTTATAAGAGGTATGAAAGAAATATTTCTGACTGATGGGAAATGATATCTGATGGACTAGATTGAATCCCACATATCTTATAGGAAGGAATAAAGGGTACCAGAGAAGGTATATACCTGGGTAATATAAAGGAACTGTTTTAATAACTGCATCTCACATATATACATCAATTTCTTTAAACAGAAAAGTGAAAACAATGTAATGTAGGGTATATAACATAGAAGTAAAAGAAGAGCTCAAAGAGGATAAATGGAATTACACTCTTAAGATCTCACATTATCTATAAAATTATATTTGAAGACATTATATAATTGCATTGTAATATGCAAAACTAATTTGTTAAATGCAATGAAAACAACTTAGAGGTCAGTTTGTAACACTACATGTTTATATTGGAAAATAAAAAAAACTAAAATCAACATCCTAAGCGCCTACCATTTATTTATTTAATTCTAATTAGGTATATATGACAGAATGCATTTTGATTCATTGTACACAAATGGAGCACAACTTATCATTTCTCTGGTTGTACATGATGTAGCCTTGCACCATCTGTGCAGTCACACATGTACCTAGGGCAATGATGTGCATTTCATTCCACCATCTTTCCTGCCCCCATGCCTCCTCCCCTTCCTTCCCTTTGCCCAAAATTCCTCCCATGCCCACCCTCACCCCCCCATTGTGGATCAGCATCCACTAATCAAAACATTCAGCCTTTGGTTTTTTGGGATTGGCTTGCTTAACAGCATGGTATTTTCCAACTCCATCCAAATTTACCTGCAAATGCCATAATGTTCTCTTTTAATGCTGAGCAATTTTCCATTGTGTATATATACACACCACAGTTTCTTTATGCATTCATCTATTGAAGGGCATCTAGATTGGTTCCACAGTTTAGCTGTTGTGAATTGAGCTGCTATAAACATTGAAGTGGCTGTGTCACTGTAATATGCTGTTTTTAAGTCCTTTCACTATAGACCGAGAAGTGGGATAGCTGGGTCAAATGGTGGTTCCATTCCAAATTTTCTAAGGAATCTCCATACTGCCAGATTGGTTGCACCAATTTGCAGTCCCACTAGCAGTGTGTGAGTGTGCCTTTTCTCTCTCATCCTCTCCAACACTTACTGTTGCTTGTATTCTTGATAATTGCCATTCTGACTGGTGTGAGATCAAATCTTAGAGTAATTTTGATTTGCATTTTTTTATTTACTAGTGATATTGAACATTTTTTTAATGTATTGATTGTATATCTTCTGAGAAGTGTCTGTTCAGTTCCTTAGCCCATTTATTGATTGGGTTGTTTTTTTAAGTATTTTGAGTTCTTTGTATATCCTGAAGATTAATGCTCTATATGACATGCATGTGGTAAAAATTTGCCCCCCAAATGTAGGTTTTCTTCACCTCATTGATTGATTTCTTTGGCTGAGAAGAAGCTTTTCAGTTTGAATCCATTCCATTTATTGATTCTTGATTTTATTTCTTGTGTTTTTGAAGTCTTGTTAAGGAAGTTGGGGCCTAATCTGATGTGATGAATATTGGAGCCTACTTTTTCTTCAATTAGGTGCAGAGTATCTGGTCTAATTTCTAGGTGCTTAATCCACTTTGATTTTATTTTTGTGCATGGTGAGAGATAAGGGTTTAGTTTCATTTCGCTACATATGGATTTCGGGTTCTCCAGCACCATTTGTTGAAGAGGCTATCTTTTCTTCAACTTATGTTTTTGGCACCTTTGTCTAATATGAAAACTGTATTTATGTTGGTTTGTCTTTGTCTTCTATGCCATTTGTCCATGCGTCTATTTTGGTGCCAATACCATGCTGTTTTTGTTACTATAGCTCTAGTATAGTTTAGAGTCTGGCAGTGTGATGCCTCCTGCTTCAGTCTTCTTGCTAAGGATTGCTTTGGCTATTCTGGGTCTCTTATTCTTCCAAATGAATTTCATGATTGCCTTTTCTATTTCTATAAGGAATGACATTGGAATTTTAATTGGAATCACATTGAATCTGTATAGTGCTTTGGGTAGTATGGCCATTTTGACAATATTGATTCTGCCTGTCCAGGAGCATGGGGGATTTTTCCATGTTCTAAGGTCATCTTCAATTTCTTTCTTCAGTGTCTTGTAGTTTGCATTGCAGAGGTCTTTTGCCTCTTTTGAGTTAAATGGATTCCCAAGTATTTTAAGTTTTTTGAGGCCATTGTGAATGGGATAGTTTTCCTAATTTCTCTTTCAGCGGGTTTATCACTGATGTATAGAAATGCATTTGATTTATGGGTATTGATTTTATATCCTGCTACTTTGATGAATTCATTTACTAATTCTAGAAGTTTTCTGGTGGAAAGTTTTGGATCCTCTAAGTGTAGAATCATGTCATTGGCAAATAATGATAGTTTGAGTTCTTTTCTTATTTGTATCCCTTTAATTTCTAATTAGTCTGCCTAGAGTTTCAAGGACTATGTTAAATAGAAGTGGTGAAAGAGGGCATCTCTGTCTTGTTTTGGTTTTTGGAGGGAATGCTTTCAATTTTTCCCCATTTAGAATGATGTTGGCCTTTGGTTTCGCATATATAGCTTTTACAATGTTGAGGTATGTTCCTACTATCCCTAGTTTTTCTAGTGTTTTGAACATAAAAGGGTGCTGTATTTTGTCAAATGCTTTCTCTGCATAAATTGATATGATTCTTTAAGTCTATTGATGTGATAAATTGTTTATTCATTTTCATATGTTGAACCAAACTTGCATCCCTGGAGTGAACCCCACTTGATCATGGCACACTATTTTTTAGAGTGTATTTTTGTATGCAATTTGTTATAATTTTACTGAGAATTTTTGCTTTTATGTTTATCAGGGATATTGGTCAGAAATTTTCTTAATGTCTCTCTGCCTGGTTTTGGTATTAGGTTGATACTAGCTTCATAGAATGAGTTTGGAAGGGTTCCCTCTTTTTCTATTTCATGGAATACTTTGAAGAGTATTGGTATTCTTCTTTATAAGTCTTTTAGAACTCAGCTCTGAATCCATCTGGTCTGGGGCTTTTCTTGGTTGGTAGGCTTTAGATGGCATGTTCTATTTCCTTGCTGAAATTGATCTGTTTAAATTGTGTATGTCCTCCTGATTCAGTTTGGGTTGATGATATGCCTTTAGAGAGTTGTCAGTGTCTTTGAGGTTTTCTATTTTACTAGAGTATAAATTTTCATAATAGTTTCTAATTGTATTCTGTATTTCAATAGTGTCTGTGTGATATTTCCTTTGTCGTCATGAATTTTAGTAATTTGAATTTTCTCTCTCCTTTTCATTAGTGTGGCTAAGTGTCAAATTTATTTATTTTTCATAGAACCAGCTTTTGTCAATTTTTTGAATTTTCTTTTATTTCAATTTCATTGATTTCAGCCCTGATTTTAATTATTTCTTGTCTTCTACTTTTGGTTTTGGTTTGTTTTTTTCTAGGGCTTTGAAATGTACACTCAGATTGGTTGTTGACTTTTCTTTTAATGAATGAGCTTAATGAAATGAACTTTCCTTATAGCATTGCCTTCATAGTGTCTCAGAGATTTTGATGTTGTATTAGAGTTCTTGTTTACCTCTAAGAATTTTTATCTCTCTCCTCATCTCTTCTGTTATCCATGCATCATTCAATAGCATATTGAGTCTCCAGGTGTTGGAGTAGTTTGTTTTATAATCTGTCATTGATTTCTAATTTTATTCCATTATGGTCAGATAGAAAAAAGGGTAGTATTTCTATTTTTCTGTATTTGCTAAGAACTTTCTTTGTGGCATAACATATGGTCTATTTTGGAGAAGGATCCATGTGCTGCTGAGAAAAAAGTATATTTGCTCATTGATGAAATATTCTATATATGTCTGTTAAGTCTAAATTATTGATTGTTTTATTGAGTTCTATATTTTCTTTAGTTTGTTTGGAAGATCTATCCAGTGATGAAAGAGGTGTGTTAGTCACCCAGTATCATTGTGTTGTGGTCTATTTGATTCATGTAGGTGAGAAGGGTTTGTTTGACATATACATAGATGCCTCATTGTTTGGGGCATAGATATTTATGATATGTCTTGAAGTATGATTCCCTTAAGAAGTATTCCCTTTTCACTAACTTTAGTTTGAAGTCCATTTTACCTGATATGAGGATGGAAACCCCTGCTTGTTTGTGCGGTCCATGTGAGTGATATGTTTTTTCTCATCCCTTTACCGTCAGTCTGTGGATGTCTTTTCCTGTGAGGTGAGTCTCTTGAAGGCAGCATATTTGTTGGGTCTTTTTTTTTTAATCCAGTCTGTCTTTTGATTGATGAGTTTAGGTCATTCACATTTGGGGTTATTATTAAAATATGATTTGTCATCCTGGTTATATTAGTTTATTTTTGGTTTTTAACTTGACTCGGTCTCTCCATTGATTGGCTTTTCCTTTAGTGTAGTTCCTCCTTTTGCAGATTTTCATTGTTATCATTTTCTCCTCATGAAATATTTTGCTAAGAATGCTCTGTAGTGCAGGCTTTCTCACTGTAAATTCTTTTAAATTTTGTTTATCATGGAAAGCTTTTATTTCATCATCAAATCTGAAACTTAATTTGCTGGATAGAAGATTCTTGGTTGGCATCCATTTTCTTTCAGGGCTTCATATATGTTGTTCCAGGATCTCCTGGCTTTGAGGCTCTGGGTTGAAAAATCTAAGATCTGAATTGTTCTCCCCCTAAATGTAATCGGATTTCTCTCTTGTGGCCTTTAAAATTCTGTCCTTATTCTGTATGCTAGGCATTTTCATTATAATGTGTCTTGGTGTAGATCTGTTGTAGCTTTGTACATTTTGTGTCCTGTAAGCCTCTTGTATTTGATTTTCCACTTCATTCTTCATGTTTGGGAAATTTTCTGATATTTCATTGAACAGATTGTGCATTCCTTTGGTTTCAATCTCTGTGTCTTTCTCTATCCTGATAAATCTCAGATTTGGTCTTTTGATGCTATTGCATAACTCTTGGATGTTCTGTTCATGGTTTCTTACCATCTTCACTGGTCAACTTTATTTTCATGATTGTATATTTTGTCTTCATTATCTGAGGTTCTGTCTTCCAAGTGATCTAGTCTGTTGGTAATGCTTGTTTCCTTCATTTCAAGGATTTCTGTGTTTTTTTCTCCAGAATATCTTTCTTGAAGTAATCTTTTGCTACCTGTATTTGCTCTCTTATCTCTTTGTTGGTGTGATCAATTGTTGCCTGTATTTGCTCTCTTATCTCTTTGCTGGCATGATAAATTTATCCCTGTATTTGCTCTTATGTCATTCTTTAATTCAAAGATCATTGTAATTATGTACATTCTAAGGAGTTCAGATCCTGGGCCTGACCTGGGCCTGGGCCTGGACTCCCACGTGGGTCTGTAAGCTCCTACCATGAGAAGTTAAAAATAAAGTGAAAACTAAAACAAAATTAAGTTGAAGAAATGAAATAATGTGAAAGAGAAGAAATCAATGCAATGGATAAGTAATAGAAAACTATTGGCAAAAGTTGAATATTTTGAGATTAAAAAATTAACCTCTCAAAAGTTTAAGAACAGAGGGGGATTAAAAACAAATTACTAAAATCAAGAATGAAGAGAGACATTACTACAGATCATACTAACATGGAAAAGGGACATTTTGAACAAATTTTTCCCACTAACTTTGTAAACTTGAAGAGGATAAATTTTAAAGAAATGATGAATTTCAAAAAAATACCAGACTGTCAAAAGAAGGCATAGAAGAAAACATTTTTCTATATTAAAGAAATTGAATGTGTCACAACTATTCAAGAAAAAACTCAGAAGATTTCATTGGTGAACTGTACCAAACTATAAATGAATATGTTAATAAGAAGATACAGTAGAAAGGAACAGTTCCTAACTCATTTTTCTTAAATCCTTTATTATAATTATTAACTCATATTAATTGTACAGATTAATGGATTTCTCAGTGGCAGTTCCACACATATATATTGTTTTGCTCAAATCTACCCTTCCTAATTTCCTGTCTTACCCTTTCCTCCCTTCCCCTTCTTTTTTGGTTCCTCTTCTACTTTCAAGTCTTTCTTTTTCAACAAGATGATCTCCAGTTCCATCCAAATGGAGCATGATTTTATTCTTCTTTATGGCTGAATAATACTCCTATTTGTGCTTGTGCATGTGTATTTGAATATATAAAATATTCTTTATCCATTCATTTGTTGATGGGTACCAAGGCTGATTTTATGTCTTGGCAGTTGTGAATTGTGAATATCACTGCAATAAACATGGGTATATAGATATCTCCTTCGGGTATATAATCAGGTATGATAAAGCTGTATGAAATAGTTCTATTTTCAGTTTTTTAAAGGAAACTGCAACCTGTTTTCTATAGTGACTGTACTAATTTACATTTCCTCCAACAGTGAATAGTTCCTTTTTCTCCACATCCTTGCCAACATTCACTCTTTTTTTAATAATAGCTGATCTGACCCTAGTCAACTATACTGACCCTGGTCATATGGTCAGTATAGTTGTGTTTCCCTGATGGCTAAAGATGGTGGGCATTTTTTTCATATTTGCTATTTTAATTGTGTTGGCTATTTTAATTTCTTCTTTTGCCTAGTGTCTGTTCAGATATTAGCCTATTTGTTCATTAGTTTAAGTTTTTTGAGTTTGTCATGTATTCTGGATATTCACTGTTCAAAGAATAGTTTGTGCAGATTTTTCTCCCATTATGTGGGTTACCTTTTCACTATGTTGGTTGTAATATTTGCTCTGCAGCTCTTTAATTTGTAATCCCATTTTGAAATTCTTTTATTTCCTGAACAATTGGAGTCTTATTTAGGAAATCCTTGTGCCAATGTCTTGAAGTTTTCCCCTATGTTTTCTTCTAATAGTTTCCTAATGAAGGTCTTTGATCCATTTTTTCAGTTGATTTTGATTGCCTAGTTTCAACTTTGCACCAGCACCATTTGTTTGAGAGGTTGACTTTTCTCCAAACTGTTTTTATTTTTGCTACCCTTGTCAAATCAGATGGCTGTAGAAGCATGGGTTTTATTTCTGGGTTCAATATTCTTTTTAATTTCTCTGTGAGTTTTATGCCAATATCATGCTGTTTTTGTTGCTATGAACATTTTGAAATCAGGTATTGTTAGACCTCTGGCATTGTTCCTTTTGTTCAGGATTAATTTGATTCCTTGGGGTCTTTTTTTTTTAAATATTTTTTTAGTTGTTTACCTTTATTTTATTTATTTATATGTGGTGCTGAGAATTGAACCCAGTGCTTCATGCATGCTAGGCAAGCTCTCTACCACCCAGTCACAACCTCAGCCCACTTGGGGTCTTTTGTGCTGCCAAATGAATTCTGGAATTGTTTTTTTCTAGTTATATGAGGAATATCATTGGTATTGTGATGGTGATTACATTGAATCTGCAGATCACTGTTGGTACTTCAGCCATTTTAACAATATTAATCTTCTAATCCACAAACATAGGAGACTGTTCTTTTAGTGCCCTTTTCAATTTATTTCTTCAGTATTTTACAATTTTTATTGTAGATGTCTTTTACCTGCTCAGTTAGGTTTATTCCTATTATTTGAAATTTTTTTGAGGCTGTTGCAAGTGGGATTCCCCCTTCTCCAAATTTCTTTCTCAGTGCATTATTGGTGTATAGAAAAGATACTATTATTTGCATATAGATTTTTTAAAATCCTGCTACTTTTCTGAATTTATCAGTTCTTAAGAGAAGTTTATAAGAGTTTTTTGGAGTCTTGGGGCCTTTTAAGAATAGAATTGTATCATTTGCAAACAGGGATAATTTGACTTCTTTCTTTTTTATTTTTATCTGGTTTACACATTTCTCCTGATTGCTCTAAAATTTCAAGCAGTATATTGAATAAGAATGGTAAGAGTGGCCACCTTTGTGTTGTTGCTGATTATAGAGGAACTGCTTTAAGTTTTTCCTCATTTAGTATAATGGTGCCTAAGAGTTTGTCGCAGGTAGTTTTTAAGTTATGGAATGAGCTTCTATATATTCTTTCTTTGGGCTTTTATTATGAAAGAATGTTGAATGTTATCAACTTTTGGCATCTTGAGTATAATGTGTTGTAGAAAAATTCTTTTCTGGTCATGTCTATTTGGAGTTCTAAATGCTTCCTGTACCTGGATGTCCTTATCCTTCCCAAGATTTGGAAAAAATTTCGGCTATTATTTCACTGAATAGATTTTCCATGTCTCTGGCCTGAAGTTCAGAGGCCTCATCTGTTCCCTTTATGTATATGTTTAGTCCTTTAATGGCAGCCCTTAGATCTGATATGTTCTGTTCATTTTTTATTTTTTCTTCATTACTGTTTGTGATAATTCATCAGCCTTGTCTTCTGACTGATATGCTTCTGCTTGTTTTATTCTATGGGAGAGGCTTCCCATTGAATTTTTGTATTTGACTAATTGAGCTTTTCATTTACAGTATTAATGTATGATTCTTTTTTCAGAATCTTTCTCTCTATTGAATTGCTCTTTCATATTCTGCATTGTCTTCCTTACTTTATTCAGCTGCTTATCTGTGTCCTTTTTGAATGCACTGATCATTTTAAAAATCATTCTTGTCAGTTCTTTGGAATTTCATCCACTTTGAAATATTTAGAATCTGTTACTAGACAGTAGAGAGTTACTAACTTTTTGTGGAGTCATATTGCCTTGTTTTTTATTTCTTGTGTTTCTGTGTTGATAAGCATAAATATATATAGCTGTTGGGATGAAAAATCTCTTTTTTTATGCAAGGGCCTTATTAGGGAGCAAACTTCTGTTGATCACGTACCAGGGGAAGCAGTTTGTTGTGTAGTATTAAGTTCAATTCCAAATAGATTTCTTAGTTTCCCTGTTCCTCCTTTGACTGTGATTGGTGGGTTTTGACAGTGTCAGAGCCTGAGTGGTGGGCTTTCTCTATAGGTCTTGAAGGAGTGGAGACCCTATGGAAATTCAGGCAGATGGGTCATAGATGGCAGAGTATGTGGGGTACCCCTTGTGGTTACTCCTCAGGTCTTGTGAACTATGTACAGTCTGAAAGAGATATATGATCTTTGTATGCTGAGGTCAGTCATAGATGTGGTGTCCAGAGCATTGTGATTATTTCTCTGACTTCACATCTCCCCTAGCCATGCCTTCTTGGGGCTGGGTTGTCAAATGAAGGCTTTTATAATCCCTATTCTTTTTTTTTTTTTTTTGGTACCAGGGATAAAACACAAGATACATAACAGCCACATCCTCATCCCTTTTTATTGTTTGGGATAAGGTCTTGCCCAGTTACTGGGGCTGGCTTTGAACTTATGATCATCCTCTGTCAGCCCCTCAAGCATGTTATACTAGCATGCCTGGCATAACCTCTGTTCTTTAAGCTGAAATGTCCACATGGCTGGATTGAAGAACAGTTTGTCACAACTGAGGTTGGCTTGTTGCTCAGTGGCAAAGCACCCACCCAATGTGCTTGAGGAGTTGGGCTTCATTCCCAGCAAGACTCAAAAGAAAACAAATGGCAAAAACAACTGCAATGTGAAAACATACCAGACATGGACATAGAGTCATAACCAAATGTAATCAACTACAACCACAACACCAATAACAACAGAAAAGAGAGGAGCAGAGATTATATAGAATGAACTAAAAACTTCATAATCAATAAAGGTACAAATTTAGAAAGAGAATAACATTTTTAAAATAGGGAAAAATAAAGGGGGAAAATGAGAAAGAAGAAAAGGAGTGAGAAGATATAATTGAAAGGGAGAAGGGAAACAAAGAAAATTAGATAACTGTTAATAGGAAAATGAGAGGGAGAGATAAAAGAAATATGGGATGTGTGTATGTATGTATCCCTCCCTCAAAAAAAGTTTAAATTTTAGTCAATTTTGCCAAGGAGGTTGATTAAAGACTGAGTGGATGTTCTCACTGTATGTTGACCAGGTCACCTTTCCATGACCTCTCAGGCTCTGTGCCCCTTGGCAATAGCATAGGCTGTGTGGTGCTCTTTCTTTCTCCTCTTTCTTCTGTGTTGCCTGCCTGGTGACCAGCAGGGGTGGTGTTTGAGCAGTCATTTGTAAAGACTCTTATCTGCTCTGCTCACCAGGTGGGCTAGTGGCACTCTGGTGTCATTTTCTCTGTGCACCCCTAGAGCAGAACTGACCCTGGTTGATGCAGTACAGCAGAGTCTTTGATGCCTTTAGTGATGCCTGCTTGGTGGCAGGAGGTACTTGGGCAGTGGGTGGGCAAGAAGATGCTATAGAATCCCAAACATCTGCACTGAAATATGGGCAGCTACAGAGCCCACCTTTGGTGTCTGTGACTTAGCTTTCATAAGTAGTCACATGCAAGCATTCATTCCTCCTGAGCTCCTGCAGCTGGCTTCCTGAGTTGCTGCCCCTAAATGGAAAGCAACTGTGTGGTGTTCTCTACTCTTATAGGTCTTGGTTTTCCCACTGCATAGAATTCCCAATGGTGTTATTTCAGATGCTTTCCCTAGTAGCCAAAGTCATTTTCAAAGCTGTCTCCCACTGGGTGCATGGTATTCGAGAGATTGAAAAACACAGGGAGCTTGGTCTCCCAGAGCAGTAACTTCAGACCTTTTCAAGATGATTCCCCATTGCAGCAACACATTTACATGGCAGAAAGTATGGTGTTCTTCCCCAGTGCTGGTGTATTACGTGGAGTCCAGCGACATTGTCTGTGTGGGCTGCACTTGTGCATGGTGCTCAGTCCTGCGCTGGTTGTGATGGAGCCATTGGTGGAGTGTTCTGTCTTGCCATCTGTTCTTTCAAAAGCCTCTGGGTTTTCAAAAGTGTCTGCCCATTCACAGGTGAACTTCAGTGTTCCCCACAGTTACCTGCCTTAATGAGTATCTGCTACGTGGTTGTTTTGATTCTTCCTGGTGTAGATGCATTTGAATGCTGGGTGTCTCTAATTTGCCATCTTGAGTTCTTCCCCTTGCAACTCATTTTAAAAGGCAAGCATACTCAAAGTTTGGAAGTGAGATATTTGGGTTATGAGAGCCTTAATCTAATCAGTGAATTAATTTCCTGTTAGGGATTAATTGAGTGGTAACTGAAGGCAGGTAGGATGTGGCTGGACGAGGTGGGTCATTGGGAGAATGGTTTTGGGGTATATGTTTTGTCTGTGGCAAGAAGAGTCTGTCTCTTTGCTTTATGTTGCCATGTTTCCAGCTGCTTTCCTCCACACCCTTCTGCAATGATCTGCTTCATCTTAAGTGGAGCTGGCCTTCTACAGATGGAGACCTCTGAAACTGAGCCCCAAAATAAACTTTTCCACCTTAAAAAAGGAAAAGGCAAGCATACTGTAGATACCCAAATTTGTCAAAATTTTAAAAAAGGGAGAAAACAATATTCTTTGTGAGTAGATACACAAAAATCTTTGACAAAATATTGCCAAGTTAAATCTAGTAATATTCAAAAAAGGTAAAAAATTATGATCAAGTGGGACTGATTCCAAGAAAGCAAGGTTGATTTTATATTAAAAAAATCAACAGAAGTACCACATTAAAAGAAAAAAACGTAATAAAAATCTCTCAATGCAGCAAAAGCTTTTGAAAAAATTTAATGTCTCTGCATTAGGAGTTGAAGAAAATTCCCTCAATTGGATAAAGATCATCATCTAAACACATACACAAAGCAAAAACACTAGGACTAGCATCACATTTAATTAATAAAACATTAATTTGTCTTAATATAGCACAAGGCAAGAATGACAACAGTCTCCATTTAACATCATATTGGAGGTGAGAAAATCAAACACAAAAGGCATAATGACTGGAAAGGATGAAGAAGGGAACACGATTGTGTACTTAGAAAACACTATGGAATCAACCCCCTAAACCTCTATATAGAATTAATAAATAAATTTAGTATGGTGAACATTCTAAAATTTTTATAGGCAATGTATATGAATAGATGACAGTATATTATCAATAGAAAACTTACAACTAAGTGACTATTGGCAGAGTCATAGAATACAAGGTTAATATGCAAAAAATCAACTGTATTTTTATATATGAACAATTTGAAAATGAAATTGATACTATGTACAATGGCATCAAAAGCATCAAAGACCTTAGAATATATTAGTGACAGTTATAAGGCTTCCAAACTGTAATCTTCAAAACATTGCTGAAAAATTAGTACAAAATAGAGAAGTGTACCGTATTTATGCATTGTGTGACTCTGTATCTGTTAAAAAGTTCATTCTTCCTAATTTTTTCAGGTTCAATGCAATCTGTATAAAAACTCCAATAAGCATTTTTTTTTGAGAATTAGGAAGTGTGATTTTGAAGTGTATACAAAATATAAGACGTATAATACCAAAATAATTCTGAAAAAAAAAATAGTAGCAAACTATTTCCAGGGGGAAAACAGGTTAAAAGACTTATACCAACTGATTTTACAACCTACTATATGGTTATAGTAACAAAGATGGGCAAAACTAAGCTAAGTCACATACACTAGTGACTAAGCTAAGTCACATACACTAGTGATATGGGCAAAACTAAGATAGTCACATACAGTAGTGTATCAAAACAGAAAGTTCATAAGTAGACATAATACATTTGCAGTCAATTTTATTTAAAAATCAAGGTATCTGGTTCATTAAATATGGAAATCTTTTCATAAATATTACTGAAACAACTGGACATCTTCATGAGAAAATTCACCTTTTGATAAATAAAAATTTGTTAGATTCAAATGTAGATGTCTAATCATCAAATTTCTATAGAAAAGTGCAGGGGAGGGGCTGGGGTTATGGTGCAGTGGTAGCGTGCTCGCCTGGCACGCGTGAGGCACTGGGTTCGATCCTCAGCACCACATAAAAATAGAGATTCTGTTCACCTACAACTAAAAAATAAATATTTTAAAAAATTCATTAAAAAAAAGTGCAGGGGAATGTCTTGGCAACACCTGAGGCAGGCAGAAATTTCTAAGATTGGAAATGAAAAGTACTAAGGATGTTTTTAAAAGTTGAAAAATTGTATTAATCAAGATTAGTCCTTTCTTCAGAAGACATGCTAGAGTGAGACATGCTCCCAGCTAAGTTTCTCCATACGCCTCTTTCCACCTGACAAGGGAGTGTGCCACCAGGAACCCCTCTGCCAACTTTCACCTGGTGTCATGGGAGCTGTAGTAACTTACTCTCAAAGGCTTTAGATATCGGCATAGCAGCCATGAGCCTGCCCCATTTCCCCAGTCCTGCCATGTGGAGGTCTGCCTTCCTGGACAGGAAAGAAGGAAATTCTAAGAAAGAGTAGGAGAGAGGAGAGACCTATATACTCAAAGTACAGAAAAACTTAAAAACCTCTCCCATTCAAAAAATTTAAAGATGCCATTAAGAAAATAAGAAACAACACAAAAAAATTTGGGGGGGGACATGCACAATAACGAGCTCCTATTTAAGTTCTATAATAAATTATCACAAAGCACCAAAAAAGATGAACAATCAAAAAGTCAAAATACTTGGGTGGACACTTCACAAAAGATGTATATGAATGGCCCATAAATACAGAAAAATGTAAAGCACACAGTTATCAAACATAAAACCACAATGAAGAACCATTCCACACATGCTAGAATGACTAAAGGACCAAATATTGATGATGATGAGTAGGTGTGAATAAAATATATAAAAGCCACTGTGGAGAACTATGCCTATGAATTGCAGTTCCAATTTTAGGTATTTACCCAAGAGGAGAAATGTGTTCAAAAAAATTCTCATACAGAGGGGACAGTAAAGATGGTGGAATATGATGGACATCATAGCCCTAGCTTTATGTATAACTGCATGTATGGTGTGATTCTACATCACATACAACCAGAGAAATGAAAACTTGTGCTCCATCTGCGTACGATGAATCAAAATGCATTCTGCTATCATGTAAACCTAAATAGAATAAATTCAAAAAAATTAAATTCTCATACAGGAATGTTAATAACAGTTTTTATTCATAATAACTCCAGTTTGGAAGCAACTGGCATGTCGATTAGCAGAAAAATGAGTGAACTGTCATCTCGTCAGGGTATGGAGTACTTCTTAGTAGTGGAAAGGAATGAATTACTGAAACACAATGGTATGGATGGATCTCAAAAGCATTATGTTAAGCAAAAATAGATCCAGCTCATAAATACTGTATGATCCCAATGTAGGAGATTCATAAAGAATGAAATCTAAGAGTAGAAAAATCTTTTTGTCTATGGTGATAGAAATTATAAGGTGGTTAATGGAAGGTGGGGGCCGGAATTGACTGCGAAGGGGTAGAAGAGGATTGGGGGTATATTGTAAATGTTTTATATCTTGTTTTAGGAGGTCCAATGTAAAGGTATGTAGTTAAGTTATTGCTTAAAATCTGTACAATTTAACTTATGTTAATTATACCTCATTTAGAAAAAAGATATATGAAAAGAGAAAATTCTACAAATGGATGATTGGATAGGTTTCCTTTCCTTCCTATTCATAACCCATCAAAGAAGATAGGCAATATGGTTGGGTGCAGTGGCGCACACCTTAATCCCAGCGACTTGGGAAGCTGAGGCAAGAGGATTTTGAGTTCAAAGCCGGCTTCAGCAAAAGCGAGGTGCTAAGCAAATCAAGGAGACCGTGTCTCTAAATAAAATACAAAATATGGCTGGGGATGTGGCCAAAAAGTAGGCAATATGGAGGAGAAAGTATATTGCAAAGGAAGAAAGGATAAAAATAAACTCTTTAAGTTCAGTTTTCTAAGTTTTATTAACACTTCAGTGTTAGTATATTTTCTGGAAATGTTATTCTGCAGTTAAATCATTTTATTTCTCTTCCCCTTATTCCTGGTGGCCACTGTAGCTCACATTGCAGTGGTAGAGTTGCCAACAATTGAGCCAAATTTATTTCCAAATTCAAACACGAATCATGTTTGTGAATTGAAACTATTATGTGATGCTTCCACCTCCAAGTCTTACCAGTTCCATTAAGGGAAGCATTGGTCCACTGAGGATGTGGGTATGAGTTCCTGCTGAGGGCTGATGTGCTTATAGAATGAATGCTTTTTCTTCTGACCTCGCCTGCTTTTTCTGTGACATTTGAAGTTGTAGGGCAGCAACCCAGGCCATATCTAAATATAAGTTTGTTCCTTATACAGATCAATCAAACTTTAAAAAGCCAATAGGAATATTAGCCAAAGAAGTACTGGGGGGAGGAGCAGGGAAAACAGAAGTGAAGCATCATGACAATCCCTGGATGGGTGATAAAGGCTTTGTGCTTATGGAGTCTGTTAATTACCCTTGAAGGACACGAGCACAGATGGTGGAAACTGAAAAGAGGTGACTGAAAAGGATAACATCAGAACTTTTATAAAACTCAATGTTTTTTAAACAGATGGAGGAATGCGGAGGGATTTCCTGGGAAGAGTTATTCCTGAATGATTTCATCAGTGTCTTTTAAGATGGAGGGAGGAGACCGTTGGCTCAATCATCCTTGCATATTGAGGCCTGATTTTCTTCTGTTCTCCAGGCAATAAGGGTTTTTCATTCAGTGCTCTGCTGCTTCCAAATGTGAATCTATCTGATAAGGGGAGTGTGGAGGGAGAAGAGTAGAGGAAAAGACTTGCATTTGTTTTGGGATTAGAGAGAAGATGTTATGGTAGAACTGGGACTAGAGGGAATGTCTTAGAGGATGAACCAGAAACATCTGAGTGTGTGAGTACCTGGAAAATCAAATTCTTGCATTCTGTGCAAAACCATTTTGTTTTCCTATAAAATGAACACTGAACTGAACCAAATCACATTCCTCAGGAAATGAATGAAAAATGTGTCATTGAAGAAAAAATTATTGATGCTAACCCAGATGAGACATCTCAAGTGTCACTGGCAGATCCCTAATAATTGTATTGGTTTCCTGATTCTGTCCCATCAACTGCTTGTTTCAAAGTCTAGAACCCTGGAAAAGGGCTGAGCAGTTACATCTTTAAAATACCCTTATTTTTTTCTTTCACTCTGGATTCCTGATCCCTTCAGGGGAATATTCGAAAGGAAGTGCTTTTTTTCTTCTTTCACAATTAAAAATCAGGTGCAGCAAACACTCTCTCAGGTGGCCTCAGTGAGTCACATCTCTGCATAATTCCTTCCCCTTGAGTACAGATGAAATCTGTGACTTGCTTTTTAACCATAGACTGTGGCAAAAATGATGGGAAGTCACTCGAGTGATTGTGACATAGTATAAGACTCAGTGTTAGCGATGGAGAGCAGTTCTCTGCCTTGAAGCAAATACCCATGGTGTGAATGGCCAAAGTGGGGAGGGAGCTCTGCGTGGCAGGGAACTGCAGGTGGCTGCTAAGACCTGAGGGCCTCAGTCCTACAACCTCAAATAACTTTTTTTTTCCACAGAAGCCTAGAAGAGGGACCCAAAGTTTAAATAGAGAATTTAGCTCAGCTGACAACTTGAGTACCATCTAGGGAGACCCTGAGCAGAGGACTGAGCTAAGCCATGACTTGATTTCTAACCCATGAGTGAATTTCTAACCCTGCCCAAACTGAAATAATAAATGCATGCTGCTTTGGTCTGCCAAGTTTGTGGTGATTTGTTATGCAGCAATGGACAACTAATGTAGCAGGGCAAGTGTGAACTTGGTGGTCAAAACCCCAGGTAAAATCCTCTGATGTGTAACCAACTAGGCAACGAATCTGAAATATTTATTGTGTTAAAAATAACTGAAGCAGAACCTTAGAGTCCCATAACTCATCACTTAAAGCAGTGTTACCTGAGGGAGAGAGAAATTGTTTTAATTGTACCTTCCCAGCTCCAGGAGGTGGGTGACATATTGGAAGGAGACAAAAGATAGGTGGGTCCCCTTAGTCTGTGTGTCCCCTGTACTCTTTCAAGCCTGAGGTTCAACTTCCATGCCTCCAGGCCTTCTCACATTGTTTCAGATTAATGGGGTTTTTTCCTTTGGTACCTGCGGATGGAGTAGCATTAGATGGGGAAGGTGACCAGTCCCTCCTCCCACCCTCTTTCATCCTTTACATTTCCCTTTTTCAGAACTTTAACATGTATGGTCATTGTTTTCTGAGGATAGTCAGTGCTAGTGGAATGAACGTTATTTAAGCAGCAGAACAGAAGCTCTTCTGCTTACAAACATTAATTTTATCCATTATGAGCATAATGTTATGGGATGGAACAAAAAGAGGTCACACCACTACCACCACATTGGTACTTAGATGGTATCACAGTGAATTCAGAATAAATGATGTTATGAACCTTCTCATGAGCCTTTGGATCTTGACCTCTTTGGAGGTAAAGGGCATCAGTAATTATCATTTTATCTTTGCAGGAGAAAATGCAGGTTATAATCAACCCCCTTCTTCAGCTACTGTGTTCCACTGGGACTTATCATGTGCTCCTTCTGTGTCCCCATTGATTTGTCTGCTAAGAGAACATGAAAAACCTTACCTGTGGGAAATGAGACCTGAACAGATGATCTGTTGGCTATTTTATAACCATAAGACTTATTCTGGGTTGGAATTGGTTGTAGCTTCTTCAATGACCCAACACCTCCAACCATTATACCACACACACTACAGCTCAATTAGGAAAATAAAGGAAAAATGAACAGTTCACTTAAGAGGTCATGCCCATGGCAAATAAGCACATGAAAAGTTATTCTACATCATTAGCCACCAGAGAAATGCAAATTAAGACTACCATGAGATATTACATGCCTATCAGTATGGCCAAAATTTTAAAAAGTGGCAACACTAAAAACTGGTAAGGATATAGAGAAACTAGCTCACTCATACATTATTGGCGGGAATATGAAGTGGTTCAACTGCTTTGGAAAAGAGCTTGGAACATTCTTGTAAAACTAAACACTTAGTTACCATAGAACCCAGTAGTTGTACTCTTGGACATTATTGTAGAGGAATACTATTGTAGAGGAATACTACTAGCAATAACATGGAAAAAACTCTTCATATACACAAAACGGATCCATTTTAAGGAGGAATCATGCTGAGTCCAAAAGCTGATTTCAAAAGATTGCATACCATATTCTATTTATGTATATTCTTTTTTTTTTTGGTTTAGGTTTTGTTGTTTTTAGATATGCACGAGTGTATTTTGACATATTAAACATACATGGAGTTCAGTGGATTAGACAAAGGGGAATGAAGGGAAAGGAGGGGCAACGGGAATAGGAAAGAGAATCAATCAGGCATAAATTTCCTGTATGAATACACGACCAGTGAAACTCCACATTATGTACAATCACAAGAATGGGATCCTAGCAGGACATGGTGGTACATGTCTGTAATCCCAGTGGTTCAGGAGACTGTAACAGGAGGATCAAGAGTTCAAAGCCAGCCTCAGCAAAAGTGAGGTGCTAAGCAACTCAAACCCTGTCCGTAAATAAAAATACAAAATAGGGCTCGGGATGTGGCTCAGTGATACAATGGCCCTGCGTTCAATCCTTGTTAACTCCCCCACCTCCCCCCAAAAAGAATGGGATCCTAATTAGATCCCTAATTAGTCTGTTTCACTCCATATATGTATATTCCTAAAGAAAGATAGAGGATGGAGGACAGATTAGTGGTGGAAGGTGGATGGGGTTACATAGGTATGGGAGTAAGGAGCAACAGTAGGGATCCTTCTGCTGATGAAATTATTCTGCATTTTGACTGTAGTGGTGGACACATGACCTATTCCTATGATAAAACTGGATAGCATTTCATATGAATACACTCAACTGTGTATAAAGGAAACAATTTGAATAAGACTAGTTGATCATGTTAATTTCAATAACCTGGTTATGATACCATACAATAATTTTTACAACATGTTACTATTGAGGGAAGCTGGGTAAAGGATACATGGAATTTCTCTCATTTCTTACAATTGCATGTGAATCTCCACTTGCAGATTTAATTTAGAATAAGTTATATGGACTCCTTGGGAAATAGAGTGTAAGTATTGGCAGGCATTTGTTAAGCACTCATTGTAAATTACTGTGCTAACCAATGCCCCTGCCCTAGAAATCTTTTTGGTTTGGTGATATAGTAATGGAACCATCAGAGGATTAAATAAAATAATATACTGCTATGGAAATATGGATAATATAGTGCTGTTAAAAGGTGTCTTTGGGCTGATGGCCAATTTGGAAGATTAAGAGGTCACCAAATACTTCTTTATGGTCTTCCATTAACATAATCATGATAAATACTGACTTGAAGAATCTTTTTATGTTTTTATTGATGGCCTGAGTAGCTGGGCACCAGGGAAAATAAGATGGGGAAAATTTCACTTTAATTAAAATATTGGCACTGTAAGCCCTTTAATATAGTAATATTCCATTGTCCTCTCTTAGTTGTAGCCTGTGACTGTAAGAAGCCACATCCTGTGACAGAGGGTGGTGGGGGGCATAGCTGGAGAGAGAAGCACCCACTGTCTTCTCTGACCTTTTAAACAGCTTGATATGTACATATTAAGATTAATGGAGATCTTAGAAAAGCAACATGTAGTTCTGTCTTTAGAAGTAGCATCCAGTGAAAATTTCATTTTGAATCACTGAACAATAATCTTGAGAGTGCACATTTTTTTCTCCACTACTTGCTAATGAAATGTTCCAAACAAACTTCTGAAATGATCATTCCAATCTGATGATTAAGAGAAGCCTTCCTGTGTGCATTGTTGTTCTGTTCACAGAACTCTGCTATTATTAACGACATCTAACATAATTTAGAATCAACATTTACTGAAAACAAAAACAAAAAAAAAAGTTGCCATGTATTTTGTGCTGGTTCACATTTTCAATAATAGCTGTCAAAATGGCTGCATCTTTTCTCCTGAGAGCAAAGTTGCTGTGAGCTTCATTTTCTCAGTGATTAATCCATAAAGATTTCTAAAGGTGATTAAAATGTGTAGCTGTGGTAGCAACAGGTGTTAATAAGGGATTAGGCTTAGCTGACAACCTCCACCACAGTGTCATGCATTAGATAACTTACAGAACATTTTATTGCTTAAGAAAATGAGTTATGAAAACTAGTTTGATAATTGAGATGCACAGATAACAGTACTGTTGAGACTGTGTGTCCTCCTCCCATGGCTTCATTTTCCATTTCCAGCAAAAGCAAGAATAGTGTCATCGTAGGCATCCATGGTACACCTTTATGCAGAAACCCCAAAGCACTTTCCTGTTTGATCTAAGAATGTGACACTGTTGTTTCCTTATTTTTATTTCATTATTGTTGTTTTCTTTCTCTGTACTTCCAAAGGTTGATGGTATTTGAGACCTTTAACTCCCACCATTTAAAACCCAGGAGTGGGATTTCCAGGGTTGGATAGATGTTAATGGTTTATTTGGATAACTAGAATGTGAGATGTTGAGTTAAATGAGGAATGCATCTACTGCCCAACTTGATCACTTAGACTACTTTGCCTCTTGTTGGGCCTGTCTAAGGCTGAATCCTGGGATGGACTGGCTTTCAGCCAATTCTAGCATTTCACCCATCTCCCTTATTCTTTTCCCTCTTCCACTTTGGGTTAAACCATTAAGAATGATGGTACTTATTTTCCCTGGCATGATGCCTGGGATTTTTTTCTGGAAGAGAAATTATCTCTTTGTCCATTGTTTGCTATTAACTCAGAGGCTTTGAAAGCGAGCAACCCACAGCCTTTTTCTGTCTGCCAACTCATCAAAATAGACAGTGCCAGGGAAGGAGGTCTGCACATCCTCCCCATTCCTCTTCTGTGTCCCACTTTTAATTGAGTGTCAGGTTTTGAAAAGCACTATAGAAATACACTACCTGACAAAGGAATTGGATGACCAGGAAATAAATTTGGGAATGTTCAGTTATTTGGGGAATGAATGAGCAGCAGCACATCAAAAGCCCCAAGCAGGTGAAAGTATCTATGCCTCAGAGCCTGGAAGGTAAATTGCTTCTATTTCCCTGAAGAAAGGGGCCCAAAACACCATCTCTCTTGGTGCAGAGCCAAGAACTGAACCAATACTGTACAGAGCAAATTAGATAGAATAGGAGCAAAAAGAGAAGATTGTACGTTTATGGTTTGCAGAAAGAAGATAAGGAGAACAGAAGACCAGAATAAATTGTTACTTGTCAAAGGAAAAGATCAAAGCAAAAATGGAATTAGTATTTATAAAGCTTCTAGGAAACAGAACTGTTAAGAATTGACATTAACAAATGAGACGGATGATGACCAAAGGGGCTTAGTTATCAGATTAATAAGTGTGACTATGTCATGAAAGCTTACTGACTTATAAAATATGTAGAAGCTTCTGGTACTAAATTATTAGATCAAAATGACATAAATCCAAGGATACTGAGTGAAGGAAGCACAGTCTTCATGTTCAAATTGACAATCATTTTTCAACTAGCTTGGATGCATGGGCGATTTCAGAGCAGTGGGGAACAGAAAATAAGGGATGGTGCAGAAGAAAAGCCACTCTGAGGAAACATCACTTATGTGTCTGTTATAAGTCAAATCTATCAATTATAAGAAAATTCCACATCCGTGAGGTGATCATGAAAAATTAAGTTATAAATACAGCATCTTCATAATGCACAAATTCTGGTGTATTTTATCCCTATTGTAGAAGTATGAAATCTCTTTAAAATAGAGACTGAGTAGGCACAGCTGAGTTTAACATGAAATTGTATGTTAGTATAATTTCCCCTGGCCTCATAAAGATGCTGAGAAGTAGACAACTAAGAGCAAGTGCACGATGAGGGTATGTGTCTAAGTATCTTGTGGGAAGCAGCAGTTGTCAGGTTGATGAATTTCAGGTCTGTTCTTAGTAATCTCATTAATAATCTGGACAAAATAGAGTGTGAGTTTTGGACAGATCTGAACTTTCAGTACAAGCGTGGGCCCTGGGTAACCTTGGAGAAATTACATAATGTCTCTGAGGCAGTTTCCACTTTCTGAAGCGGGTAACAGTAGCTAGCTGGTAACACCTGCCTTAGTGGGAAGCCATAGAGGTAATAGGAAAACACAAAATGCCTAAGGCAATAGGTGTTTGATACACCTAGCTTCCTCTTTTGCTTTGGTCCTCCGAGCATGGCCCACCCTTGCTGGGTGTGCCTTTTCATATATTTATTTTTGTGTGTGTTTATTGCTTGCTTTTACACAAGCTATTATGTCTTTGTTATCATCTCCAGACCCTTTTCTTGTCCACTTCTACTGCTCACAATACTTAGTTCACTGCCCTTATTATGTATTATATATCCTTTATATAGTTTTATAATGCCTGCCACTGATCATCTCCGAAATGCATTAAGAAATTTAATCTTCTAAGGCAGTGATTCTCAAACTTAACTACATATTAGAACTACCTGGGGAGCTTTCAAAATACCCTGATGCTCAGGCAGAATGCCAGACCAATTGAATTAGACTCTTAGGGTGTTGGACCAGGTATCTCTATCTTTACAGAACTTTACAGGTGATTCTAATGTGTAGTCAAGGTAGAGAATCACTGTTATAGTGTGCTGGTAAAGTGCTTCAGCTCAATGCCCTCTGGAAAATTAATGAGAATGCCTCTCATTTTGCTATGGATTTGATGATGGGCCGAGATAGTATCTTGGTTTGTGCCATCCTGAGGTATGGGTAATCTTAAGCCCAACTCCTCCTCCTTCACATTGATTGCTTCACTTTCATCCCTCTATTATGCTGAGGTTAAAAAAAGTTACTTTTATGATGCAAAAATAAGATTTAGTACCACACTAATTTTAGAATTGAGACATAGAAGAAGCAAAAACAATTTGAAATCCCAAGTTTGAATTGGATCCAACATGCAAATAGAAGGCTTAATTTTGATGTCAAGGGAGAAATTGGACAGTATCTGAGCATGTTTTGATTTGCAATGAAAAGAAAAAGTTCCTTCTATTCAATTTTTGTAGGAATTATAGAGGTTCTCATTCAATGCTAGGTTGTATGTATAGAAGCTACATAAACACATTAATAAAGGAAAAATGCAGACCAAGTCATTAAATTTTAGCAACATCAAAGTCCTTGAAAGTTTTAAAATCTCAGAGAAATGAGGTCTTTAATAGATCAGTTTGGCCCATGAGGTCTAGTATTGGTATCAGAAGAAAGAACTTTGGTTTGACATCTTTGTTTCTGAGTCTTTGAGAATAAGAAAAGTGACTTAACTCATCTATACTGAGGGGATACCACTTAAAACTTGCACCCTCTGCCAAAGAAAAGTTGCATCAGAGTTAAATGGCAAAGACAATTTTACTCAACACTTTTCAGTAGGGAAGAGAGGTTGAACTCAACTCTACCGAAGCAAAAGATGGGGTAATGTTTTAAGTACAGGCATGAGGAAGTGAAAAGATGTCAGTGTACTAGTGGGGAGGCTGATCTATATGATCTAGATCATCTGTATGAGCTAACTGGTGTTAATGGAAGTTTGGCTCCTGCCCTCCCACAGATTGGGAGGTAAGACACTATTTTCCTTACTGATTCTGTTTCAGGATAAATCCCGGTCCCTGGTAAAGATAATCCTGGGTTGTAAAACTAGCAAATACATGGGAAAAGACTGATATTTTAAAAGGGAAGAGAAAGAATAAAAATACCAATTTTCTAAAGTAAATGCAAAGAAAAGGCCGAGGGCCTTGTATTAGTAAGTTTTTTATCACTGTGACAAAATACCTAAGACAAAGAGCTAAAAGAAGAACAGTTTTGGCTCATGGTTTCAGAGGTTTCAGTCCATAGTTGCTTGACTTCATCATTGTAGGCTTATGTTGAGGTAGAACATCATGGTGGAAGGGTGTGGTGGAAGAGGACTGCTCACCTCATAGCAACTGGTGAAGAGAGAGAGGAAGTGGCTGGGAACACATATCTTTCCAGAACATGTGCTCAGTGACCTATTTCCTCCAACTAGGCCCTGTCTCTCAATAATGTCATCAAATTATGAAATTTATCAATGGATTAATCAACTGATGGGGTCAGAGCCATTGTGATCCAGTCACTTCCCAAAAGCTCTACTCTGAACACAGCTATACTGGGGACCAAGTCTTCAACACTTGAATTTGGGGAGGACATTCCAGATCCAAGGCCAGTTGAGAAGAAACCTGTCTAAAAATCCCTCAAGCTGAGAGGGAATGTTGAGGCTGTTTGGTCATCCCCGTGAGTCATCCTTTCTTGATTAGCTCCAGAAAGATGCTAAGTCCTAATGGACACAAAGAACCTTGTGCTCAGATCAAGAGGCCATCCATAGCCTTGGCTAAAGCATCGTAGGCTTCACAACATAGATTTCATCACTGGGCCTGAAGATTATGAGCCATTTGCTATACACTAGAATCATTTGGGGAGGCTTAAAACATTCTCACTGCCTGGGCCTCAATCCTTGAGGTGGATTTTAGTTGATATGGGTTGACTCAGACCTTTATATTGTTTTAAAGCTTCCCAGGAGAGTCCCATGTGCAGTTAGGGTTGAAAACCATGGCTGGGGGCCAAACTTCTCATGTAACATGTTAGAGAGAAATGGAGTTGAACAGGTTGGGGGAGGGATTGTCCACCACCTCATTATCAGTTACAGACATACTGAGGAAGCACTCAGATGGCTAACCTGAGCTCAATGGGTTTTGCTTACATTTTCTCTCTTTACTATATTTAGATCTGCAGTAAGTAGCCAAATTTCCTTATATTTCATTTTTAGTTAATTACTTCAGAGTAAAACCTTAAAGTGCTCACAAGTGTTGGGGGTGTGAGGGTCAGGCAGGTGACAGGTCACTGTAAGATGCTTGGTTTCTGTACTTTAGTTTCTCATCTTGAGATTGTTTATACACAAGCAATATTTGATGTATATATTTTAAGAGTAGAAGTCTTGTAGATTACTCAGTCACTGGTTATGCTTCTATCCATAGAGTAACACGTTTCACTGGGTGTTTGCCTGAATGGTCTAGTTTTTGTTTCTGGAAACAATCTCAGGGTGGGAAGGAACAAAAGGGTACCTCCCTGCCACTGAAGCATTTGTAGCTGTTCCTTGGAGAGAGAGTCCAGTGTGACTGGCTATTCTTTTTTTTTTTTTGTACTTGAGATTGAACTCAGAGGCACTCGACCACTGAGCCACATCCCCAGCCCTATTTTGTGTTTTATGTAGAGACAGGGTCTCACTGAGTTGCTTAGCATCTCGCTGTTGCTGAGGCTGGCTTTGAACTCGCGATTCTCCTGTCTCAGCCTCCCTAAGTGCTGGGATTACAGGCTTGTGCTACCGTGCCTGGCTCAGATGTTCTATTCTTAATAGTCTTTTTTTCCTGCTAAATATATTATAAATGTTTCCTAGTTGTTATTTATCTTCATATTTTTACACCATTTTCTTTGCTATACAGAAGATCTAAATTTCAGTGAAGCCAAATATTCTTCATCGTTTTTAGGCTCTGTGCCTCAAATAGGAAAGCTATTTTTAAAAAATATTTTTTAATTGTAGATGGATACAATCCCATTATTTTTTATGTGATGCTGAGAATTGAACCCAGTGCCTTACACATGCTGGGCAAGTGTTCTACCACTGAGCTACAACTCCAGCCCAGGAAAGCTGTTGTTACTTCAATAATATTGAGTCCTTTTTGCCTACAAATAGCATTTGGCTCTTTTACAATAAGACATCTGGAATTTATATTTATATTAGGCAGTGGTTTAACAACTTCATAGTTTACAAATGCATAATCAATAACTAATTTTCACTGTAGTATTTATAAAATTTTCTTCTTTAAATATCTCTTTTGTCTTTAACTAAATTGCTTTTGTGCATGGTTTATTTTGTGTGCCAGTCCATTTGCATTAGCTTACTCTGGTACCTGTATGACAATGACATTATTTGACTTAGAGGATTTTTTTCTTTTTTTTTGTACTAGGGATTGAACCCAGGGGTACTTAGCCACTGAGCCATATCCCCAGTCTGTTTTTGTATTTTATTTAGAGACAGGGTCTTGCTGAATTGCTTAGGGTCTTGCTAAATTGCTGAGACTGGCTTTGAACTCATGATGGTCCTGCTTCAGCCTCCCAAGGTGGTGGGATGATAGGTGTGTGCCACTGTGCCTGGCAGGTTTTGATATTTATTGACTTCCCTCTATGAACATTGTGCACATAGTTCTTTAAAAACTTTCTTAGACTGTCTTGCCTACTTTTACTTCAATGTGAATTTTAGAATCAACTTTCCAAGTTCCGTAAATAATCCAGGTGTGATTTTTATTGAGGGTGGTTTGGATTTTATAGTTTTAAGTGAAGATAATTTATAATTTGAAATATAATGCTTGCCCAGAATCATGGCATATTTTTCCATTAGATTTTTAAAATTCTTATGTGCTTTAAATTTTTTTCATGAAAACAATACAGATTTATCGATGTTTGTTTATATGAAGATTTTGCTTCATTTTCTTTTAACATGCAATATTGCTAATGAGAAGTCAGATGAGAAGTCAGATACAGTTTTTACTACAAATCTTTTGTGGTTATTTTACCTTTTTTTTGGTATCTGGGTTTGAACTCAGGAGCACTTGACCACTGGGCAACACCCTCACCCCTATTTTGGATTTTATTTATAGACAGGGTCTCACTGAGTTGCATAGTGCCTCACTTTTGCTGAGGCTGGCTTTGAACTTGTGATCCTCTTGCCTCAGCCTCCTGAGCCACTGGGATTACAGGCATGAGCCACTGCACCCAGCTGTAGTTATTTTACTCTTGTTATAGGCAATTTTATTCCATTTTTGATCATTTCTTTTACATAAAGTGGGGTACATGAGGGGTGATTCAGTATTCTGTATTCTCTTGATTTTCTGGACTAATAACTATGACAGTTGATCCAGGTATCTTTCCGCTCCCCTCGTGCTTTTGGTCAGACTTGCCACATAATTTCTTCAAGCTGGACCCACACATGTCCCTTGTTGGGACTTTGCAAGTCTATCACTCAAAGGCAACTGCATGAATGATTTGCCACAAAGAAGGTATAGGCTTCTCATGCATAGTTGCTGGACTGTCGCAGGAGATGAAATTGTTTTACATGGAAGATTGAATGAGGTTGATAGTATCTTTATATTTTAAGAAGTAATTTAGCCATTTGGCCTCTCTTAAACTCACCTACACTATTTTACATAGTAACAATCACCATCATTAGATTGGTAAGGAATTTTGACAATTGTCTACATTACATACACAATCTGGGTCTCATTTTGATTTCACTCTTAGGGAATCTCCTCCCAGAAGCTTCTGTGATGCTATCCAATGATCCTGGTCCTGTACCCAGGCATTCTGATTTTCAATTCTGAATTTGTTCTCCTAACTGCTTCAGACTACTATCTGCCCAGCTTTATCAATGCATGGGACATTCAAATAGAGGAGGGACAGTCAAACAGAGGAGGAAGGACTGTGCCATTTTCTCTCCATGTACCTGAACGTAGTCCCATGATTACTAAGAGTTGCCTAGAGATCAGATGATACCCAGGGAACATAAATGAGGAAAACACTTCATACTAACTTTAGATGTGTGTGCCTCAAACACAGCCTTAAAATGTACTTAACATGTATTTATTGTAAAATATTTTGAAAATCATTGCCATTAAAGTGTATTTTTATAAAATGATATATGTAGACTGTGAGATCAAGATGACTCAATATTTTAGAAACATGTATTCCATTAACAAATCAGTGATATTATCTCTAGAGCTTTCAAAACATGTCACCAGCTCTTTTCTCAAGTTCTTAGATGAAAGATTATTTTTAAGGACTTATGTAGGACACCAATTCTGTGATCTTTCTAGTTTCTGACAAGCTAGGAAAGAAACAATCATTTTCTGAGTACGTGTCAGCAGTTATACTAGTGATATGTGCTTTTGTCCGATGTACAGAAATTAATATTTTCATTTTGTTTTAATGCATACATCTATGCTGACCACTCAAGCCTTCAAAATAAGTCTATTGTTCTCAAGCTATTTCCAACTAGATTCAAATTTCTAGCTCTCTTCCCCATAGAATCTCACTATCTTCGGTAAATGTGTCTGAATAATATTTACTAGTATGTATTTGAAAAGAGAAGATGAATTTAACATTCATCACTATATCCTGAGTTATGCATAATTAATTATGAATAAGCTGGAAAATGGAGCTTAAAATGGATGAATCTTAAAAGTTGAAGTGTTAGCTAAAATGAGAATTTTTTCAATTTTTTCATGAAGCTATAGAGGTTCTGAATATATAGTAATACTAAGAAATAGATTTAGGAATCACGTTTTTTATTACCAGCTATTGGGTAACTGTATAATTTGGGTTGAGTTAACCTTTTAGAACATCAGTTTTCTCATTTTTAAAAGGTATTTAATAATTACTTTATGAAATGAGAAAGAAAATAAGGTATGTGAACACCTAACATACAGGTTTTGTCTTGTTTTTACACTTTGAAAACTGACCATTGTTAAATGCTCTGTGAAGCACCTTGAATTTGTGTGCTTGGGGCTATTGTCTTGAGCTCAAAATATTGCAATGGTTGCTTGGGTGGTAGTACTGTTCTAAAATCAAATTATACATTTCCTCCTTTAGAGACTTAGAACATCTTTTAATACTTTCTAGAGGCATGTTCCACAGCTTGGCATTGTAGTTATTCTTTTTTCCCCGCCTAAACAGATATGTGTCTTATGCTAAAACACTATTTGGAATTTTTTCCCTGTCTGTTCAACTCAAATCTATTTCTTTATAAATGAAAAACTTACCCTTTCACTGTCTGTAAATCCTTCACATTTCACAGAAAAATAGATACAATCAGGTGAGAATTACCTTATATTTCAAACATCAATCTTACCCATACATTCCTCTGCTCTCCCAGAGGCCCACCTTCCCCTTACTGTGGAAGTGTTCTCTGCTAAAACCAGCTTGCTGCCCACATCCTCTTCTCCAAAAATTTGTTCTGTGTTACTGTTTCCATCACCAATTTCTATGTGTCTGTTGGATCCTTCCTATCAGCATACAATTATAACTTAGTAATATTTTATTATCTTTACTAGTTCTACATCTTTCTCTGTGGCTTCCCTCTCTCACTGCTGTCTCCTCTAGAGTTGATTCTTTTTTCAGCTTACATTTTCCCCACAAGTCAGCCCAATGAGGTTTTTCTATCCACCTGTTGGAGGAAATGTCTCCTGTCAAGAAGACACCTATCTCGGCATGCTGAACATGTGGGTAATTCCCTGTCCTGCTCCAACCTGATTTCTCAGTAGCCTTGACTTCGTAGACTGTGACATGCTGTTTGAAGTACTTTCTAACTACCTGTCATTTGGTGACTCCACATTTCCTGTTTTCCTTCTAACACAATGGTTGCTCTTTCTCATTCTCTCCTAGTAGCTTCTTTCCCTACACTGAGAAGCTAAATTTTGAAATATGCCAGACATCATTTTTTCATGAGTCACCTCAAATGTCCAGACAATTACTTTAAAGTAGCATCCTTTTCCTCTTTATAATCTTGCTCCCTCTCCCACTTTCCCTCTCTCCCTCCCTCTCTTATTTCTTTCCCTCTCTGTCCCTTTGCTCCCTGCCTCTCTCTCTTAGTTAATGAACTATATTGATTATCTTTTTTTTTTTTCTGGGCACTGAGCCAGACACTGGAACTACAAACATGAATAAGATAAATTCTGTGTCTCCAAGCAATTTATAGTGTAGTAGCAAGTGCCAGACATAAAAATAAATAATTATAAAGAATTGGAGTTGCTGTGATAGGACTATAGGTAGGTCTAGAGGGGTACAAAGGACACAGTGGGTAGGGATAGAAGTAATTCATGGAGAACTTGCTCTCTGAAACAGGAATGGTTCACCCCATCCTTACTCTAAATTCATAATCTGCATGGAGGACAATAAAATGAAGACCACATAGAAACTAAAACTGTGATAAAAAGAAAATATTTTTTTTTCCAAATCATCTGAGTTTTAAAATAAGTGAGATTTTTATAAGTTTAAAACCCATTAACTGATTTAATTTTTATTGTCATCAGAGTGGTACATAGCCCATAATTTTAAAAAGGAAAATGGTTCTACAGGGCCAATCATAGAAAAAAGATTTTAGTTTCCACTCCATTCCCTCTTCACATATACAAACACTTTGATCTAGTTTAGCTACTTTGGCAATTCTATCCATGTGACTGAAATCCTGATTCTGAGCAGTGTATGTGTGCAGTGATTTCTTCTGGACCATTCTTCTGGTGGTAGTCATTCTCCTGTTAGTATCTCCAGGTCTTTTCTCTTATGAGTCCTATTTCTCTGAAAAGGAAGGAATTTCCTTGTCTGGAAGGCACAAGGCTACTTGACTTCCTTCTGGGATCTGAGGTGGGGAAAGAGCTGGGAGTCCTGTCATTCAATGAAGAGCTTTTTACCTAATTTAGAAGTTTTCACTTGGTAGCCCTCCTCAACAGTACCTGGTACTTCTAGGATACCCCAATTTGCCCTTTACAGAGAGCAAATTTTCTATGTTTTGCTGAGATTGGAAGAATGTGACTTCTTCTTAAATAAGTTTTCAAACAATTGGCTCTGCCTTTACACAAATACAAGGTAACTTCATTTCCAGAACCCAGCTTTTAGGTCTCCCCACCAACCGGGCTGGTTATCAGGTTTTTCACATTTGCTACCCATTGACTACTCACTAGGCTGATACGCAGCTTCTAAACTTTTGATGGTATTGTTTTCTCTCTTCTCTTTGTCCTTGAAGATTTATACCTCTACTCCCAAACAAACAAAAAAAACCTATAATTTTAGAGGAATTTGAAGAGGAAAATGAAGTTAAGAATGTGATTAATCTTCCATTTTTAACCAATTTTTAAATTAGTTTGGATTACTTTCTTCATGCACTTGATTAAGGTGAGATTGAAAAGGGGTAACAAAAGGACACACACACACGCACAAGTGAAGTAAAAATGAGGCAGAAGGAAGGGAGCGACCACCAAGAAGATACACACTGGTGGGAAGGAAGGATAAAATCCATACTGTAGAAAGAGGGAACACACAGATGCTCATATCCAAGATGACATTATTTTGGTTTATTCATTCATGAATGCATTTGTCACTCATGCGATAAAAGCTTCTCTGGAGCCTTTGTGTTAGGAACTCTGATGCATGTTGCAAATACCAAATATATGCATTGAAGGTAAATTAGCCCTTTTCATTGATAGTAACGATAACCATCAAGGGCTTGTAGCATGGTATCTTCAGATTTTCAGCTGAAAAAATATTTATTCAGATTCTGAGAGACAGGCATTGTTCTGTCTGATAGAATGTTAATTCCTTCTTTTATAGCCTATGATGTGATTTGTTGATTACCAACCTTTATTTGTTGATTATTTACTTTCACACATCTTTCAGTGCTCTTTGTCTTAAAAATCATGGTAGATTCCAAGTTGTGTATATATACAGGTACTCCAATTTTATGATGGTTCAACTTAGAATTTTTAACTTCAGGATGGCACAAAAGATTCAGTAGAAACCACACTTTAGCCTACACCAATTTCATGTTAATGGTGAGTATGCATACAACCATCCTAATTTTTTTTACTTTCAGTATGGTATGCAATAAATTGCATGAGATATTCAATACTTTATTACAAAACGTGCTTTGTGTTAGGTGATTTTGCCTAATTGCAGACTGATATCACTGTTCTGAGTGGGTTTAAGGTAGACTAGGCTAAGTTATGATGTTGAGTAGGTTAAATGGACTAAGATGCATTTTCAACTTCTAGTATGTTCAATTTACAGTGGGGGACCATTGTAAGTTGCATTTGTATTTATGCAATATTTAAGTGTTTCTCTTGAAAAGCAGATAGGTAAGGCTTAATGAAAATACTTTAAAATAATGAAGTATTGTTATGGCTAAGTTGCTGGAAATTTAGGACAATTTATGGATATGGAAGTAGGATATAATCACAAAAACAGACAATATGTATTGATGGTTTACTACATGGCAGACACCCTTCCGGGCATTGTATCTGTATCAACTCAAGGTAAGGGAGATTCTATTTTTTGGATATACCCATTTTGAAGATGAGAAAACAGGTTCAGAAAGAGTTGGAGATCCACCTTTTAGAGTATTGCTTCTGTGGATGACCATTGAATGACCATCTAAAAGACCTCTTAGAAATGATTCCACAAGATAGCCGTGGTACCCAGAGAGGCTGGTAGGCTTATTAGGTGTTTGTTTGTTCATTTGTTTTAAGGTTAAGTTTATACTGATGACTGAGTAGACTTGATAAGCATGGGAAAAGTATTTAAAATTGTGAAACTTGGAAAAAATTTTATTAGTACATTAAAATTATACACAATAGGGTTCATAGTGATATATTCATACATGCATATAACATAATTTGCTCTATTTGATTCCCCAGTACTTCCTTTTTCTCTGCCTTCTTCCCTTCCCCCAATATCCTGCCTATATCTTACTGATCTTTTTACAAATTGGAACATTAAACATAAAAGTGAGACTCATTATCATAAATTTTTATATGCACTTAGAATAATTTGGTCATTTTCATTCTACAGGTCCTTTACTTCTCTTCCTCCTCCTCCTTGGAAACTTTTTCTTTACCTTCCCTTGAATTTTGTGAGATTCCTTTTTAAAAAATTCCTTATTTCTCTAGCTTTCACATGTTGGAGAATATATTTGACCCTTGGTTTTCTGAGTCTGGCTTATTTCACTTGGCCTGATGTTCTCCAGTTCTGTTCATTTTCTGGAAAATGACATAATTTTGTGCTTAATGGCAGAGTGGAACTCCATTGTGTACCACGTTTTCTTTATCCTTTCCTCAATTGATGGACACAGGCTGATCCCATAACTTGACAATTGTGAATTGCACTGCTGTAAGCATTGGTATGTATGTATGCTACATGATGCTGTTTTGGTTCTTTTGGATAAATACCAAGGAGTGAGTCATATGATGATGCCATTCCTAGTCTTTTGAGGAAACTCCATACTGATTTCCATAATGATTATACTAATTTGCTGTCCTCCCACAAGTATAAGTGTTCCTTTTCTCCTCACATCCTCACCAGTATTATTATTTGTATTTTTGATGATAGCCATTCTAATTGTGGTGAGGTGAAATGTTTTGATTTACATTTCCCTGATTGCCAAGAATTTTGAACATTTTTCATATATTTGGCCATTTTCATTTTTCTTTTGACAAATGCCTTTCTAGCTTGTTTGAACGTTTATTGATTGGGTTATTTGGGAGTGTGTATGCATATATGCTTTTTGAGTTATTTATATATCCCGGATATTAATATTCTGTTGGAAGAGTAGCTGGTAAAGATTTTTTCCCTGTCTGTTGTCTTTTTTCATGCTGTTAATTGTTTCATTTGCTGTGCAGAAGCTTTTTAATTTGATGTCACCCCACTTATTGATTCTTGGTTTTATTTATTGAGCTTTAGGAGTCTTATTAAGGAAGTCCCTGCCTGCACCTTTCATGTTGGAGTGTTGACCCTATGTTTACTTGTAGCAGAAGCAACAAACTTTGAAATTTTTAGATTTTTTAAAGAATAACTTAGTATATTAGAAATTCTTAGCCTTTGTCTCTGCCATTTATAGTAAACAACTTATTAGTGAATTTTAAGAGCAAGAATTTGCACTTATGTTACCAGTGCTCAAAATACCTGTCTAAATTCAGTTTATGACTTAATTGCTACCATATGCTTAAATCAGTTTCTCAAGGTTTTTAGGGGCCATAGTTTGCAAACGAATACCTCTATACTCTGGCTGCCAATTTTAATTTGATTTGCTTATATTTTCACTATTTACAACAATTAATGGTCGTGCAGGCTGCTAGGTGTTGACAGTGTATTCCAGTGGCTAAGGAAATCCACCTGGGATGCAGTGCTCTCTGGATAAATGAGGCAGTACAACTAAGTCATTAGTTTTTATCTCCTAGATAGCATGTGCTTCCAAAGAATCTGATTAGCTTCTAGTTTCTGGTCTCAAAAGATTATCCAGACCTCTTCCCTTTAGTGGCTTTTTTTTTTTTTTTTTTGGCACCAGGGATTGAACTCAGGGGTACACGACCACTGACCTACATCCCCAGCCCTATTTTGTGTTTTATGTAGAGACAGGGTTGCACTGAGTTGCTTAGTGCCTTGCCAAGGCTGAGGCTGGCTTTGAACTCACGATTCTACTGTCTCAGCCTCCCAAAGTGCTGGGATTACAAGCGTGAGCCACCGCGCCCGTCACTTTAGTGGCTTCTTTACAGAATCAAAACTAATCTGAATTTGACATGTAAGTTCAAAGCTTATTGGGTGCTAAGGAATGCATTAGAAGCAGGTTTATTGATGAGGGAGCTTTGTGTAGGTGATACGGTTTCTGAATACTTGCTGTCTGAATACTTTCTTTCATTCTCCTATATACTAATTTCTGTGTGTATTTAAAGTGCTTATTTGGGGCGCAGAGGTTAAGATCACTCACATTGGGATTTTCATCTTTAAACATCATAAGTAAGCTATCCTTATTTATGAGCTGGTTCTTAAGTAGCCTAATAATTAAATCATCCCCCAAAGGATTGAGTTTTGCACATGTTATTACATCTGAACCTCTATAACTTTTTGTACACAGACTAGTTCAGTTTGCAAATCTCTTATCATTTTCACTACCTTTGTGATCTGGAGACAGTGTCCTACCATTCAGGGCCTCACTTTTGTCATCTTTAGGGTTATGTGAGAATTAAAGAATTGAGTTAAGGCAAGTTAAACATTGGTGGGCCGTAGCCATAGTAACCACTCAGTAAAAATTAGTTACTAGAACCAATGAAAAAGTGCCAACTTACTTTGCGCTCCTGTTTAGTTTTTGAATATGGGAATATACAGAAATAGACTCTTCTTTAATGTTTACCTTGAAGTATGTTCTGGATGTTTGTCCTTTACTTTCACGTCAGGTCTTGGTGGTAGGAGAGAGATCCAATCTAACATATCATAGCGTGGTAAGTCAGAGGAATCCAGTATATACAATTCAAGACCCCATTGTTGCCATTTCAGAGGAAGCTAAGTGGTCATTATGTGAAAAGTTTCCTGTATTGAATTGAGCTCTTCTGAAATGCTTCCATTTCTAGCATCTTCCAGGACACAACACCAGCAATCATCCCCATCCATTGTAAAAGTATCTGTGAAAAAAGCCTTGGTGATTGATGGATATTGTAAACGTCTGGAAAACTTGATGCAAACCCAGACAAAATCCATTGTGAAATCTCAAATCTTAGTGGAAGGAGTTTAGATTTTATGATATCTATGAAAGTGGTCAAATGAAAAGACCTTTGTGAAATATCTACCATCTCTTAGGTAAGGCAGACAGCCAGTACAAGTTTCTTACACATTTGCTTGGAGGCTCTCTTCTTTGCAAAGGTCAGAAACATTTCATTCCCAAATTATTCCACATACCTTATATAAACCATTGCTGAGAATCTTAAAAATAAGAGAAAAATAGGAAAAAAAATCAAGATTCATTTTTTCCTTGTGCTTCTGAATCCTTAAGCACCACCTTCCTGTATTTCCAATTTACATTATCCTCAGTTTCTATCCCTGCCCGAACATGCCAATTAATATTCTAGCTATTATATTATTCACTTCAGAAGAAAGTTCCAGTCAAGCTCAAATCAAATTACTAAAAATAGGAAGCCAACAACATAAAACAACAGCTGAAACAAAACAAAAAAACAAAACCCTTAACAAAGAGCATATTTCTGCTTGGGGGGAAAAATAACTGAGATAAAATTTTACTGTTTCCTTAAGAGAATGTCAGTTCCCACCTCAGCTCTAGTCCAGTATGTGAAATAAATCATTTCGGAATTTCAACGTTGATTCCTCCAGCATTTACTGAGGAAAAGGAGAAAATGGCTATTGTTATAAAACTTCTGTTTAAGCTATTGTATAGAAAGGCAATGAAAGCAAATCTGTGTCACTGCTGCGTTGTTGTTCTGGAAGTTTGGGAATGTTTGTGTTTGGAAGACCCAGGTAATGTGGTGGGTCCTTAATCAAGGAAGTGGTATCTCATTAGGCCTTTAAACTTAACCCCTCCCCTTGTATGCTTAGCAGTCCTGTGTCCTTCCTTCTGTAAACCTCTCCAAACATTTTCCTTTCCTCAGTTCCTATTCTGGCTCCTCCTTTTCTTCCTAGGCTCTCCTGTCATTTTTGTCCCTTCTTGTGGCTTAACTCACACATCTAGGCAGATGATTCCCAAATTGGTATTTATAGCCCTGTCTTCTAAACTCAGTTGTACATTTCAGAGAATCTGCTAGACATTTGCACCTAAATGTACCACCAGTACGTTTAGTATCTCCAATTTTTAGTGTCTAAAATTTAATTTCCTACTTCTAGATCCTCTTCCTCATTTTCTTTGTTCCTTCCTTTATTTTTCTAATGGTATCCATCCTCTTTCCATCATATACTTTCAAAATTTACCCACTATACTTGGGCCTTGTCTTTCTGTTGTCACACAATCCCATCAAACTTTCCTTTTAAATCAATTCAATTGTATATACCCATCTATTGGACACCTCTTTCAGCCTTAGCGCTGTGCTAGAAACTGAGGGGTAAACAACAAACAGATCACCAAGATACAAGCCCTGTGCTCAGGAACTTTGCAATCTAGTGGCTGAGAGAAGCTATGGATCCAAATTTTATTCTCAGGACCATCAGATTATTTTCCCTGCACCTCATAACTTCCTGTTCAGGAACCATTTCTGCTTGTTTTCTTCTGAATGAAACTCATGTTCTTAATTGTGGCTTTCAAAGTAGCCTGCCTATAACTGGGCTCTGCGATACCTATAATAATAGCTTTTATTACTAGATTAATTTCCTGTGCACCAAACACAGATCTAAAAACATTCACCCATTATTTCACTTAATCTCCACAAATCCTCATACAGATGAGGAGTTCAGGCTTAGAGAGTGATTAGATCTTGGTCAAGGTTTTTTTTGCAGATGAAAGATCCAAAGACTGAGCTCTGGATTCTGGCTTCAGCAACTAATCTTTCAACTAGGTTCTTCTTGCCCCCTCCATGTGATGTCTCTAGTCTCCATTCTTTCCCAGCCACAAATGACAGGGGAGGACCTTAACTCCAAAGAACCCATCTGTTGGCTGAATAGTGCCTGATAATTTGTGTGACTTGGCTTGAATAGATGATCTGGGCCTTTGGGAGATTTTCTCTTTATAATTTGAAATAGGATAGAGCAGCTTCTGCCATTTACCTGATGTCTGAAATATGGGTCTTTTTCTAATTCTGATGTACTTCTGATGCTTTTGAATTGAAAATTGAAATTGAGATTAGAATAAATTTTCTAGTTACATAGTGAAAAACAACTGTTAGATCTTTAAGGAAACTTTAGTATAAAGCAGTTCTTGGATTTTTAAATTTTAAATATTTGTGTTTTTAATATCTGGTTTTCTTTTCAAACGTTTTACTTTTACATTCTGTGCTTTTCTTCTTTCTCAGTTTAAATCTTTTTAATGTAATCAATTACTATATAAAACTTAATATTTGTGGTGTGTGTTTTAACAGATCTGTTATTTTCTTATTAGTCTAGATTCATGGATCCAGAATAGTAACATTTCTTGGGATACCGAATCCCTCATTGCCTATTTGATTTTACCATTTTCTTTTTCATATTTCTGCAAACTTCTGCCAGTCACTTATGTCACAATTACTTTTATTAGAAGTACTTTACATTTATACAGATTGGGCTAATTTCGATTTCCTGTAGGTGCTTTTAAAGCACTCTGTATTCAACATTCATCTACTTTTTGTATTTTTGCAAGTTCTTAAAAGAGAATATAAGTTCTTGTAACAGTTATAAATTTAAAATTAATTATAAAGTCTAACTGAAAATAGAATTAAATTTAATCAAAATGTAATTTGGAAATTGTTTTTCATTTTAACACTTGTAAATTTTTGTAACTAAAAATTGTACTTACTAATGGGGTAATGTGATGTTTCGGTAATAACTATTATGTAATGTTTAAATCATTCTAGAGGTATCTCTTTGAAACATTATTTCTTTATGGTGAATACTTTAAATATACCTCCTTCTAGCTTTTTGAAATGTGTAGTTCTCTACTTTTCTCTATAGTCATCCTACTGTGTAGTAGCACATCGAAATTTCTGGCTCCCATCTAACTGAAATTAAATGTTTAATTAGAAATATTTGAATTTTAAATTAATATTCAACAGCATCTGTGAAAGGAATCAGCCCAAATTCTTACATTAAAATTTATATTCTATATTACTCAGCCATAAAGAAGAATGAAATAATGGCATTTGTTGGTAAATGGATGCAATGGAAGAATATCATGCTTACTGGAATAAGCTAGTCCCAAAAAACCAAAGGCTGAATATTCTCTCTGATATGTGGATGATAACTCATAACAGGGAGGGTGGAGAGTGGAAGAATAGAAGTTTATTGGATTAGACAAAGGGGAATGAAGGGAAAGGAGGGAGGAAGGATGGCAATAGGAAAGACAGAATGAATAAGACATAACTTTCCTACGTTCCTATATGAATACATGATCAGGGTAACTGCATCATGTACAACCATGAGAATAGAATCCTAATTAGAATAAGTTATGTTTCATCTATGTATAACGTGCCAAAATACATTCTACTGTCATGTATATCTAAAAAGAACACAAAATTTTAAACATTATCTTCTAGTCTGCAAAAAGAAGGAAATTCTGTCCTATGCTGCCTCATGGATGAACCTTGAGGACATTATGGTAAGTGAAGTAAGCCTGTCACAGAAAGACAACACTGCATGAACCCCCTCACACAGAGTATCTAAAGAACATAATATTCTTGGAACCAAAGAGTACGCTGGTGGTTGTCAGGTGCTGAGGAAAAGGGAAATGAGGTAATTACTAATCAAAGGGCACAAAGTTTCAGTCAAGCAAGACAAAAACTCTAGAGATTGTTGTACTAGGTTGTACCTCTGTTTCACAGTAATGTACAATTAATGTGAGAGTGTTGTTACCAATAAAATTGAAAAAAAGGTTAAAACTAGAAATATATGTGAAATAATAAAATCTCAATTGTTTCTGATGAAATATGCTTTCTAATATTTTATCATTGGTATTAAAAGAATATTTTTGAAACATTTCCATTAAATTTCTTAAATATTCTTGGTAACAATTATAATCAGCAATGTAGTAAACCCAGAAAGTTGGCTATTCTGAAATCTGGCCATTAGATTAGTTTTGTGAAATTTTAAGTTTACAGTGGCCTACATACCCAAAGCAAAGAATCCAATCTCAGTCCCAGCTCGCTCGTTGTTTTGGTAGCAATTACCATACTTGATGGTACTCCTTTAGCAGTAAGAAGTTTCTTCTCATAATTTCTAGGACATCACATACTGAGCTGGTTCCTTCCTCTTCCTCCTGTTTCTTTCACTGGCTTTGCCTTTTCTTGATACCTAGATGCTGGAGTTTTGTTCTCTTTACCTGTACAGATTTTACTTTGCGATCTCAAATAATCCAAACAAATTTTTTGAAGGGGTGTGGGGGTACCGGGGATTGAATGCAGGGACACTTGACACTGAGCCACATCCCCAGCCCTATTTTGTTTTTTGTTTAGAGACAGGGTCTCACTGAGCTGCTTAGCACCTTTGCTGAGACTGGCTTTGAACTCATGATCCTCTTGCCTCAGCCTCCCGAGCTGCTGGGATTACAGGCCTACACCACCGTACCTGGCAGTGCTGTAGTTTTATATACTCCTTTATACTCTTCAGTTCTGTCCATGGCCCTAACCACCAAACTCATGGATCCTATTATTTTGTCCCTAGTTTCATAGTAGATATTTCAAATTAAACATGCCAGAAAGAAAACAATCCTATTCTTGTTGTCCAAGTCACTACCAGTTCTCATCTCTTGCCCTGCGACGGCTGTCCAACCAGTCCCAGCTTCTGCCCTTAGTCCTCTCAAGTCTATTTTCCACAGCACGGCCAGCATAATCTTTTGAAAGCACACCCCAGACTTCTTGTATCTATGCTTTTGCGTTTCTCACAGGATCTACGTTACCTGGTCTTTGCCTATCTGCACATCCTCATCCCCTCTTGCTTAATATGCTGCTCATTTGGTTCTTGTTTCTAAAATATGCCAACCTCATTTGCACTTGCTCTTCCCTCTGCCTGTAACTGTTCTCACTGAAATTCTATTTCAATAGAATGTTTTCCCATAGTGGGTATGATCCAAGACCCCCAGCGGAGGCCTAAAGCCACAGAAAGTACCAAGCCCTACGTATACCGTTTCTCCTATACATGCATGCCTATGAAAAAGTTGGATTTACAAGTTAGGCATAGTAAGAGATTAGCAGTAATAATAAAACTAAATTAAGATAATATACTGTAATAAAATTGCCAAAATCACTATTCTTGAGGTCTTTATTAAGCAAAATAAAGGTTACTTAGACATAAGCACTATTTAACACCATGAGAGTCAGTTTGGTAACCAGTATGGCTACTAAGTCATTAATAGCAGGCACCACATACAGTGTGGATATTGTTGGAGAACTCAAATCCTTGGTGGGAAAGAGCACAATGGCTCCAGATTTTATCATGCGACTCGGAATAGCACACAATTGAAAAATTAAAAGTTTGTTTCTAGAATCTTCTACTTAATATTTTCTAATGGTGCTTTACCTCAAGTAACGTAGATTGCAAAAAGTAAAAGCATGAATAAAAGGGAAGGAGTGTGACATTTGCTCAAATGTCACCTCCTTGGGAATCCTCACCTGATGATCACATCATGGGATGCACACCTACTCTGCCCCTTTTTATGCTTTGAACCTGGTCTACTGCTTCACAGCCATTGGTTGTCAGGTATAGCTTTATGCTTTTTTGTCATTACCTGTGGCTTCCTCCAAGCTTTGTGAAGGTAGGCAATTTGTTTCATTTTCTTATTGGTTTCCTAGTAGTTCACCTTCCACAAAGAAGATACTCAATGAACATGTGTGGAATGGACCATGGGAAGTTTCCTCTTTCTTGATGCAGGGAAATGTCAATGAAAATGGCAGTCCCCAAGCTCAGGTATCTGACTTTCATATAGGCATCTAATGAATGTCCTTATTGTTTTCATGTTCTTTTAACAGCATCATGTATATTTAGTGTGTATACTGCTGCTGGTAAAAACTGTAACACAGCAAGTTGGTTCAGACAGACTGATCTCTGTACCCCAAACATTTTTGGTTCCTTGGAAAGGCATTCCTCACATGTGGGCAGTCGCAGGGCTGGACCGTCTTTGTTGTTACAGAAAAAGGATAAAAGTGCAAGGAGGAAAGCTAAAAGTACCACTCTAGAATGCTAAGTTTCCCTATAGAATAGGGTTCTAGAAGGTAAAAACAACTCAACTAAAATAGAATATTCAGTGGAATGAGCAAAGTTCTGACATATGTTGAAGAGGGTTTTATTTAGCATTCTTATCCATAACAGGGTATTAAGTAAAATGTAAGGTGATTTTTATTGTGTGTATTTCAGATAATGTATGACCAGTGGTGTCAATATTTTGTTAGGTTTTATCCTTGTCCTAGCACAGACCAGATCTCATGTCTGCTACAGAGATCATTCACTGTGCAACCAAACCTTCATTTCCAAAACTTTGGAGAGATTAAGATGCTTCACAGGTCAGCAAAGTGCTGAATGGAGCTGTTGATGTAATGTTTGAAGGATGCCTTGGGTACTAGAATGAGTCTTAACATTATATTCAAACCTGACTATTTTGTCATACAATTTTCTTTGGAAGGAAAAAAAAAAAAAAGAACCTAATTTTCTGCATGTGCATGAACGTTCAAATACCTCCAGATTGGTGTGGGTGTATGAAAGGGCATGTGGTTACAATAATAGGCACCAGGGAAAGCAAAGATGAATTGAAAATTAAACACTTGCTGTTAAAGATAACATATTCTCCCTGTGTAAGTGCATTTGTGTTATTTGTTTATATCATTCCTAGAAGGATTTTTTCTCTTAACGTGCTCATGCTTGCCCTTTATTCTTTGCTTATAATAGCAGTAATGACACCTTGCATTTATTCAGCACATTAGCATTTTTTGAGCTTTTATGTATAATGTCTACCAATAACTCGATGTTTCATTTGTCTTGATTTCAAGTCAGAAGATGATTGAAGTAATCTGGAATTTAGATATTCTAGATTTGACTTCTGTGGAATCTATATATATAGAGAGAAGACTCTACATTGGTCTTTTTATGAATCTATAGCAGAGGAATTTTATACATTGCTCCTAGGCATTATATACAGATTGACCAAATGTCATTCCAGAGAGTTGAATTGTAGGAAGACCAGGAGTAGCAGTGCGATCTACTGGGCAACATTGGCAGTCAGGAAGTCTGTAGAATTTTCATCTGATTATTGTTGAGACTCAATTCATTTTTATCCCATTAACTGGCAGATCTCTCTCCCTTTGGAGAGGGATAGTAGGGCATTATGTTATTGTTACTATGTTTCAGAAATAGACCAGTTGTGTTAGCTTTTCCTCACTATAATGAAATACCTGAAGAAGCTAACTCTATTAAAGATAAAAGGTTTATTTAGCTCACAGTTTTAGAGGTTCAAATTCCAAGGTCAGAAGGGCCCCAATAATTCGGCCTCTGGTAAGTTTGGCAGATGGCAGCACAACATGGCAGCAATGTGTGCTTTGGGGAGAGCTTACGTTGCCATACAGGAAGTCAGAGGGAAGGAGGAGATGATAGTCCCACAACCTATTCTAAGGGTAAGCCTCCAATGACTTAAGAACTTCCATTAAAGTCCAACATTCCATAGGTTCCATCACATCCAAATAGCACTACCCTGGGGATCAAGCCCTGAATCACAGTAGTCCCCTGGGAGAAACTCAGACCATATCCAAAGCATGCCAGGCTCAGTTTTAATATATATTTACATCTTTTACTCTGAGTTATATGGAACAAGTAATTTAATGCTGACTTGCTCATCTGTAAATGAACAGACCCAGCATCAGTGCTGACTTGCCCCCTTGGTGAAAAAGGCAGTGATTGTGTTGAGAGGGGACAAGGGACATACAGGACACCATTGACTAAAACTACACTCACAGGTTCTAATAGATATGGAAAATGAAAAATCCCCAAAATAATGTGGCCTGAGAAAAGGGGAGTAAAGAAGAAAGCCATGCACTGACAGCATTTATCTCCCAAGACAAATGTTTTCCTGATGCTAATTGCATGCAGAAAGACAGTGTCTTATCACATCAAGGTGATAGCATCTGAGGGACCCTGACCTTCTGCAGAGCACGGACCCCTGACCCATAATCTCAAATTCCTAAGCACTAAAACTGACACATTCACTGATCAATTAGAACAGACCCTAAATTCCTGAGTGCCCAAGAAAACTGATGTGCTCACTAGACCACCTCTCAGGATAACCTCTATAAGCCCAGTCCCTTTCTTTGTTCAGTGGCTCATTTTCCACCAGGAAAGTGGGTCCATTCCTGGAGGTGTAGCCTCATTCCTGAATACAGGCTGAAATGATCTGTGAAGTTTGCAACTGGCCTGGTCTCTTTGTTCTAACAGGTTCCACAAGTTTAGCTTTGATTGAGGTGGTTGGATGGGGGTGTGATGCCTGGATCAGTGACCTCTGAGTCTTCTGAACTTTGCCTTCAAGGTAGGGGGAGCAGTAGTGTTCTAACGCTTTTCCTTCAGGGACACACCCATCACCCAAGATGGTTTCTAACCTGAGTTGGACACAAGCCCTTCCCTTGGTGCCTTGTAATAGAACCAAATGAACAACAGCAGCAGTAAATGAAAAGCAGTAAGAAAGGGAAGGCAGGAAGAGAAAAGCAAGTTTTTACTTCTTTTCTGCCACAGCTGTTCAGCAACTTCATTTTGGAACAGACTGAGACACATTTTGAGGCTTATTGTAAAGAGAACCAGGGACCCTTCATATTGAGTGTCTTTCTCAGTAAGCCAGAAGCCGACTTTGGAGTCCCAAAAGGCATTAGGACATTTTTGACCAAAGGGCTCTCTTCTATGCAGTTGGCAGGATGCCCATCACACAGTGCCTGGTTACTCTGAGGCTCATGCATTGAGATTTCAAGAATTATTTTATGGGAAACTATTATTTTTGGCCAAGATGAAGAAACGGGCCAGATTTGTTATTCTCCCTGAAATACCTAAAAACTCAGACAAAAATATATGAAGCAACAAGTTTCCATGATGTGATTCCTGAGAGATGGGGGACCAGCATTCTCCTGTTATCTCACATTCAGCACTAAGTGTAGTCCATGGTGCAGGGAGGGAGGAACCAGGAAGACTCCAAGTTGGGGAGACTAGGCTGAGAATCAGGGAGAACAAGGCAGCTAGAGTTTGCAGGGCCAAGTACAGGAGATGAGAACTGCACAGTGGGGCCCCCAGAGGTCTGCAGCTGGTGCTCCTTGAGTATGGAGCAGAGAACTGATCAGGAAGCTACTCTAGTGTGGAGACAGACCCACCAGAAAGAGTGACAGTTACTGGAACTCACACAAGGCCAGGAATTATGCCTTTCCCATCTGTATACTGGGAAACCTTATGATTTGTGCGATATTGACTAATCAGAAGAATATTCTTGGTTTAGCAGTGCAGAATAATTGGCCCTATAATAAACATTATTCTTGCTACACACACACACACACACACACACACACACACCCACACACAACCAGGAAGTTATCAGTGTTCAGGTTTACTGTAAGAAACCCTAACAGTGCCCAAAAGGATCAAACGATTTTGGTGTTTACTACATCTCAGAACAAAGTTCAAATATATTTATACAAGTATATTTTATCTAAAGATAAAATTCACAATATTGGAAATAAAAAAAATTGAAGCACATAAACAATGGTAAAACCCTTTTATAAACTGAGACATGAACCAAAAAATTGATCATACCTAAGAGCCATTTCATCTTTTGCCTTCTCAGCTAGTTTACTTGATATTGAAACAACTGTCTGAGCATGTAAGCTGGTGTTGTCTTTGCTTGTTCCATATGTCTTCTGTACTTAAATAATAAAAATTAGGCAATTGAAAGACTTTGTTTTTCATATTGACAAAAGGGCCTATTTGATCTCTACAGTCATTTTTTTTTAATTTCATAGGCAGCAATAAGTGAAAGTGCTTGATGGTTTTAAAAATCTGATTCTTTGAGTCTTCCTTAGGATGTTGATAAAAAAAATCCAACAAAACAAAAATAAATAGTCTACATTTATAGTAAAAGAGCTTTGCAACTGTCTCCTAAAACAATAATACATCTATCTTACTATTCTGTAAGATTGTTAATTTTCGTAAGAATGACATTGTCATTTATTTAAAACATTTGAATAAAATCTGAAAATATAAGCTTTAAGGAAAGATAACACCAGAAGTTATCAGTGTTTAGAGCAGAAATTCCAAATTTGAGATGACCACAGGGTGTCCCTGTTGGTGCTGCCCCTGGCCCTTTTCACTACTACTTTTCTTCTCCATGTGATTTGTTTTTCCATTTCTTAATTTTGCCTCTCAGAGGTAGTGACACCACTAGCAAGGAAACTTCCTGTCCTCTGTTCTTTTAATTCTTTTCAAAAGCACAAAATTGGTGTATTTCTGTTCCCTGGAACAGCAGATTCTGGGAACTCTGTTCAGTCTTACATGTTTCCAATTAATTCCTGATAATTAAGTCAAGTCCTGGTTAAGTGTACACACAGCATTGGGAAGAGTCACTAAGTATGAGTGGGGCTAACTGACTCAGATCTGTCTGTCCATGTTTAAAAAAAATCATCCCAACCCAATTTTTTGTCTGTAGCATTATAATTGATATATATCAAAAGTATTGATGAGTTTCTGAAAAAAAAAAAAACTATAAGAGCAAGCATAGAACTGCCTTTATAGAAAATATGGGATGATCCAGAACAAATTGGTGTTGAAAGTAGGGAATAGACATGCAGTATCCTTAAAAAAAAAAAAAAAGTAGTATCTGCCAGGTATTATATTGAAAGAAATCTTAAAGGTCAGCTTATAACTCACTTTATCCTCTAAAATGGTGTAGAATTCTAAGATATTGATGAAGAGTCCTGGAAGAACACAAATGATCCTACTTATGAGGATCCAGGGACACAGGTGGTGAGGGTGCTATGGGAAACCAAGGTATAGGAGCTCTCTCCATGCCTTCAATGCCTCCCCTCCCCTTTCCTTTGCCCAATGCTGATTGGTTACTTTGAATGTTTCCCCTCCTCTTTACCCCATGCTGATTGGCTGCCTTCAGTGCCTCTCCTTTTCTCATCCCATGCTGATTGGCTGCGCGCCTGACATGGTTCAATACCCTATTGGCTGTAACCTAACCTCAGGGCCACGATTGGTCCGAGGACCCTATATAAACTGTTGCACTAACTGAAATAAACGGGTCTGCTTCTCCATCTGGCAGAGCAGTTTTACCTACCCCCGGAGTCTGGGTGAGTGACTCCGTGACCGTCCACCCCATAAGCCCTTGTCCCGTGCGACCCCAGCTCCCCATAAGCCCTTGTCCCGTGGGACCCCAGCTCTCGTCCTTCGGGACCCCAGCCCTCATCCTTCGGGACCCCAGACCTTGTCCTTTGGGATCCCAGACCTTCGTCCTTCGGGACCCCAGACTTCATCCTTTGAGACCCCAGACCTCGTCCTTCGGGACCCCAGACCTTCGTCCTTTGGGACCTAAGACCTCGTCCCGTGGGACCCCGTTGTCCTTCGTCCTTCGGGACCCCAGAGCTCGTCCCATGGGACCCCATTCCTCGGTACCCTCGTCCCGCGGGACCCCAACTCGTCGAGCGAACCCACACGAGGCATGACATAAATGACACCAAGGAATACTTTACTTTTAGCCAATGTTACTTATGAATAGAGATGTCCAGGGTGTTTGTACAAGAACTGGAAAAGCAATCTTTACTGTGGCTGACAGGAAGCGTGTGAGCAGAGGGGTACTTCCCTTGAAGATTTTGCCTTGGTGGATGCAATGAAAATATCACTGTCCAACTCAACAGTCAGAAACAAAGGGTAGATGCAATGTCTGAATATGTGAATCGGGCCAGAACAAACAGATAATCAGATATACTTAGATCGATGGGAAAGTTAAAACAGAAAAGCTATGTAGAAGCTCACTCCCTGAGCCTACTTCATTTGCCACTGTCTTTAGGCTCCTGAACATTTCAAGTTATTCAAAATTGGATTATCTAACACTCTAGGTTAATATCCAAGAGTTCCAAGCATATCTAGGAAAATATAACATTGGTATACAAAGATCAAAGCTAGACTGCTTTATTGAGGATAAAAATGAGATTTCAGAAGAGATTAATAAAATTAATAAAAATGGAAACAAAAGGTTTTAGAAATTGTCATGGAAAAGATCTCAAATGGAAGAGATTTTCAGAAATCATCTCATAAAACAATGTGATAATCAGAACAATCCAAATAGGAAGAACATATTTTTTGAAATATTTGCTATAAGGAAGATAGTAAACTTCAGTCAGCATTTGCCTAATGCTTTGAAGTAAATGAAAGTAAATAGAGCCTTTTGAAAAATAAAACTAGTTAAGAGATTTTAGTAAAGAAGGATCTGATAATGCTAAGGAAAGACTCCAAGGAGATTAAAAACTAGAACATGCAATTAGCAAAATTAAAAATAATTTTACATACTGAAAACAGTGGAATGGATTTTGATGAACATTGACCAGTGATGTAGATACCTAAGACTTTGAGAGACTGTTGTCAGCTCAGGCTGTCATAACATCATAGACTGGATGGCTTAAAAAACATATATTAACTATTCTGGAGTCTGGGATGTCCATGATTGGGATACCAGTAGATTGGATTCCCTTAAGGGTCCCCTTCCTGAATGCAGATGGCCTCCTCTTCACTGTGTCCTCCTGTGATTTGCGCTCTCCCCCTTTCCTTTTCAGGATACTCTTCCCATTTTGGGACACCCATCCTGATGATCTCATTTAAAGCTTTTAATCTTAAAGTTTTCATCTTCCAATACCATCACACTGAGAGTTAGGGCTTCAACTTATAAATTTTGAGAGAGAGAGTCTTTTATAGACTAAATGTTTGTCTTAAAAATAACAAGATGGATGTGATTAAGGTCAGTATAATAGATATGGAGGACTTAACCTTATTTAAAGGGCAGAATTTGGAAAGACCTATAAATTTAGGGAGAAAAAAGTTGCCAACAAAGGGAAAAAATGTCTAATTGATCTCAGGAAATATGCATAAGGGTGGGGGGTTGGAGAGAAGCAGTACCTAAACTCTATGAGGGTTTTTTTTAAGAGTCACCCCTTCTGTCATACGAGGTGGTTTTTATTTATAAATACAATGAAAACATAATCCAATAGATAAGGATACACGTAGTATTCCATTTGCATATTCTAACAGTAAAATAACTAAATATTAAGCAAAATTAAAGATTGATTTTAATTAGGAAACAGTTTGAATATAAAGAATTATGAACTAGGAAATCACAATATCAGAAATAATAGGAAATAGAACTCTATTTTAAAATATAAATATTATAAATATGAAGAGTTACCAATATTAACATTCTTAGATAGAAAAACAGTAATGAGAAACAGCAATGAGAATAACAAAATGGAGAGGAAATCCCAAATCATATTAAAAAGAAAGAAAAGAGCAAGTTGGAGGAGTTGATGGGTATGCTGCTTTTTTTTCTTCCTTTCCTTCCTCCCTGGGCATTGAACCCAGTGCTTTCTTAACCTTACATAGAGAAGAAAAAAATTTTAATTCAATTGATATTTAGAAAAAGATGTAAATTGTTTTTAAAACCTTAAAAGTTACCTGTAATAAAAAGAAAAGCAAACCATATGAAAAAGAAAGCAAAATCTAAAAGGGACAATTGTAAAATAAAGTTAAAATAATAAAATGAAATGTCAGGAATAAGACCAACAATGCCTGACATCATAATATAAATGACATAGTTAATTTAATAAACTATGTATCAGATTAGATTCTAAACCAAAACGGAACTATATCCTATCAATAAGAGACACGCCTAAAACAGTGCTTTAGAAAACTATAAGCAAATAAAAGTCCACAAAATGTTGGATAAGACAAATGTAAAGTTGTGCTGCAGTATTTTCAGGAGATAGATTTTTAAATACAAAGTTTTAAATTGATAATAGGTGGGAGATGTTTACTGAGGAAATTAACAAAAAAGATACTGTTTCAGCAACCTTTATGAACAGAATATCACAGCACTAAAACCAAAAATGATCAAGAATGTGTGAAGAAACATAAAAGATATAAAATGATAGTTTCATTAAAGAGTATGCAATAGAAAAACATGAGATGCTCTTTTTCTCATGCCAGCTTACAAGAGAGGAATGATTGCTGATTGTGCATATATTCAAAGGTGAAGTATCCATCCAAATACATCAAAATTTGAAAACTTTCTTGGCAGGAAATTTGGTGTTGTGTGTCAAGAACCTAGAGTCATTGCTTATCTATTCTTTCTGCCTCTAGGAAATTATGCTATGGAAATAATGAGATAATGTCCTAAGTCTTAAACATTCACTAGAGTGTTAAAATCACTATCTCACAACAAATGTTTTTGTTTGCAGTGGATTTAAATGCAAAAATCAAAACTTCCTCTGAAAATGCTCAAGGAAGAAATAGAGAATCTGTATATATATAATCTTTAAAAGCATGGAAATGAATTAAATGTTTGGTAAGAGAAGATTGTTCTAGACTTCAGGACTTTACCCTTTTCTATAATCTCCTGGAACTCTGCCTCCTGTCTCCAGATAGCTCACTCCCATTTCATTCAAGTGCTTCCTCCAAGGTCACCTTCTCTGCCCTCCTCTAGAAACCTGGTGTGGTCCTGCCCTGCCATGCAACATCACATCACCTTGCTTGCTTTTCATTTCATAGTGCTTATTCCCACTTGCCTTTATAATATGTATTTATTTATGTATTGTTCTCTCTCTGGAATATAAATACATGAGAATAGGGATATTCTTATTCATGACTGTATCTTTAGGGCCCAGAACAGCCTCGCGAATATTTGATGCATGCATGAAATAATGGAACATAAAATTAAGTGGTGATTTAAAATGGCCATGTGTCTACTTTAACAGAATACAATTTTAGAAATATATTACAATGAGAAAATGTAGAATGTTCTATAAATACATAAAATGTATATAACAAAGGAAAGGTACACATATAGATAGGAACTTTATTTCTTGATTCTAGTTATACATGACAGCAGAATGCATTTTGACTCATTGTACACAAATGGAGCACAACTTTTCATCTCTTTGTACACGATGCAGTCACACCATTTGTGCAATCATACATGTACATAGGATAGTAATGTCCATCTCATTCCACCATCTTTCCCACCCCCTCACTCCCCTCTGCCCAAAGTTCCTCCATTCTTCCCTTGCCCCTCCCCCACTCCAATTATGGTTCAGCATCCACATATCAGAGAAAATGTTTGGCTTTAGGATTTTTGGGATTGGCTTATTTCGCTTAGCATGATCTTCTCTAACTCTATCCATTTACCTGTAAATGCTGTAATTCCTTTTTTAAGGCTGAACTTGTTTTTGTAAAATTGACATATATTTGTATATATCAAAATGTGAAAGAGTAATTAGAACTCAACAAGAAGAAAACAACTTGATTTAAAAATAGTCCAAAGGCTTGAATAGGCACCTCACCAAAGAAAATATAAATAGAAAGTATGCATATTACAAGATGTTTCACATCATAGGTCCACAGGGAAAGGCAAATTTAAATGAGATGCCACCGCAGACCTAATGGAATGAGTATAACTCAGAATACTGAGAACACCAAATGCTGATAAGGATATGGAGCTACAGGGACATACATTCATTGCTGGTAGGAATGCATAAGGTACCACTGCTTGGGGAGACACCTTGGAAATTTCTTATAAAACTAAACATACTCCTGCCATAGGATCCAACAATCGCGCTCCATGGTTGTCACCCAAAGCAGTTGAAAACTTCCATCCACATGAAAACCTGCACATGACTATTTATAGAAGCTTATTCACAATTGCCCAAACTTGGAAGCTATCAAGATTTCTTCAGTAGGTGAATGGGTACATAAACTGGTACATTCAGACAATGGAATATTTTTCAATAAAAATATCAGGCCCTGAAAAGACATAGAAGAAACTTAAATGCATATTAATGAGTGAAAAAAGCCAATCTAAAAAGGCTATGTACTATATGATTGCAACTCTGTAGCATTCTAGAAAAGGCAGAACTATGGAGAAAGTGAAAAGGTCTGTGGTTAGTCAGGGTTTGGGGAAGAGGGACGAATAGGCAGAGCAGAGATGATTTTTAGGGCAGAGAAAGTGCTCTACATGATACTGTAATAATGGATAAATATCTTTGTCCAAACCTATAGATTGCGCAACACCAAAAGTGAACCTTCAGGTGACCTATGGATTTAGGGTGATAATGGTACATCAATGTAGATTTGTAGATGATAAGAAATGGATCATTCTGGCTGGAGATGACGATAATGAGGATGATTGTGCATGTGCAGGGACAGAGGTGTCTGGCTTATCTCTGGACCTTTCAGTTTTGCAGGAAACCTAGAACTGCTCTATGAAGTCTAAGAAAGTTATTGGACTACTTGAACTTGTTTCCTTCTTTTGATAATCCTATTTTCTATTTTCTGTAATGGTATGTTTAGCCTTTGGAATCAGAAACAAAAAGTTTGTAGGATGGCTGTTAAGTGACTTTTTAGCCTGCTCCTACCTGGGTATCCTTTTCTATTGTACTGAGGGAAAAAAAATGATCTTTTACATGTATGAAAACTGAAATTAAATATGGTTCTATGCTCTAAGGTGTTTTTGTACAGAATACTGATAGCCAAACTTCAGGTTCATCAGTATACCTTTGAAAAGTTGGCTAGAATAGGTTGGAGGGAGGACTCTGGAGTGGCATTAAGCTGGGCAGGCAAGACCCAGGGTCATCTGCGTATGTGTTGCTGAGATGAGACAGAAATGTAAAATGTGAAATATCTGAAGCAGCCAAGGTTATGGGTAGGAGAAATTGAGATGCTCATTATGATAAAGGGTGGGGTGAGACCATATGCTAGAGAGACCAGTGAACTTGGCAGCCGAAAGAAACAGAGAAATGACATAAAGGACCAACCATGGGGAAATGAGAAAGGTCAGAGCCTAGTCTTTGAACAAGAGACACTTTCGGGGGATGCCCTGTAACATAAATGAGTGTTTTAGACTGAGTCTATTTGTCCTTTTATTGTTTTTTTTAAATAATAGTATAATTATAAAAGTAACAGATAATCAATGTGAATATTTAAAAAAGGGCAAAGAAATTAAAAATAATTCCTACTACTGTGTTCACTCCCACCCTAGCCCACTCTTATTCCTCCTCCCCAGCACTGGGAAGTTTCATTAAATTGTCTGCTTTATCCTCATTAATGTTATTTGCTGAAAGCATCTACCTATCAATTTTTATCTACCAAGTGGATGCTGATCCATAATGAGAGGGTGTGTGGGAAGAATGGAGGAACTTTGCACTGGGAAAAGGGTTGGGGGGGACATGGGGATAGGAAAGATGGTAAGATGAGATGGACATCATTACCCTAGGTACACGTATGATTGCACAAATGGTGTGGCTCTGTCATGTACAACCAGAGAAATGAAAAGTTGTGCTCCGTTTGTGCACAATGAATCGAAAAGCATTCTTCTGTCATGTATAACTAATTAGAAAAAATTAAAAATTTATCACATTTTATTTTATACTAACTATATTCTTCCATATATAAGTTTCAATCAATTGCTTTGTGAACAGGGACATTTTTCATATAAATGCACAGATTTTCTTTTTTGAAGATAATTGAACCATTGAGTTCAAAATAAGTTTAGCTAAATTCATAGATAAATGCTGAAGGAGTAATTAAGGAAGCACATGGTTTAGTTAGGAGGAAAAACCTGGAGTTGACTATGGCTACACTCAGTTGCTCTGAGTAGACTGGCTTAATTTCTCTTCACCTGAGTTTCCTAAGCAGTAATAATAGGATAATAACCATTTTTAGAGCCACATGGAGGAAGTGTGGGATATTGGATAGAGTAAAGAGTTAATACTTGGTAGCTGTTAATAAAATTGGATTTCTTGAGGCAGTCTCATTGTTTTTTAGGAATTTTATCAGTGGATTGACATTCTCTTTCATGAAATTTTCTCCAGACTTGGTCAGCATGAGTGATGCCATTTCTGTTGTGATCTTCCTCATTAAGAAGTTTAATCCCTCGTATCCAATAAACAGGGTTTTGCAGCCCAGTGGGTGGTAGAAGACTTACCCAGATATAAACTTGCCAACATTAGCAAACGAAAATACAGGACACCAGTTAAATTTAAATTTCAGAGAAATGCTGAGTAATTTTTATGTGTTCTATGCAATATTTGGGACATAGTCATACTAAATCATTATTTGTTACGTGTTTGAAGCTCAAGTGTAATAAGGTATCCTGTATTGTACCTGGCAGTACCAGTCAAGTGTGCTGCTGAAGCACCCTGGCCAGTATCTGCCTGTTTATGAGGTGACTGCATCTTTGAAAGACTGAGTCTCTTCTTCATATATTATATATAGTTCTGCTTTATCTATCCTGAAACATATTTTACTCATGTCTCTGGCCACATCCAAAATAAACGGCAGATTTTTAAAAAGCTTTAAAGTTTATTTTATGCTGCAATAGGACAGACTCTGAACTCCATTTTGATTTTTGACAAATTGCAATATCTAGTATGAGAAATTGGTAATTATGACCTGGGGAAATAGTTTAGACTCTTTAGTACACTAAATGCTTTAGTATAAATGAAGAGAAATTCATTTTAAAATACTCAAATGAAATGTACATAGTTATGGTGTTATTTTGTATTGTCAATGTAGTTTGGTATGATTTGTACACTCATACCATGAAGAATCCCCAAAATCAAAGAAAATAGTCATGAAAGTTCATTCTACTTGCCTAAAGAGAGGCTGTAATCTTTACCACCCCACCAATTATTTTTATTTTGGACAAATACATATAAAATGAAATTTAGTAACCTAATCATTTTAAATATACAGATCAGTGGTATTAAATACATTCATAGTGTGGTGCAAAATTGTCAACATCTACCTCCAGAACCCTTTTCATGTTGTAAAACAAACTTCATAAGCTTTACTTTAAACAAATAACTCCCCATTGTTCCCTCCCACAGCCTCTGGCAACTACCTCTGCACTCTGATTTAAGTAACTCGTGTAAGTGGAATCATGCATTATTTGCCTTTTTAAAAATGTGTGATTGAGTTATTTGACTTAGCATAATATCCCCAAGTTTCATCCATATTGTAGCGCATATCAGAATCTCCTTCCTTTTTAAAGCTAAATGATAATCTGTTCCATGTGTATGCCACATTTTCCTTATTCTTTCATCTATTTTGGACATTTGGATTGCTTCCATATTTTAGCTATTGCAAATAGTGCTGCTTTGAACATAGGTGTACGGATGTCTCTTTAAGACCTGCTTTCCAGTGCAATTCACAATAGCCAAGTAAAGGAACCAGCCTATGTGTCCATCAGCAGATGAATGGATAAAGAAAATGTGTTTTATATATATACAATGGAGTTTTACTTGCTCATGAAAAAAAGACTTTTTAGGAAAATGGATGGCATAAACCAGAAATTCAGAGGTCATATGGGTTTTTTTTTTTTTTTTTTTGGTACTGGGGATTGAACTCAGGGGCACTTGACCACTGAGCCACATCCCCAGCCCAATTTCATGTTTTATGTAGAGACAGGGTCTCACTGAGTTGCTTAGTGCCTCGCCGTTACTGAGGCTGGCTTTGAACTCGCGATTCTCCTGTCTCAGCCTCCCTAAGTGCTGGGATTACAAGCGTGAGCCACCGCGCCCGGCTCAGAGGTCATATGGTTTTTTCATATGTGGAAGCTATAGAAATAAAAGGAAAAATGGGAATCCCATGAGAATAGACCAGAAGACTAGAGAAAGGAGACAGGGAGTAGGGGAAGGAGAGAGGAGGTCTGAAGAATGAAATTGTTATATTACATGTGCATATACAAATGTCACAATTAATTCCACTATTTGATTATAATGTACCCATTTAAAATCCCTGCTTTCAATCTCTTGGGTATATATTCAGGAGTGGAATTATTGGATCATATGATAATTCTATTTTTAATTTTTGAGGAGGAACTGCCATGGTATATGCTATAGGCTATACCATTTCACATTCCCATCAAAAATTCACAAGTGTTCCAATTTTTCCATATTCTTAACAATTATTTTTTAATTGACTTGGCATGCACATCAGTATATGTATATAATATATTGTTTGAATCAGAGGAAACATCTATCTCCTCAAATTTGGTTTTTTTTTAATCATCCAGATGGGTGAAAGGTGGTATCTCATTGTAGTTTTGATTTGCATTTTCCTAATGATTAGTGTAATTTCACTCTCTAGGACTCCCTTGAGCCTTTCTTACAAGGTAGTTATGATGGTAACATACTCCCTGAGCTGTGGATTTTGTGGAAATGTCTTATTTTTTCCCTTATTTTTGAAGGACAGCTTTGCCAAATATAAGATTCTTGGTTGGAAGATTTCTTTTTTCAGCATTTTGAATATATTGACTCATTGCCTTCTGGACTCCAAGTTTCTGATGAGAAATTGGATAATCTTATTAATGATCCATCATATATAATGAGTTGCATGTCACTGCTTTCAAGATTTTTCTCTTTCAAAAGTTTGATTGTAATATGTTTTGATGTGTTTCTCTTTGAGTTCATCTTAGAATTCATTGAGACTGGATACTTATATTTCATCCAACTTAGGAAAATTTCAGCCATTATTTATTCCAGTATCCTGTTTCTTTTCTTTCTGGGACTCCCACAATGCATATATAGGCCTGCTTGGTGGTGTCTGATGGGTTCCTAAGGCTCTGTTCACTTGTATTCATTTCTTTCTGTTCCTTGTCCTATCTTCAATTTTATCAGTTGTTTCTTCTGCCTGCTCAGACTTGCCTTTGAATCCCTTCAGTAATTTTACTTAACTCCAAAATTTTGTCTGTTTTCTTTTAGGTTTTCTAACACTTTAGTGATATTTCCGTTTGGTTCACATGTCATCTCCTTAAATTTCTCTATAACTCTAAGTCTTTGGGCATCTTAAGACAGTTATTTTGATATGTTGGTAGATTTTTCAAGGGCAGTTGCTGTTGAAACTTTTTCTTTAGGGCGGGGTTCCTTCTATGTCTTATAATTTTTGCTGAAAATCAGACACTTGCATATAATAATGTGGTAATTCTGGAAATAAAACTGTCTTCCCCAGACTTTACTGCTTTTTTGTTATGGCTTTTTTTTTTTTTTACTTTTTGTTTTGATTGTTGGAGACTGACTCTGTGCTAATGATCAGACTGAGGTATAGACTTAAGGCCTACACTTATTCTGAAACTTCCCCAGGGTAGATATAACCACTTTCCGATTTTCCTTTCCAATATATGCAGTTGGTTTTGAATATTCTATTCTTTAATGTCACGCTCTCAAAAGGGTAAAAAGAAAAGAGGAGGAGGCTGGTCCTTTAAATATGCAAGTAACTTTAGTCGGAAGGAGAGAGGCTTACAACAGTGGGGAGGGATATAAAACAGTAGTCACCTGCATCTTTGTGCCCTGTAATCAGTCACAGCAATCAGAGCACAGACTCCTGACAAGACCGTTGTTTCCCTCGTTGGCTTCTACCAGCTATGTGGAGAATGTATTCATAGCCCCTTCCATGGTCCAGGGATGCAGTTTGGGATGGTAATTGCTCCTGTGCTGAGTTAAGATTGACCAACATTAACTGTAGTTTACCATCCAAACTCTCCTCTGGAAGTTGCACCTTCAGTAGACTCCAGAGTTCCAAAATAGTTAGACTGATTCTGCCATTGAAATTTTCAGGTTTCTGATGCTTCCTACTTTATCATCTTTCCAGAAAAGATGATTAGTATCTTTGTCTCTAAATTAGAATCCACCTGAGAGAGCCTATTTACAGAAATAAAACTGACTATTTGGGCATGATAGTAGCATTTTGTATTCTGTTGACAATTCCTTGATGATATGCTTTAGTTTGAAAGTGTCAGAAAAGGCAGAGAATATAAAGATCATGTGTTATTGATATACCCATAGCACTGTTATCTGGAAAAAATGCTTTTAGAAATGCTTATCTTTACTTTGATGCTGCTGCCACAGAGCTTGATACATTCTAAAACATCTCCCTTTCCCAGTAAGTCAAGCAGGTCTCTGACATTATCCTCTCTTGGGCTTGCCTGGATCTCTGGACCTTAGGTCAGCCAGGGTTCCAGCAAGTCTTTCTTCATCAAGACCTGTGTTAACGTCAGAAGATGGTGCCTCTGTGTAAGTTCAGGGGAACTCTTTAGTTCTTGTTTTCCACTTTTGCTTATTTCTGAAATCTAGCAGAACACCCACGAGATGGAGAAAATAGAGTAGTTGAGGGAGGAGAAAAAAATGGAAAGTAGCTACATCGATGCACTTGCTTGGATATGTCATGAAAGGGAGAACTGAAATCTCTGGCACAATCTTAACAAGACAGAGGTGGTGATTAAAGGAAGTGAGACAAAGATAGAATAGGAGTTTTGGCCATTAGATACTGTTGACTTCAGAAGTAAAACCATAAAAAGTCATACTTAAAGATGATTTTTTCTACCCAATACATTAAAAAATAAAAACAAAATCTAGGATCACTGTTCTACCAAAGATTGAACTCAGGGGCACTCGAACACTGAGCCATATTCCCAGCCCTATTTTGTGTTTTATGTAGAGACAGGGTCTCACTGAGTTGCTCAGCGCCTCGCCGTTGCTGAGGCTGGCTTTGAACTCGTGATTCTCCTGTCTCAGCCTCCCAAAGTGCTGGGATTATAGGTGTGAGCCACTGGGCCCAGCAAAGGTCACTGTTCTTAAAAGCATATCAATCCTAGGTCACATTGTCTTGGTCAGTGTCACATGTCACCTTGTGTTGTGATGAAATTGGGATTAAATGGAAAGTGGTTGTGGGAGATGTCAGTCCTTATTCCAATTATTTGGTACATATTGGTGACACCAAAAAGCACCTCCTTGCGGCACTGATTTTTTTCACTTTTGCAGAACTTCCATGAATGTCACGGTACATACGAGACATTTCAAATTTGGGGGGAAAAGTTATTTAGAACTCAAACATGAGTTTTGGGGTGATTCCCATTAATTTTCTTTTTGAAAGTCAGAGCAGGAAACAGGAAGATGAGGCTCTGATAGGCTGTGATCGTGCATGTATTTTTCTCCTCTCATGTGACTGTTGGCCAGTATTGTTCTGTGATGGCTTCTAGCTCTTTTGGAAGAGTACCTCTTCCCAGTCTTGATGATTGTTTTCCTGTGGATATAGTCCCACTGGCATTTCCCTCCTCACTCACATTCTCTAGAAAAGGTATAACTGAATCTTGGTGGGAATTTCAGAAGAGAAATGCAGCATGTACTCTCCAAATCTTTCCCTTTCTCTTGGGAATAAATCTAACCAAAGTGCCTTTGCGCTTGTCTGTGGAATGTGCAGCAAAGTGTAGGAAGATCTGTAGTTAAAACCTGGAGAGGAAGTTGTATGCTTTGTGGATTTAGAATGAGGAAGACCGTTTCCTTGCAGATACAGCTACCTTTAATATCATCATCATCAGTGTGTGTGTGTGTGTGTGTGTGTGTGTGTGTCATGTTCTCTTGCCTTACTACATTTTTTCAATTGCTTCAAACTTTAGTAAGGCACTGAGAGGTATTTGTTGGTTTCCTTAGTGCTGGTAAGTAGTAGAACTGGAACCAAAAGCAAATAAGACTGGCTCTAGACCACCTAGTTATCCACCTCTCCCCATATTAACTCACACCTGTAATTTCCATTGGACAACACAATCTTTGTAGGTCACCATTTTGTTTTCAACATTACAAAAGTAGTTCACTTATTGATGCATGTTGTAATTCTTGCCAAGTCCTTATTTTTTTCTTTCTGAATGCTCTTTGGCATCTTGTGTCAGAACAAACTGGAGAATATCCTCAGACAAATCACAAGAGGAATGAAATTCAAAGGAGAAAAATGAGCTAAGCCAGGGACAATGTGGGACAGGATAAGAAAACTGGAACAGAAACCTGTCACACCAGAACTTTGGTGTGTGGAACCTGGAAACAGAGTGGAGTGAAATCCCTAAGCAAAGAGGTCTGTCATGGAGTCCTGTAATACAATAAGGATCAACCCTAAATGCTTTTGGGAAGGACAAAGACAATTGCATTTGGTTGTATGAAGTTTAATCAGAACAGCTTCAAAAACATATTGAAAAAATTCTGGAGCAACAGCAGCATGAAAATGAGAAACCAGTTTCTGTGTTGTGTTTGTAGTAAAGAATCATGGAAAACACAGCTGTCTCTAAGATCCATCTGGCTAGAAAGCAGGCCTTCGAGATTTTAGTGCTGGGAAATTGATGCCATTTTAGGTACTTTTGGAAAAAGCAGGCAACTTGCAGTGCACATGCTAAGATCTGAGACCAGAATGTTCCATGATGAAGAGGTAGCATTGGAGGCCTGGCGCTCCAAGTGGAAAGCCTGGCTGGTGTTGGACTATGAACTACTTCAAACCTAGAAGGTCTTGGGAGACACTGGATTGGAAAACAGAAGGAAATCAGTAGATATTTAGGAAGATGACCAGAAGGATTTCAAAATCCCTTTCTGCTTTTAAAGTCCATGTTAACCTTGTTTTATGAAAAGCAGGCAAAAACATAGGAGAAACTAACTGAAAAGCTACATGTCCATTTGGAAGCAGATTGTCACCTCTCAAAAGGATAAAACCTGGGTTTTATTTCTGCACTAGAGAGGTTCATCCTGTTATGGTAGATATTGTGGATACCTTTAAAACAAACTATTATTAAAGATACCACAAGAGCACTAAATACACAGTTGTTTCTTAAAAGGCACATACAGGACTAAATCCGGTATTAACTTTTTAGTCTGTGGAAATGATCTTATTTGATGAATGTTACTGGTGGTGATACATCATTGCTCAGAAGCAGAATTAAGTTAACCCCCGCATCAAGAGACTTACCTCCAGTTGTAGCCTGTGAGACTAAGCAGTACTGTGAACCAGTTGAGGTCAAGTTTGCAGTTGGGAATTTGGTAGGATTTCTCCGGAAAGACAGGTGGGAAGGAAGATTTTAGATTTGAGTGTTGGCAGAGGATTACTCTTCTGGGAAATAAAGGTTTAAATATGAATCTGGTTTTCAAGGGAAATCAAGTTAAAACATCATATCAATAAATTACAAATATAACTGTCAGACAAAAACTTCTAGGGCAGCTGTGGCCAGCTCAGTTCAGATTTCAGGTACCCGAGGAGCAAGGGCATTTTGAAGCATTGAATAAGACTTCTTGCCCTGTACCTTAAAGAAAACTTTTCCTTGCAGAAGCAGTAACTAAAGGGAACATACCTGAAAATTCTATTATGTGGATGATCACCTGAGGTCCTTTATTGATGGAACAGACTGGGTACAGACAATAAATATGTTTCCAGATGTGGAAGAGATCACTAGAGCTGGAGAACAGCAAGGAATGTTTAAAGGGAGGCAAGGACATAGATGGCCCAAAGGCTGAATAGGATAAAAATGAGATGAGACCAGCCACAAGGAGGTGGGCACTGACGATATACCAATTTCCCCTTACCAAGTAGTACTGAAAATCCATTTGGATAAACAAGTTTCTCTTCTGATATGCAAATATCTTAGTGCATTATATATTAGTTTGTGACTTTCCCGTAAGAGCAAACCCTGAGACAAAAAATTGGGGTTGGAGTAGTTTATTTGGTTGATTTAGGGAACACTCATAGGAGAGTAAAAATGGGACAAAGTAAATTGGCCTGTAAATAATTGCATTGTGATGCCAGCAACCATAGTGAGAGACAAGGACTTCATTTTTCATGGAAACTCCACGAAACAGATAAAACACATGGCTCAAATTCTCTATCCTAAGGAAGATGGAGCTGGAGTCATTGAGGGCTACATCAGGTTGGTACAAGTCCTCTAACACTTTTGACTTGTTCTATGTGTAGCTCAGACCTCTGTTTTGAAACCATTTCAGGCACACAAATCCTGTGCAAAGTCAAGGGATATGGTCAAGAGAGCATCTACTATCAGAGTTAAGCCTATTAATCAGTTTAACTTAGTGTAGATGGATTAATTGAATCCAATTGCTCTTGTAGGTGAGAGACTTGGGAATCTGATGGGCTTGTATGAGAGGCTGGTGACTTATGACTTGACAGCTGAAGGCTGAAGCTTGTTACCTTCTTGCTTATTACTCACTCTATAGTAGCTTTCCAATAACTGGTAGTTGAATTGTATTGAAAAGCAGTGCTGAAAGGGAGGTGGAAAGACCATTCGAAGACAAACTTCAACAGTTCTACCTTATTTTTAAAGTTTTGCAGACCATGCCAGATCCTTCACTAAAATCTGTATGCTTGGAATTTCATAAATGACACCATTTGGAGAACAGGATGTTTAATAAAATATTGAGAAAATAATGATGAAATAAGTGATGTATTTCCCACCATCTTGGAGTTTTCACACTAATATTCAGATTTTATGCTCTTGTTCATCCTTTCCTATTTAATTATACTCATTGTACCAATATAAATAATTCCTTTCACTGGAGGAAGTCATCAAAGGTTCTCATTCTTTATTTTTAATCTTCAAAATGTGAATTATATAATTTAATATTCCTGATGATTCACTTTCCTTTTAGTTTTACTTATCACTTTAAGTGATCATTCATTTTTTAAATAATAGATAACTTTAGTTCATGTACAGTATGTAATATTGTTATTTTTGGAACTTGTAATTGATACTTGGCTTTATAAGTACTTTCCTAGTATCTGAATCAATTCTGGTCCTTATGAAAGATTCTAAGTGTCTAATTGCTGTGTAACTTTTGTTTAGCTTTCCAAGTTTTTAAAAATTTTCCTGTGTTGATGAAATTCACACAGGCTCTTTAAGACACATGTTAAAAAGTGCTTGCAGAAGTAGGAAAAAAATCTTCAAAACTACCACTTCTTCAATATTATGCCTGGATATTTCATATCTGATGAGTTGTCATTACCTGGTACATTCCTGGCAGTAAATTCGAGCTTTGATTGTAGACCTTGGTCATAGTGGTGCTTGTGCTGAAGGGGATGTTAGAAGGTACTGGGAACAGAGCAGGGAGAAAGTGAAGCCTGACACATGGTGGAGATTATAGAGAGCCAGCCAAAGCTGGGGAATGACATTTTATTCCACTGATTTCCCCTGAGGTTTCTGGGGAAATGTAGAAAATGTAAAAACAAAGACTCATAGGCCCATGGGAGCTGTGACAAGCCCAACAATAGTTTGTGCTTGCTCCTATCTCAGGACCTGTGTCCTTGTTCTGCCTGGTGGCTGGATGCTCTTCTCGGTTTCCCTCCTTCGAGTTGTCTACCGTCTGCAGGTGGTGCGTTCAGCAACTCCACTTTTCTCATTGCATTGTTCTGGCTAAGGACCTCAGCATATCCCTGCCAGCCACCATATCCTTGTTACCCAACTTTCCATGACTCATAAAATCTTGATGCGCTGTCTTTTTCACATTGCTTTTGTCTCCACTCAAATGTCATCTCTGAAGGCACTTTTCTTTACTGACATAGTGAAAATAGCACTGTTCCCAGCACACCCCATTACTTTTGGCCTGTGGCCCTATTTTGTTTTCTTTCTTATACTCATTAACATTGCAAGTGCTTTTTATTTTTTATTTATTCTTTTGGTACCAGAGATAGAACCCAGGGGCAATTTACCACTGAGCCACATGCCCAGAACATTTTTTTCCTAATATTTTAAAATTTGTTTTTTTGTTCTAATTAGTTATACTTGACAGTAGAATGCATTTTGACACATCATTCATATATGGAGTATAACTTCTCAGTCTTCTGGTTGTTCATGATGCAGAGTTACACTGGTTGTATAATTGTATATGCACATAGGGTAATAATGTCTGATTCATTCTACTATTCCTGTTCTTCCTACCCCCATCCCTCCTCCCCTCACTCCCTTCTGCCTAATCCAAACTACCTCTATTCTTCCCTAGCTACTTCCATTGTGAATTAGCATCCACATATCAGAGAAAACATTTGACCTTTGGTTCTTTGAGATTGGTTTATTTCATTTAGCATGATATTCTCCCACTCCATCCATTTACATGCAAATTAAATAATTTCATTCATTAGGATTTCATCATTTTTGAGGCTGAGTAATATCCCATTGTGTATATACCACATTTTCTTTTTCCATTTATTTGTTAAAGGGCATCTAGGTTGATTCCATAGTTTGGCTATTGTCAATTGTGCTGCTATAAACATTGATGTGGCTGCTTCACTGTAGTATGTTGATTTTAAGTCCTTTGGGTATAAACTGAGTGGGATAGGTGGGTCAAATGGTGGTTCCATTCCAAATTTTCTGAGGAATCTCCATACTGCTTTCCATTATGGTTGCACCAATCTACAGTCCAGCCTGGGATAGAAACCAGGGGCGCTTTACCATTGATCCACATGCTCAGCTCTTTTTATTTAATTTTGAGACAGGGTCTCACTCAGTTGCTTAGGGCTTTCCTAAATTGCTGAGGCTGGCTTTGAACTTCAGATCTTCCTGCCTCAGCCTCCCAGGTTGCTGGGATTACAGGTGTTTTTTTTAATCTAGATGTTTATTTCTTAGCTTTTCCCACTGAAACATAAACTTTATAAGAATTGGGGTTTTA
>CM053404.1:106837079-106880765 GCA_028644305.1 Xerus rutilus
AAGAATTGGGGTTTTATTCATAAGTTAAATCCATACCACATAGAATGTGTTTTCTGCATAGCTGGTACTTGAAAAATATTTGAGTAAATAAGTCTTTAAGTTAAGAGAGTCTATGGGAAACAACTATGATTTCTCAAGATCTTCTAAGGAGTTCATCATGACACAGAATATTCCTCAGTATACTCCAAAATGTAATTTTTGTAATCATCTATATTTTTAAGAGTTACATATAACATATTTGCAAAAACCTCTGATTTCTGATTCCCTGACTTTCTGGAACTGACTTGCATGATACTTTTGAAAATTATAAGCTGTCTACATTTCATTTCCTTTCATTTCATTCCTAGTCTCCTATTTTGGCCACACACAGTTTAAAAGCAAATAAGGGACTAGCAGGAATATACTAATATGTTCTACCAGTGAAATGAAGAACAGCAAAGATGCTAAGTTCCAATACCCACAGAGGACAGGTACAGGTCGAGGAAAAAGGGACTGACTGTGGGGATGAGAGGCTCATTTTCTTGGCCACACCCCACAGGCTCTGGGCTCATATTGCTACATTTTCTAATTTTTCTTTTTAAAGAAAAAGCAACCATCTAGATTTTTCTGACTTGTGGAATGTGAAATCAAATTTTTAAACACCATACAACATAAATAAAACTGGTTTGTCCTTCCTAGTTAGCTGTCACACTTCTGGGCCTTTCGCTAAAGGAAAGTAAGCAGATTTCTGGACTTTAATCAGATTTCAGGACTTCTCCCATAATATAACTCTTTCTAATATATACCAAGTCAAACTGTAAAGACGTAATGCTTTGCTTAGGTGCTGTGTACATTATCATGAACCCTATCAATCTCAATGCTTCTTCAAAACTTGTATTTGTAAACAGAAAAATTGAGTTTTGGGAAACAGGAAAAGTTAGCTCTTCTCATTCCTTCTGTGTTTCCCACTTGGAATCCTCCTTCTCCTGCCCCCATCCCACCCCCATCTTTATCCTTATGCTTCCTCCATATTGTTAATCCAGCTGGCCATGTCTTCCCAGTGCCTCTTGCAAGAGGAACTTTGATCAACTCCTTTGGTGTTTTTCTGGATGAACTAATCTTGGAAATGACCTAAAAGCTGGAGGTAAGCAATGGAAAGGAAGTGGAGGCAGGGATGATCTGCTCCCTAGGTTTAGCTACCTCCCACTTTGTTGAGTAAATGAATTTCACTAGATCTATAAACCCTCGCTGTGGAGACTGAGGTTCCCCATGGGGTGCTCCTAGAAACAAGTATTCAGGCTCAGCTGCTGCTCTGCTGTGATAATGACTGGAATCATTAGAGCCAGTCTCTCTGGTGATCAACCCACAGCCAGGAACTGTCTTTTCGATTTTGTGAAATGATTGATAATTGTAATCAATATGTTCTGTAATGGTCTTGTCAATATGCTCTTCTGACTTAAAAATTAATATAAAAAATGCAGAACTTTTGTTTTGTTCATGTGTGTGGAGAGGATGATGAATGTCTCCCATTTAAGTCATCTGGATGTGAGTGCAGTGGAATTCAACATATTAACTTCTGAGAAAAATCGGCAACATTTGACCACAAAAGAACAGCCCTATACATTTATTTTTGTCTTAGTTTTCCTACTGGCCTGAAATAGGGTTTTAATGATGGAATTGCCAGAGCACTAACTTATGAAATTTATTAAGAAATCCAAGGGCAACTGCCTTCCCTTCTTTGGGAATCTGAAGATGCCTACTCACATCTTGTAGCATTTTGTCTAGTTTTGAAGGCTGTCCTTTTTTGGAGACAGAATATGGATACATCTTAGCCTGGTAGGGTGGGCTGGCTCTTTAGGAGCTATGCACCTCAAATTCCAGCTGAAGCGTTGGATTCTATATGGCTTGAGGCTGGATCCACCGACACCTCGCCTGCTATTTCAGACAGTTTAGTTTCATAACCAGTCCTTTCAGAGACCAAGTGTGTGTCAGTAGCTTGCCACTCCTGTCCAGGTAAGTTCTATAGTGTCTGCCTCAGTGAGACTTTGGAGACACTTCCACAGGCTCCCCTATTTCTAAGACAGCAATTTCAGTTTTCCACATAGCTCCAAATAAGAGCTGGATCTCTGTCCCCATATCCCCTCTTAAGAACTGAATCCCACCCACCCTGTTATCATGTATAACTTTTGAGAGTTTCACTGCCTAAAACTGGATTCTGTTCCTTTCCTTCCTTTCCCTGCATGAGTTCTGACTCTTTTGGGAGATAAAGGAGATGGATGGAGATCAAAACACGAGCTTCGTTTCCCAACAAATGTTGAACCTGAGGATATGGCTTTCATATGTTGCTCTAGTGGATTTCTTAAACCTATCCTCTGAGCTGGACTTACCCACCCAGATGTAGGTAGCATTGAAAGACTGCAGACACCTTCTACTCATCCTGCTCGGGGGCCAGGTACCTGTAAAAGTGATTGCACGGGGAGTAGAGGGGATAATGTGCTTCGTGCAAGGACTGCCTCCAGGAGAAGGGAACTAGGAGAGGCTGAGGTGAGGATGCCTGGCTGCTCTCTGAATGTCCAGGGAGAGGGTAAAGGGTGGGCATGTCAAAGGTTTTTAGGGAGAGTCTCTGTGTTAGTTCCTATTGCTGTGACAACTTGTCACAATCTCTCTGGCTTCAAACAACACCATTTTATTGTTTTGTAGTTAAGCAGTCTAAAAATATGTCACATTGGGCTAAAGCGAAGGTATTGATGGGGCTGCATTCCTCCTGCAGGCTCTTGAGAGTCTATTCTCTGCCTTTTTCAGCTTCTGATTGCCACCCATGTGGCTTGTCTTATGGCTCTTTTTAGCAGTGGCATCACCTCAGTGTCTCCCATTGTCAAATCTCTCTGATGCTCCGGCTTCTCTATCATAAGGACACTTGTGATTATATTGGGCTGGCCTGGATAGTCCAGGCTACTCTCCCAACTCCAGTTCCTTTACTTACTTGACCACACCTAACAGGTCCCTTTTGCCATGTAATCATAACACGTTCACAGATTTCACTGATTGGGATATGGACATTGGAGTTGCCATTATTATGCCTACCACAGTCTGTCTTCATGGAAACTAGGGGAACTGGGAAGACATGTTGCCCCTAACTTGTTCTTGTAGGAGTATTGCCTTGCAGGACTTGAACTTCTAGTGACCCCCTCATTCTGCTCAACTCCAGAATATTGAACAATCTCATCTAATGAGACCGATCCTATCCCATGGTCACTGTCTTATATAACAACAACATAGTTCAGCGCTTTGGAGATTTATATCAATTATTTTACATTTCAAATAACCTTGAAAAATAAATGTTAATATTTTTGTTTTACCAATAAGAACTGAAACTCAAAGGATAAATTACTGGCTCAAAAAAAGTGGTTGGAAAGAGTGTAGACCCGATATTTAAACCTAGGTGTTTGATTTCCAACCCACATATAGTCTGTTTTCCTTACCACTTTTCCATCTTTCACCAGAGTGGATCCCTTAGGTCTTGTCTCACCTATTTTGAATGGACCTTTTATTATTCTCTGTTCATTTCCACTCTTGGCTGGTTCCATGTATGACTGAGGACCCATCATGTCTTGTTCCCAATGACATAAAACAAAAATCCTAAGATGTCCTTCTATTTGGTCTCCTGTGTTTTGTCTTCCCCTTTCTATTTCAGTACATCTTAAAAGAGAGCCTCCCGCCCAAAGCAACTGAGCATGTGATTTTATAAGATAAAGGAATGCCTTTTGTGGAAGCTCAAGGCCACCAAGTCTACTGTTGTCCCTGGGAAATTGGATGGTTATTTTTTCCCAGGCAGTGAACAGCTCTGGTTTTCTTTCATGGTAACTTGGATGATTGACACAGGCAAAGCATTCTGAAATTTAATGGGAAGAGTAAGAACAGTTTCTTATAAAATGACTATTATAGGGGCTGGGGCTGTAGCTCAGTGGTAGAGCGCTTGCCTAGCAAGTGTGAGGCACTGGGTTCAATCCTCAGCACCACATATAAATAATAAATGAATAAAATAAAGATCCATCAACAACTAAAAAAAATTTTTTTAAAAAATGACTATTATGCAGAAATAGTTCAAATATGTATCTAAGCTTTATAGGATAAACATTTTTTTTTCTGGACCGCCCATAGTACCCAGAACAGGGAAAGTGCTTAGTATTTGCTAAATTGTACCCAAGTACTCAGCAGTGCTAAAATCGGTACTGATCACCATTTGATACCCTGAATACTAAAAGGAATAGAACATAGAATAAGGTTGGTTGGCATGTGATATTTTAGAGACTTCTTGCCACATGTGATCATTCGCATTCAATGAGAGGCTCCTACATGCCATTGGAGAGGAACCCAAGATTCCTAGAGATGACTCTATACCATTGTCTAGGCGCTATAGGCAATGAAAATCATTGTTTTTATCTTAAGGCTGAGTATAAGATCAACTTTTAGCTTTAATATATATTTGATCTTTAAAGCAATAATAACAAACAAATGTACATAGAGTAATGATGACAAGATTCCCTCTGTAGTTAATTTAGAAAAATCATGAAATTTTTAGATTTCCAAGATTATTTGGCCAGGCAAACTTGCATTGTTCCAGTTGACATGGGCCAGTGGCATTTTCTTTGTTTATCTTGGATTTCTAAACTTCTCTAAGGAACAAAATGAGAACACTAATATTGATTTGTGATGAATGCACCCAATCTCTCATAAAACTCAAATGCTTGAGAAGACCTAATCAAGCTGAAGAAATAGTATTAGCTTGCTTTTGACTTAAATGTTTGCTATTTGATGCATTTTGTTTTTTGAAACTTGTGCAGTATATAAAAATGTTCTAATCAAATCTACACATTTAGTCAATTAAATATGCAAGATTAATTAAAATGAAAAATAATGTTATTTCTCCTTCTACAGAGGCATTCTCTTTAAACATGTGTAGATATAGTTTTAGAATTTGTCACCATGCCTGTAAATACTATGCTTATAATACCACTTTAAAAAATGCAGTTTGTGATTTTCTACTGACTTGTCACTATAGAAGATGAGGAATTAGGTAGTTTATTTGTTTACACAGGTATATTTGCCCCCCCACCATTATCTCAATATGCTTATAATTTTGTTAGATCTTATGTTATTAAGACTATACAAATGCAGTTTTGTGCTGTTGTTAGTGAACTATGATCACAAGGCCTTTCATGCATCACCTTTGTTTTCTCTGGAGTGCATATGCCCTGTATTTGCTTAATTTACTATTAATATAACATTGATTTAATCCCAAGTTTCTAACAGCTGTCCAAATCTTTTCTGCACATAATTGTTCTCATCAGATTCATCTTTCCATAGAAGTTCCTCTTGGTACCTTCTGATCTGTTTCCTTCTGGGCCAATCACTCTATTCCCAGGGCATAGAGGTCTTTCTTGGGAATCTTAACGTCTTCCTGGATATTCCCTTTGCTCTTCTTCTGGGATCTTTTTTTTTGCCTATCTTCCATATATTTTTATTTGCTTTTACATATGGTTTAGGATTTGTCTCGTTGGAACACAATTTTTGGTACTTTCCTGGGAATGGATGTGTGAAGAAAAATCTCCTCGGGTCTCGAATTTCTTTTCTACCCTGACATTTGATAGAGACTTTGTTTATAAATATCCTCCAGGATTGTGAAAGCCTTCAATTGTCTTTTAGATTCTAGGGTTGCCATTAAGAAATCTGAGTTTTTCTTTTTCCTGTATGACCTATTTCCCCTCCTCATCCTCTGGGGGCTTGTAGAGTATTTTTTAATCTTTCTGAAATGATGTAAACTTTTGTGAGTGTAATTTTACTCATTTGGACATTTCATGAAATTCTTATCTGAAACTCATGTCCTCAGTTCTGGAATGTTCTTTTGAATCATTTTTATAGTAATACTCTTTTCTGTTTAATCTTTCTGAAATTTCTTATGTAAATATTGGGCTATCTGGTTTTCACTTTTTTTAAAAAAAGTTTTTCTTCCTCTTTAGCTTTGTCTTTCTGCTCCATTTTCTGTATTTCTCCAAGTTTTATATTCTAATTCTCTACTTTTAATTCCTTAGGAGCTGCTGGTTTTCAAAGGGTCATTTAGGTGAAAATTTCTCAGAATAATTCTAAGAGTATCTTTTTTACTCTCAGTATCTCATGAGAATAGAGTTTTCCATTGTTGACCTTATATGTGATATTCTAACAGATAAAATGAAGAAACAGACATGAGAATCCAGCTGCTAAAGCAAGATACTAAAGAGATTTGAAAAACGATATGAAACACACTACTGTCACTAATTTTTTAGAATTGATTTATTCAAAAAATACATTATTCATGTTATGTTTACTACATGTAAGTTATACTGGATCAATAAATAACAAATTTTCTTTGTTTCTAATGTGACATACACTGATATAGCCAAAATAAAGGTTTGTCTTTTTAAATACTCAGTAATTTTTTATAAGTATTAAGGGATCCTGCAACAAGTTTTGAGAACTGCCATTCTCAAAACATATTCCTTATTAGATCACTATACTCTTGTTTCATGGATACAATATTTTCCTTTCATGTCTCTTAGGATATTAATATATTTTTTTTTTTTTTTGGAAATTTCCTTCTTTCCAGAGAGTCTGTTTCTGCTAAGTTCTGTTTCTTTTGGTGTCTGTCTTAAAGGCTTTGCTGGGATGTCTTACATGAATTTTCTGCTCATGTAAGAGTGGGGGCTGGAAACAGAGATTGGAAATTCAGAGCATTGGCGACAGTTTTCTTAGGGTGATCTGGGCACTGAAATAGCAGATAGAGAAACTACCCTCTTTGGATATTTACTTTTGGGTCCGTCTAATGTCCTAGAGAAAATTTTTGCCTGTAAAGTAATGCCAAAGCTGCCCTTGTTCTCAAAGTCAAGCAGGAGAATTGGAAGATTCTCAGCATTCAGTCTACCAGGGTTTGCAATGAGGTAGCCCCTGCTCCCCCATTTGCAATAGGGTATCCCTACCTACTTCTCTGTGTTTGCTCCCTCAGTTCAGGAATTGAGTGCCTTATTCTCTCCAAAGAAGAGACCTCCAGCATTCTGCTGTACTGCAGGAAGGGCAGTAACCCAGTAGCCTAAAGTAAATATGGGCTACAGGGATCTAATGCTTCTCATGTGTATTTAAGTCATTCTTCCTCACCAGCACATCCCCTTGCAGCCCTCCCATAGACTCTTAGCTGGATTTTTAGCCTTTTGAATATCTGCTATGTAATTCAGACCTTATTTCCTTTCTCCATCACCAGTTTAAGGTTTGCTGCTTCTGTGCCAAGTGAGTTGCCACTTGCCCCTAGGCTTTCAGTTTCCAAAATTGCTTCTCCTATACTCATGAGTTTGTGCTTTAAAGAAAAAAATAAAAAGAACCCACTATAAATATCTCTTCTGGGATTTGCTAATCCATAGTGAATTGGTTGAATGTGTTAAATGTGCTTCATTATACAGAGCCAGGCCTGATTTCTATATGGGCCCAGGCATGTGGCCAGTATTTATTTTTATGAATGTTTCATTCTGCAGATTCAGAAATTATGTCAATTTCTGTTGCCAGAGTTGTCTTTTAGCACTTCACTGAGTTGTTTTTAGCACAGTACAGACAGGTTTGCAAATCTAATATTAAAAATCCTCCCGAAGTAGCAAGGCTTTAAATGGCTATATTTGATTTCAAAGAAGTTGATTTTAATTTAAGAAAGATGATGATGCTATTTTTTATAAGCACTTTCACTGTGATAAATGTTTTATCCCTTCTGATAGTGGTATTAGATCAGTGTTGGCTCTGTCTGGAATTTCATCTCCTGTAGGAAATGATATAAAAACTGGATATGCTGAATATGCTATAGGAATATTTCTTTTACATCAGAATTCATTAATATTTATTGAACTCTGTAATCTTTGGCCTGTAAGTCATACTTCAGTAGTATTTAAGGAGACTCTGACACTATTTCAGGGTACTGTACTTGGAGACCATTTAAGGTCCAGCAAATGTTAGAATCATTTTTAGAAAAATGACTAACCAAAATCTACCAGTAGGAAAAAAGAAAAGTCAATGCTCCCTCACTTGGTGATGGGTCTCTGGAAAGACCTTTTCCTTTCCCACTTAAGTGTTTCAGGGAGTGACAGTCGCCCCACTTCAGGGTCTTGTAAGCAGAACACCTTGATCTAGAGATGTATGTATTGAGTTCTGAGTCACCACCCCCATCTTCACTTGTCTGCTGCACCAAGGCAGCAGAGTTTCCATACCTGCCTTAGGCAATTCAAGCTGGAAGCAAGAAGGAAAATATTAAATGTGGATAATGCTTTAGCCATCCATTGAGTTGCCAGGGATGATTTTATTTTGAGGACTGGTTTTGCTGTTATTTTCCTGTCGGTATTTATTGTGGATAGAGTTTGAATTAATGCTGCTGTGTTGATTATGTTCTCTTCTTGGGACACTACAGCAATAATGAGAGGACTGACTTAGAGCTTAGAGCTGAGATAGGGGTACAAATGTCAGCTACCTGACAAAACACAGGTTGCAATTTCAAAGTCAAAGATAAGCGTAGGTAAGAAGGGAAATCTGCTCATCAGACCTAGTTAGAAGCAATGACCCTGAAACTTGAGACTAACCATTCAGTAGAATTGGGGTGGATCCTAGAATTTTGCATTTACCATATGTCCCTTAGGTCATATTTATGGATGTCGAAGTTTATAATCATAAGAACCATTTGTAAGACTTCATAGGCCTTAATGATTCTGTTGATGCCTTTGACTTTCAGGTAAAATGCAAATCACTAATATAAACATATATTGCCTGTATTTTGTAAACAATATTTTGATTTTTGCTTCTGAAGTGCTTTGGTTATAACAACTCATTTAAATCATGGTTCTCATTTCTTGGTGATCACTGTGCATATTTGGAAATTATGGAGAAGCTAAAATAAAACTAACCTACAGATTGTTTTATCTATAATGATTTTTTAATGAATATTAAATTTAATAATTAATGAAGCTGGCATAATACGTTTTGCAGCCATCTAATGAAACTTTTTTTTAATTTCAGTTTTTAGGTTTTGTTTAATATATTGGAGGCAGTCATTTCAATTGTATACACTCTTAGTTCTGAAAATCTCATAGATCTAAGGCAAGATGTCTCTAATGCCCCAAGGATAAAGCAGCTGAGATGCTGATGCAGTTTGCTCTTGTAGTAGAGTATCACAGGGAAAGTGTAATGTGCAGAGAATGTTGATCAAAATAACATAAAGGAACACTGATTTGTATGGATCAATATCAATCGAAGAGAAGATTAAAATAGACACAGCAACGAACTTCAGTTATATAAAAAGTATATAATTGGTTGGTGGGTGGCTGGGGAGACTTAATTTTTATGATCCATAGGTCAGACTTGGAATCCATACAGGTAATTTATGGGGAGGTGAATTTTGGTTCAATATAGAGAAGGATTTTCTCACATGTAGAATCAGTGATAGGGTGAGTAGATGTATGAAATAATAAGCCCTTTCTCCTTGTTCAGGCTGCAGATCCATCTGCAAGAATATTATAAAGTTTTGGTACATGCTAGTTTAGATGATCCAAGCTCATCTCAAGCTCAGATTCTGAGAAAAGCTTCAGAAGTACATAGTTAATATGTCAATAATGCGTTGCATGTGAGTACAATTCCTGAGAAGTTCACCTTGAAGAACATTTACAACAAGTAATAAATCTGTTGCCAGATGTAAGGACATACTTAGTCTTAAGTAAATTTATTTCATAGCTTTTTAATAATTTTATCATTATAGGTTTGCTAAAAGAGTTACAAGGCTGCTAAGGCACAGATGTCAATAATTTTTTTATGGGAATTGAGGAAACAATTTGTGCAAGGGTGGTAGAAGGAACTTATAGGTAGCAGTATCTTAGAAAAAGACTATCTTTGGAGACAAGAAAACTTATGTTTGTTTTAAAAATCATAATAGTTAGCCAGGCACTGTGGCATCCACCTGTAATCTCAGTGGCTTGGGAAGCTGAGGCAGGAGGACTGTGAGTTCAAAGCCAGCCTCAGCAACTTAGCGAGGCCCTAAGCAACTCACTGAGAACCTGTCTCTAAATAAAATGGAAAAAAAAAGTCTAGGAACATGGCTTAGTTTAGCCACCTGTGTTCAATCCTGGTACCAGGAAAAAAAAAAAAAAGCCATTTATTTGTTGGCAGTATTTCTAATTAGAAAAGCTTCACAAGACAAACTTTATCTGAGCATGTTGATGGGGCTTTTCTATCTTATGCTTAATTCTTTGAAATTCAGTGTTGTGTACCAATTTAAAGGCAAAAGGGAGAGTTTCACACCATGTCATGTGATACTGGTATAACATCTTAGCAAACAAACAACCCTAACACATGTCATTGTACTATTATCACATTAGCAACAAAGCAAAAGTAATACTTGATGTTATAATTTCCGGTGCTTATTAGGAAATAAAAGCTAAAATTTTGGATCAGTAAAGTGCTTCCAAGAATTTCAGAAACTAAATATTAAAACACAATGGATAGAGTCTCCTGTCTGGAAGGGGGAATGTGGCTAAGGCTTTAGTACGTACTTGCTTAGGATTGATTTACTACAAACTCAATTTTTTGCCCCCTCCCCTCACCAATCCTTGTTTAAATTCCCAACATGATGGCATCTGGAAGTGGGACCTTCAGACTATAATTAGGTCATGATGATGGAGCCCTCATGAATGGGTTTTGTGCTTTTATAATGGGATGCGGGGATGAGAGCTGTCTACTCTTTGCCATGTGCGGGTACAGTAAGCAGACAGCCATCTACAGACCAGGAAGGTCCTGACCAGACCTGGATCTGTTAGCACCTTGATCATGGACTTCCTCGTCTCCAGAACTGTGAGAATTAGGTTTGTTGTTTAAACTGTGCAGGCTGTGGTGTTCTGGTATAGCACTACAAATAGACTGAGAAGGCATCTTGTTTTAAGTACTTTTGGCCTACTTTTCTTCAGACCGTGGCCTTTAGGAGTTTTAGGATCTTGAATCTGCAGACTGTAGCCTCTAAATGTGAAAGGTATGTGTGTGGAAACATGTTTCTGGATCAAAGAATGGACCAATTATTTATTTACATCTTATGAGAGTTTGCCAGGCCTCAGTCTCTAATGAGGTGATATAGTGAGGTCAGCAGACACCTGCACATACAGTGGGTGTAGACCACAGTAGAGGAGAGCAGAAATTAGGACTTGTGGAGTTTATATAACACTTTCTTGCAAAGGTACCCCTCCCCTCCTCCTACATGCACATGTGTGTGCGTGCACGCACGCACAGAATGAATATGAATGTGTATTCAACAAGTACATGTTGCACTTTTGTCCTGTGGAATATGAGCAAACCCTCTCTTGAGAGAAGCAGCTAGGTCCCTGGGTCTATTACTTTTCAGAATGTAAACAAATGATTTCAGGAAAAAGAAGCTATTAAGTCTTTTCAGAGTTATACTTTAACTTCAAGATTTGCCTTTGCTTTCCAAGACTTGCTCAACGTCCAGCACCCTTTAGGCCAGGCCACCAGTGCTTCTTGCTAAGGAGGATGTGGCCAAGAGGAAACATGAAAATAATACTTATTTCCTGACACTAACAAACTAACAGTACAACTTAGGTATCACAAGTGGTTCAGCACTGGGTGTAATTGAGACTTTGTCTCAGGTACCACTGAAGAAAATGGGAGCGGTCAGTTGGGCACATCCTCATCACATCTGGCCATCTCCAAGTGCACTCACCTGTGTGCACCATCCTCTCCTGCAGCCACGTTCACCAGAGTTGCTCTGGACCCCTTCCCTTGATGACCCTAAGGACTTTCTACCTTCAGGAATCTCCTCTCTGTGTTTTCGACTTCCTCCTTTCTAAGAAAGTAGGTCAATCATTAAAAAAAAAAAAAAATGCTATTGACAGTACATCCCCCTTCAGTTTGCCTTCTATTTTTAAATTTTAAATGTTGCCTTACACATTGTTTTCTCATGTGCGTATTTCCGTCCACTTGTCATCTCATTCCATCCTTGCTGCTTTTTATAAGCAAGAATCTGTTTCTTACAAGATCACTAGATACTTCCATTAAAAAGAATGGTCTAGCAGTTGCTTTCATCAAAGTTGATTTCTCCATCTTTGAGACCATTTCTTTGGTTCTACCTACCTCATTGGACAGCCTTCAAGCCATGATTTTTTAATCTGAATTTCTTAGGTGGGACTCTTGTATGTGTATGAAAGAAAATATCAATAAAAATGTTTAGAAAAGTTTTCAAGTACTGAATCATGACTGCATATGAGATACAAAATGACAGAACTCCTACTTCAAAGGTTATTGTCACTAACACTTTTTTTGGTGGGGGGATGTCTAGAGCTGCATACACTAAAATAAGTTTGTGGCCCATTCTTATAGATTTCTTTGGTAGAAACAGCAAGTTCATGAACCTATGCAGAGCTCATCCCCATAAACACTTCACTAAAAATCACCAATCCAGGCATTGTGCTTTGCTGATAGTTAGGGTTCACAGTGGTAGGACTTCACTTTTTTTTTTTTTTGGTACTGGAGATTGAATTCAGGGGCACTCAACCACTGAGCCACATCCCCAGCCCTATTTTGTGTTTTATGTAGAGACAGGGTCTCACTGAGTTGCTTAGTACCTCGCCATTACTGAGGCTGGCTTTGAACTCGCGATTCTCCTGTCTCAGCCTCCCAAAGTGCTGGGATTACAGGCTTGTGCCAGCGCGCCCAGCTCCCTTTCTTTTTCTTATATTTTTCAGTGTCATTTGTATATCAAACTCTGGCATTCTGGAAAATGAATGAGCCCAGAAGTATAATGGTAGGAGAGTCTAAAGTCAAGCTATAGATATACTTTCCCATTTTATTTTCATAAAATTTGTTAATTTAGTCTGTCAGGAAGAGTCAGATATTGTGGATAATAAAAATCATCATAGATGTTCATCACCGTTATAGAATATTAGTCCTGGTTTGACTGTAGGCAATATGTTGCCCCTGAATTATTTTGAAGACCTTGACTATCTGTTTACATAGAGAAAATTGGGAACTTTTGACCACATAAACAGTTTTCAGTTTTTAATTCAATAGCAATGAAGAAAATTTGTAAACATTCCTATAATGCTTTGTTAAAATTTTGAATACTTCTATCTTATAAACAAAGCATAAAATGCATTATCTCATAATTGAATTTTTGAAGAACTTCTATTTAAAAAAATTAAAAATAAAGATTATTAACATGAGTAATGTGTGGCGGTTCTGTATTCAACTCAGTAAAATTATCTAGAATTTTAATAAACATTTCTGTTTAGTAAACATTTATTGAGAACTTCTGATGTAACTAGCACTGAAATAAGTAACTTCACAAGGTCACCATTAATGGCATGTGTGATACAGGGCACCTGCTGGCTTGCTTAACAGGCATTGCTACTTTTTAACCAATCTTTCACAATGATTTTATCTCAAGACTTCACTCTCAATACAGGTCACTTTCATGGTAGGTACATTATATTTACCATTTTAATTTTCACAGTGGCAGGATCTGGAAGGGTCAGAGATTGTATTCTATTTATAAGCTAATAGATGTCTTGTAACTGTTTCATGTATGCAAGACATAAGACTCTTGGGTCAGAGACAAAAAGACCTTATTACTCATAATGCAGTAGACAGGATGAACATCATCATAATTTATATTGGATCTCTGAGACCCAATTTCCACAAGACATTGGGAAGAGTCAAATGTTACCTACACTGTATTTGGTTGTGCTAGATTAGAGGAACTTTTAATTTAGGGAACCAAAACTTTTATAATGGGAGGTAAGCATAACTGCCCTTTGCTCCATAGGGAAACACCATATCTTTGAAGGAGGCTCCTACACAAAGTTTCCTTAAATGATATTCTGTAATAAAGGACAGTCTGCACCTTTGCTGGCAAAACATATAGAAGCACAGGATACCTGTGCAGAATTGTCTCCTAGTAATTAGAATATTTTGCCTCTCAAAAGTAAAGGATTTAATCCTCTTCAAATTATTCCACATCACACATTCCTCTTCAGAAGAAGATTGGAATTGTTTATATTCTGAGATCAATCAAGTCTCTTTTATATGCAACTAGGAACCATTCTAAGCCACTAATTTAAGATAAAGTGATCAAAGTTAATCTTTAGTTTTCATTGGCACACAGATACTATACTATATTTGGATTAGAGCCAGGTATCTTTTTAGAATTAAGGACATTAAATAGCATAAAGGCCATTTTAGCAGTTTTGATTATTTGCTTTGTTGATAGTCCTGTTAGACCAAATATCAGTATTGCTCTTTAGGTATTTAGCAGATTAGTATATTTTCTTTTTATTATGAATATTTTCAATAAACAAATGTAGAGAGGAAAGTATAGTGAGATATATATATACATCACTTAAATTATCACCACATGGCCAATCTGATTCCCTGACCTTCCTTCCCTTCTCATTCTTCACTCCCCACTTTCCTTGGATGACTTGAAGAAACCTGTAAAGAGAAGACACTTTTGCTGTTCTTTTCCTTGTTTCATTCTAAGTCTTTTTCCAGTGTCTATACCTATTTATCAGCCTGCTCACACAAGTTGTATATTTTTGTTTACATTCAGGCTTGACATTCAGGTATACTATGCTAGGCTTTTTGTTTTTATTCTTCAACACTATTCTATTTTTACCTATGAAGATGGATGACTAAATTTGAGCACTGAGGGAAGAACATTTAAACCTTTTGTTTTTCTTAATATGTGGTTAATTTTCTTTGAGCCCAGCAAATATGTTCATATGCCTTTCTCACACTTAACACCCAAAGGTATGTGGCCTTGAAATTTCCTTCTACATGCTAGGACAATTTGTATGTGTACAAATTCCTATAACCTCCCCTAGCCAATTATTTTATCCAACTTACAAATCATTCATCATCATCATCTCTGAGCCTTTTCTGGTTCATCTACAGCTTTAGAAATGGGTTACCAGAAGAAGAGAGCAGAGCTCAATCTCCAAAGGAGCTGGCCCCATACTCTGTAGAGGCCTAGGTTTGAATGTTGAGAAAGAAAATGGGTAGAAATCTTCTAGAAATACATCAGAAGTACAAAGTAGTTTCTTTTAAACCTTACAGGATTTACTTGAGAGACAATGATTTGTGTATTATTATTTAGGCACTAATTCTTAATATATGTATTTAATTTTAAATTTGTGATTCTGAACTATTACATTGTAGCCCATGAAGGACAAGGTCATTTTACTGAGGCTAGGGTTGGGCAGGAGATGGTATATATAGCTAAATGGAAGGAGTCTTCCTTTAGGGATGACGTTGTTGATGGTATCGATCATCATAAGCCAAATCTTTGTACAATAAATTCCTCATGGACTAGAATCACTAAAGAGGAGGAAAGAACTGAGGGAGCCTGACTGGTGAAAAATGAATGTTTTGGCAAAGGACTGGAGCCCTGGATACAAGTATAAGGCTATGACAATTCATTGTGTCTGCCTTAGGGAACTGGTTCAATTTCAGGAAAGGAAGAAGTTAATCCCACCTGTAGTATTGCCTAGCAGCACTGGTGTATAGCCATTGCAGGATTAAAACCAAAGGAAATTTTGGTGAACTTTATTTTTTTTTAATCTGTTGTTCATTGGTTTTTATACATGGCACCTTTTCTTGTGATGAGCATATCAACAAATATTAATGATAATCTCTGGTCACTGAGGGTACATTTTTTTGTTTACAAAGTATTTTCAAATGTAATATTAAATTCTTAGGGAGAAAATCCAGTATGAGATTGTTTGATGTTTAGAACATAGAGACACTTACGAATACCATTTAATTTCCTTTGTTGTACTGATTCAAGTAAGAATTTTAGGAAAATGATTCATCCATACTGATCTCTTTGGTGGTATGATATCTATGGCATACCTGTTGTTCATGTCCTATGTTAATTATGCTGACTTTTCTTTCTTATCTTTCTACCACACACAATATCCTGGAGATGAATGTATTTCTTAAGAATGAATAATCACTGTAGTATGCTGTTTTTAAATCTTTAGGGTATAGGCCAAGGAATGGAATAGCTGGATCAAATGGTGGTTCCATTCCAAGTGTTTTAAGGAATCTCCATACTGCTTTCCAGATTGGTTGCACCAGTTTGCAGTTCCACCAGCAATGTTTGAGTGTGCCTTTTTCACTACATCCTCGCCAGCACTTATTGTTGCTGGTATTTTGGATAGCTGCCATGCAGCCACTTCAATGTTCATGGTATAATTCACAATTGCTAAACTGTGGAAGCAACCCAGATGTCCTTCAATAGATGAATGGATAAAGAAACTGGGGTACATATACATAATGGAATATTATTCAGCAATAAAAGAGAATAAAATTATGGCATTTGCAGGTAAATGGATGGAATTGGAGAACATTATGCTAAGTGAAGTAAGCCAATCAAAAAAAACCAAATGCCGAATGTTCTAATTAGTGGTTGTTGATACATAAGGGGGGTGGGAAAGGGGAACATAGGAGAAATGGAGGAACTCTGGATGGGGCAGGGGGGAGAAGGGGGGAGGGAAAAGGGAAGGGTGTAGTAAAGATGGTTGAATGAGATGATCATCACTACCTTAGGTCCATGTGGGAAGACACAAATGGTGTGACTCTATCTGGTTTGCAACCAGAGAAATGGAAACATTGAGTTCTATATATGTACTATGACTTGAAATACATTTAAATAAATTAATTAAAAAAAAGAATAATCACCATTTTGCTGTCTTACATGTGACAACTTTATATTTTATTCCTTTTCACAGGAAAACACAACAAGGTCTTTAAATAGAACATTGAAAAATTCCATTTTGGAGAGTACTAGCAGTGTTTCTCCAATAGCTTCTAATAATATTAAACAGGAGAGAACAGGGCCCTGAGTCACAGCCTTGCTCTGTTACACAATTGCTTAATGTCAGTTACATAAGAAATAGATAAATACGGCAAAAGCAAATGTCCATTGCATTTTTGAAAAAACCATGGTGCATAGAATGGCAATGGCAGTCCATTAAGGGCTGGCTGCATTTAGGGTCATATTTAGCCATTAGCCCTTTAGCTCATTCACTGCAGTAAGTAAACTGTTCTGGAGTACTTATGCTTTACTGTTGCAGGGGAACTAAGAAGGAAAATTAAGTTCTAGTAAATGAACATAATCTTATTAGCTCAGTAAGCCCTTTTCTTTAAGGTCTTACCTAGGTCTAATGATCTCTAAATATCTAAGAGTGGAAAGCACAGGTGTGACAGGTCAGTTCTGATGGTCCTTTTTCTCCTGTTTGATGAGATGGGGAAGATTACAGGTATCACTGAGTTTGGAGTTAGGAAACACGGGCTTGGGTCCCAGTCTTCCCTTAGTAATCTTGTGATTTTTGGATAAGCCTCCTTTAAGCTTTGGTCTTGGTTTCTCTTTTGTAAAATGTGCATAGTATTCTCTGCCTTTGTCAGATGGTTGTTAAGGTGAAATGAGATAATGTATGTTACGGTGCTGTATAATGTAAATAAGTGCTATACAAATGTAATTCCAAGGTACCTCTTTATAAGATGTATGAAGAATGTCCTCCTAGAAGAATGGGTTTGGGAAAGTCACAGATTTTGATGTGATCCTGTGTAAGTCTTGCCTTTGAATGTGATCCTCTTAGTTGCTAAAGGGACTAAATTGGACACTTATAGAGGTTCAACAATTTATGTGTAGTTTTCAAAAGATCATAGCAATTTATTGACTATTATAGCTTGAAAAAGCTCTGACCTTATGTCTTCTAAACATCAAGTATAGGCTATATTGAAAATACACTTCATCATATAGTCAAGAATACTCAATGGTATACAGAATCCAAATAGCTAAACTGTGGAACTAACCTAGATGTCCTTTGGTAGATGAATGGATAAATAAACTGGTGTATATATACACAATGGAATATTACTCAGCAATAAAAGAGAATAAAATTATGGCATTTTCAGGTAAATGGATGGAGTTGGAGAATATCATGCTAAGCAAAGTAAGCCAATCCCAAAAAACCAAATGCCAAATGTTCTCTCTGATAAGTGGATGCAGATCCATAATGGAGGAGAGGACATGGGAAGAATGGAGGAATTTTGGTCTAAGGGGAGGGAAGGAGGGGTAGAGGGTATGAGGACAGTAAAGATGGTGGAATGAGATGGACATCATAGCCCTAGCTTCATGTATGACTACATATATGATGTGATTCTATATTATGTACAACCAGAGGAATGAAAAGTTGTGCTCCATCTGTATACAATGAATCAAAATACATTCTACTATCATGTATACCTAAGTAGAATAAATAGATTCTGAGGCTTCAAAATAACTTAAAAAAAATACAACATCTGGGGAGACACAGAATGGATTGTTTGGGGTAGGCTTTGACCTTATCTAATTGTACTTAAGTCACCCATATTGATTAGAATTCAAGAGGGTACTGGAGGGGGTGCTGATGAGATGTAGGGAGATCAGGAAATTCTTAGATTCCTGGAATTCTTTACTAAGTGCCTTTTCCAGGAATGTGTGGATTCCATGTAGGGGCCAAAGGCAAGACCATTCTACAATGCACTTGCTCCACTTCCATTTTTAAGAGGCTGAATGGCACATTAATTTATTGCACTGAAAAGTGAGACATTGTCCTCTTATATTAAAGCTACATTTATCTAAGTGGAGAGTTAAAACAATTGGAAGAATGGTATAAGCAAGATTCTCACTGAGGAATGACCAACAGTTAAATATTCATGTAGAAAATATTTGGCCTAATTACAATGATTGTATCAGTCCTTTACTTGACTTTACATATACAAACACAAACTTTTAAAATGTAACCTAGACATCAAAATCATGTTGCCAGTGTACAGGTATTTATGCTCTTGAAGGCATTGGACTAAACAGCCCAATGAGTCTTTGAGGGTTCACAGGATAGGAACAATCTTAACTTGATTTACTTTCATCTTTAACTTTCCATTCAAAACAATACTCAAAAGAACAAACAGAACACTGACTTTTGATCTCAGGCTGTGTTATAATTCTAGTTGCAAATTTGCATTAATGGTTTCACATGATTGAGTTAATCATTTTTGTCTTTTGCCAGATCAAAATATTAATACTGCAGCTTCCTGGAGTGGTACATAAGTAATTTAATGAGCACAAATTAATAGACATAGAGGGACTAGTGCCATGTTTCTGGTTCTACCAAAAGCTGAATTTCCCAATAAAGAGCTCAAGATGAGACTGTGACTAAATGAATGAGCTCTGTCAACCAGTACAGATCATGATAAATGTGGAAGCTGCATCCAGTTACAGTCATGGACATTCGGAAACTATCACTGCCTTTAGAGCCAGGGAGAGAGCCAGCAGCCAAGCTGCTCACTGTCATGAGTTTGCTGTGAGACTCAGACTGCAATTTTAGCATCTTCTCATGGGGACATCAGTGTGGGATCAGCAAGAGGTAGGACTTTGAAGTCAGAGAATTGTGGGTGTGAATCCTGGCTTTGTTATTTACAACAGCTGTTATGACTCCTTGACTTCATTTCACTGTGCAAAATGTAAACATGGTTTTGTGAGAAGTGAATGTAGATAGTGTCTAGACCTGGGCCTAGTCCAGAAATGGCACTCAGTGCACACTGCCTCCCTTCCCTTATTACAGGTCACTAGAGACAGAGAAACGGTGATTTGGTGAAATCTCTTCCTCCCACTTAGGTAAAGATTATAGTCGTCTTCATGTTGAAGAATACGCTCTGAAGTTCAGATTTGCGTCTTCCATCTGGGTGCACTCTAGCCGTCTTTCTTCACTGTCCACATCAGTTTTCTGTGAGGCAGCTGGTGACACTAGGGCCTGCAAAGAGTGCAGGTACCTCCATAGGTGTTTCCAGGGCATTGCTCACGTCCTGTGCTTCCTGGAGGAGCAACTTGAATTGTTTATGTCTGAAGAATATTGTGAGCTATACAGGGAACTGAAGAGAATCTGCAGAAATGGGTGATATCTATGTTGGACCCCATCCTGCTCTCTTCATGGTCCCTTTTCCAAGAACAATTTGTGCTATCTCTAGGCAGCAGCATGAAGTTATTGCACTGCTTCAAAGCCACTCAACTCCTTAATAAAGCCTAATAACCCTTCCCAAAACTACTACTCTTCTCCGTCTGCCACCCAAATACCTTCTATTTAGTTTGACTTCAGGTAGATTTTCAAAGGAAATCAAATTGATGATACAAAATCTCTATTCAACTCTGTTAACATTCATTGCCATTTATCCTTGCGGCTGTGCTAAGTACAATGAAAAAATGAAAAAACAAAACAAAACAAAATAACCTCTTTGCCCTCAAGGAGGCCACGGTTTAGAGAGGTGGGGGAAGGGCATGCATAAAAAGAACACCACAACAGTGGAAGCCAAGAGCAGCCAGAAAGAAAGAAAATGCCAAGAGCCATGCCAGGAACTGTCCAGGGTGTCCTCTTATTAAATCCTCATAGAGAAAGGGAGAGGAAGGGTTTAATATCTTCCCTTAATGGATTAGGAAACATATACACAAATTTTAAATACAGTAGTAGTTTCTAATTACACAATGTAAAATGTAATGGCACTCTGCCCAGAGAGTGAAGTTTGCACAGAGGAAGTGACATTTGACATCTTTAGAGTGAGGGTACATTGGAAAGAAGTGCCTGGGAGAGGAAGAATTCAGCATTAAACGATGTTAGCTGATCATCTACCCTTACTCCTTCACTCGTTAAAATTCTCAGCAATAGCAGGTTGAGCAGAGGAGACTCATCACCTAGAGAAAGGTCTTCAGACCATGTAACCCTGACCAGTTGCCCTTGACTTATTCTCCTCTGATTGCTACCACCAGCTGTGGCCAGAGATCAGACATGGACCATTGACTTGGCTCCTCTTAGCCCAGGGAAACTAGATAGGACTTGGGAAACATTCCTGAATATCAGCAGAGGACAAAAAAACCCATGTGGAGTTGAAGAATATGTTAGATGACTAAGTGCTGATTTTCCAATCCTATTATAAATTCCTCTTTTCCAGAGCTCCCCTGTCCTGGCTGTTACCATTCCTGTCTGAGGTGGATATCTGTAACCTTAAGACTTGAAACCTCTCAAGGGCCCTCCCTTCTTGCCTCCCCACGTAGAAGCCATTCTCCTTGGACCTCTACCTCTATGTGGTCAAGGTGAAAACGAGGAGTATAATTTCCTGCCTTAAAATTTATGGCTCAGAGGAAACAGCTAACTAAGGGACTTTGGGAATGATGATTTGAAAAATTGAGTTCATAGTTCAGGTAAAGTTCTGTTCCCAAATTCAGAGAGTGACCTTGTTCTCACAAAAACCAATACTATAAATATAAAGTCAACATAATATTAAAAGAGGAATAATGGGTTGTTTCAGAAAAAACTTCTGAACAGGTGCCCCAATTAGAATGGTGTGTGTGAGAGAGAGCAAGCAGCTCTGTCAGGTTGGTGTAGAGAGTGATGTGAAAGAAAGTGAGATGTAAAGTTACTCATAGTTGTATAATAAAGGAACTGTAAAGTAATCCTAAAACATTTTTTAACAACCTTTATTTTATTTATTTACGTATGTATTTTGTATGTGGTGCTGAGGATCGAACCCAGTGCCTCACGCATGCGAGGCAAGCGCTCTACCACTGAGCCACGACCCCAGCCCCAATCCTAAAACATTTTGCTATTAACTTTTCACACTGGGGTCATTAAATCATTTAAGCAGGTGAATGACAAACGGATTTGTTTTTTAAACATCCCTCCAAGAGCATTTCATTTCACTCATTAACCTAAATGATTCTTTAACTGCTATGATTTCAGAGAGTCCATAGTCAAGTCCATCTTCATTTCTTCCCAGCATATTAGGGGAATTTGGAGTTGGCAGCATCTCTGAAAGCACACTGAATAGACACTTTCTTAGTATGGAAGATAGGTTCTGGTGAACTTTGCATGATAGCATACCTGTAAAGTAGCACAGAAAAAGTCAGGGGGAACTGTCACTGGAGAAGAGGTGTCTCCAGAGAAAAATCTGAGGAGTTTCAAGGGAGAGGAGGAAATTAAACCCAAGGGATTCCTTGGCTTATATGACAGAAAAGAATTTCAACATATGCCATTCAGAGGCATAGGCAGACATTTACTTAAGAAAGTAGATACACATTCAAGAATGCTAGCTATCTCAAAATAGATCCATTTGGAGGTTTAGCAAGGAATACACATTCAGGGGAGAATATAGGCTATCTTGAGAATGAGAGTTGCACTTTTGGGGTTCCCAGGTCATCCTTTACTTGGTGAGGGATGGGTATGGGAAGTTCAATCTCAGGATCCTTTGGATGATGTGGTCTTCATTATCTGATCAGTAGCACGGGAAAATCCCCCTAAATTATAGGTTTCTCAAAATATCCTATTTATAGGAAGGTTAGTTAAGCAAATGGGTTATGGTTAATGTTATATAGTTTCCCAGGAATTTGGGAGTGACATGCCCAGGAAAGAGGAGACTAGGTTAGGGAGTTACAGGCCTGGAAGAGTATACGGATCTTCTGAATTAAATTTTTTTCCTGTCCTTCCTTTCTCTCTCCTATTTCCTATTTCTGCTATCCTACCTCAGAAATGACAATTACTGTGTAGTAAATTATATCAAGTATTCTACCTGATATAATCTATATATTCTAATCTATTCAGTGTATAGTCATTTAATGTTAGACATTGCAACTGAACCTAATTACAACAGTAAGACAGTAGAATTCAAAAAAATGAATGTGATAAAAGAGGAAAATAGTAAGAAAATGTAGACTACATTAGGGATATGGTCATATGCATACATAGTTCCTATTAACTAAATTCAGATAGACTGATTTCTGACTCTAGTCCCTTGATTTCCTTTTCTTGCATCATTTACCTTATAAAACTTGTAACTGTAAATTCTTTCAGTGCCCTTTTGAGATGTGAATCTCTTTCTAGCTTCTCGCCAACTTTACAGCCCAGAAATCTCTAAGGATCAGTTGCTTGATTTGGGATATTAATCATGAAGAAGCAAAACACTGCTATTTTTGATTTTACCAGCTCCCAGTTCTTAGTGTTACCAGCTCATTTGAGGGTTCTTTTGCTCAATTTGAGATAAAAGTCATGAAAGGCATGAAGAGTCAAGCAATACTGTCCAAATGAAGCTTCACTGGGTCTTGTGTTCTAGCACCAGGCAGAAAGTGCATGGGATAGGGTTCTTGGATGGGCTCTCTGAGGACTTGAGGAATAACACTTATGTAAACAACAAGGGTGGGCTCACACAGGCATGCAGTCTGCTGTTGCATCTTGTCTCAGGAGAGGGAGGTGGCTCCAGGCTCCTGGTTGGAGATAGAAGACACTGATGTTGGCCACGGCCTTTTACTTCATCCTGGGTTCTGACAGTAGTGGCTCTTGTGGACATCCAGCATTGCAGGTGGCAAAGCCCCAACCTGGCCATGAGCCCTGTCCTTCTATCTGCATGCCACAGGCCCAGTTACAACTACTCAATTACATGCCAGGGAGGTAGCAGGGGTGGGACTAGGGGTGAAGATGGAAGGTGGAGGGCCAGCAAAGCTCGCTGTAGTGGCTCTGACATCTGCAAAATCAAATTGTGTCTAAGAAAAATAGAAAAACATATAAAAGATAGGAGAATACTTTCTGGAAATGCTTGAGCCCTGTTTTAATCAGTGTTTGCAGCACTGTGACCAAAATATCACACAAGAACAACTTACAGGAGGAAAAATTGGGGGCTCATGGTTTCAGAGGTCTCAGTCCATAGACGGCCAAATCTTGCTCTGGGACCAAGGAGAGGCAGCACATCATGGGGAAAGGGCCCAAAGGAGGAAAGCTGCTCAGCTCATGGTGGGTCAGGAAGCACAGAGAAGGAGAAGGAAAGTGAAAGATGACACAGAGAGGATGCACACTTCCAGGGCATGCCCCCACTGCCCCGCCTTCCTGACTACCCAGCCAGTCCTTCAAATTAGGATAGAATTATTAGGTTACAGCTTTCACAATCTAATAATTTCACCTCTGAATATTCTTGCATCAGCACAGGAACTTTTGGGGGATACCTCATACCCAAACCATTCCTTCTCCAACTCCCCAAAGCTCACGTCTATCTCACAAAGCAAAATGCAATTATTTGATATCTAAGAATCCTATAGACTTAACAGTTTTATCATTGTCCAGAAGTCCAAGCTCAAAGTCTCATTTAAGACTTAAGGCCAACTCTTGGTTATGCCCCTGTGAAAATCAAAGGCAAGTAACATATACCCAATATATAGTGGCACAGAATAAACATTTCCATTTGAAAGGGAAGAATGGGAGCATAGAAAGAAGGAATTGGGGACAAAGCAAGACTAAAACCCAACTGGGCATACTGAGCCTGTAACTCCACCTGTACCTGCATATAGCATATAGGGCACATTATGGCAAGATGCTATTTCCTAAGGGCTTGGGTAACCTGCCCCTGTGACCCTGGTGGTTGCAGTGCACATGGGCTCTTAGCCTGGCTTTCTCCACAGCAGCTTTTATTGGTGGACAATCCACGTAATTGATATGTTTTAATTCCTGGGGTCTCCATTCCAGCTTTGACTTTACCTGCACAGCTTCACATATTGCCATCTTGGGGGCTTCTTGGAAGGAATTGGACCTTGCTACACTTTGCCTCTTTTCCATTGCAATATTCTTTTTTTTTTTTGGTACCAAGGATTGAACTCGGGGGTACATGACCACTGAGCCACATCCCCAACCCTATTTTGTGTTTCTTTTTTTATTTGGAAACAGGGTCTCACTGAGTTGCTTAGTGCCTCGCTGTGGCTGAGGCTGACTTTGAACTTGCAGTTCTCCTGTCTCAGCCTCCCAAAGTGCTGGGATTACAGGTGTGCACCACCATGCCCAGCTTCCATTGCAATATTCTTGAATAAGGGCTTACCCTGCATTGTTTCTTTAACCACATACACACACATGCAGAAAAGTCAATCAGAATTTCCAGGTAAAACAACCATCCCATAAGATTTACAAACATTTGGCCACACAAATTCAGCATCATTAGGCTCTTGGTGGAGTATAAAAATGAGGCTTCTTCATATGGTCGTCTTAGAATAGCACAAAAATTGAGTTTTGAGACTGAAGGAATACTGTTTACTTCAGAAACCACATGACTTTACACAATATTAACCAAATCCTAAGAATGACAATGCTAATTGCCTTTCAATTTTGCAATTACCTATAGATAAAACATAACATACCTAATAATAGCTATAGAACAAAAAATGTTTAACTTTGATAATGTAAAATATGGAGGTGGGAAGAGGAAAGGGACAAGAACAAAGTGTGAGGGTCTAGATATGAATCTACCTGATTGTGTAATTACTGTTTAAAAAGTGAAGATAGCTGGACACTATGCACACACCTGTAATCTCAGCACATTGAGAGGTTGAGGCAGGAGGATCATAAAGTTCAAGGCTAGCTTTGGCAACTTAGCAAGATCCTCAGTAACTTAGCAAGACCCTACTCAAAATTAAAAATAAATACAAAGGATTGGGAATTTAGCTCAGTGACAAAGCACCCCTGGGCTGAGTCCCCAGTACAAAAAAGAAAGAGAAGAGTAACCATACAGGAAACAAAACAGTGATTGAATGGTTTGATATTGAGCTATATACGGTCAGTGGGGTAGGAAGAGAATGAAATATTTGAAGCATATTAAGTACTTATGGTTATAAGAATAACATCATTTTTAAAGCCAGTATTAGCATATAATGCAGAAATGTGGTATTTAAAAATGTAAGTATAAAACTTTAAAAGTTATTACCTCTAAAACAGTTTTGGGGAGCAAGAGCAACGTGGCAAGACAGTGTGTTTTGTTGTAAACATTTTTATTCTATTTGGTTTTAAAGCCATATTCATTATTTTGATTAAAAGATTATATTTCTGCAGTTCTTCAAAGTTTCTCTTTGACTGCCATACACTGGATCTTTTCTGTCTTGAAACCTTCGCCTCAGATTGTTCTTGTGTCCAAATCTCCCTGGATCCTGTACCCTGGAAACCCCATGCTCTATCAGTCATTGTATCTCTCTTTTTATTCAATGAGTTTACTCCTTTCATTTCCCCCCACAATTGCCTAATGTTCAGCAAACAAAGGATCCTCCAGGTATCAGAATCTAGCCTTCTTGAAAGGCAGCAGGGTATTACAAATGACAAAAAGCAAAAAAACATGCCAGAACTACAATTTCTTGTCACAGTTTTTTCTTTTCCTTTCACAATGTGAAAATCTCAGGATTGTCCTTGGAACATTTGAAGGCAGCTAATGGGCTGCTCCTTTCACCTGGCTCTTCAGATGAGTCCTCTTTTCTTTAAACTCAAATTGTTTTCAGATCTCCACACTATCACATGCCTGTTTTAGCTCTTTGTCACATTATAGAACCTTCTCTATCCTGTTTGTTCTTCTTGGGACAGGCTTCCGCTTGTTAATGTCCTGTGTACTGGTGGCTCCCAGGTGGAACAGAAAGTTCTCAATGTGCTCTTCCCATCACCAGGAGCTAGACAGAAAAGCATAGGCCAGCCCTTTACTTGAATTCAGACATTTATTTATTTACCTATCTATCTATTTATTTATGTAATAATTATTATAAGAAGGAATTGAAAAATGCCATTTTTAATCTTTTAAAATTGATACACAAGTGTATACAATATGTACATAAAATGATACATATTTAAGGGATATCACATGATTTTTTTAAAATATTTTTTAATTGTAGATAGACACAATGTCTTTATTTTTATGTGGTGCTGAAGATCAAACCCAGTACCTCACATGTGCAAGGCAAACTCTTTACAACTGAGCCCCAGCCCTCACATGAAGTTTTAATACATGTATACATTGTATAATGTTTAAATCAGGTGAAACATATCTTCTCAAACACTTATGCTTTCTTTATGCTAAAAGCTTTCAAAATCCTTGCTTTTTGAAATGTCCAGTATATTATTATCTATAACCTCCCTGCTGCACAATAGCACCTCAGAACTCTTGCTGCATCCATAACAACAGAAAAATACCCATGCATAGGTGGTTAAAGTGGTTTCACTCTACTAATTCCAGTTGCCTGATGAATGCTTATTGAAATGGTGAGGTTTGTGTGCTTATTATTCAGTTTGTATTAAATGTTAATTTTGAAAACCAGAAGCATATTTGCTGATGAAGAAAATGTGTTTAGTAGGTGAACTAATGGTAGAAGTGTACAAAATGATGTCCTTTTTAACCCTGTTTTTGTATTCCTTTAATGATCAGTAATGTATGCATATTTATTAATTTCCTGAATCCCAATTGACTTGTTCAATGCACTCGTTCAAAGGCTTATTCTTCACTGGAAATAAAAGGGTCAGATGTGGACAGGTGCTTATGCAGCATGGACTTACTTAGAAAAAAAAATTGGGATGATTATTGGCTGTCAATCTCCAATGAGTGAATTTGTAGTGTTTAGATGGACAGCACAAGAGAAGGAAAGAAGCATCCAAAGGTAGATGATCTCAAAGCTGAATGATTTGCTATGAACATAGAAACACAATTAAAATAAGAAAAAGACTGAATATATGAAAAAAATTGAGAGCTTATTAAAAAGCAGGGAAGCTGAATCTAGACCACAGACCCTAGAGGAGAAGCTCCCACAAAACTGTAACCCCATGCAGCATCATGCATGGTCCCTGGCAGGTAGTAATTATCATATGACCAAACGAATAGACATGTTAAAAGATGACTTCCATGACCTTCAGTCTCTTTCAACTTGAACATCAAATACAAAAAAAAATCTAAAATCTGTCAGCCTCCATCTTCCTCTTAAAGGCTTTGGAGACCTCGGCCAGTTCGTATGATTCCTCCTGAGTCGGTTACACAAATGACAGCTGTCACGAGGAAGTCACCTGCTAAAAATTCTGCTCTAGGTAATCCTGAATCACCCCATCCTTTGCATTCACGGCTCTTTACTTGGAGCTTTTTTGATTTTCGCTCCCCAGGTCTATACACCCAGTTGAGGTCACTGTTGTATCAGGTGGCACTGGCTATTCCTTGGTCCTCTCCTTTTATTCTGTCATGGCTTTCCACTGGATCTCAACTCTGAGCTGGTCCTGGTTTAGAGCTCTGCCAAAGATGCCCAGCTTTGCTTCTACCCACCAAGGTGAGGAGGAGAATAGGTCACGTTTCCTCACTATTATGCTCTTTATCACAGTCTCTCTTCCTTTCTAGCTTAAGAAAGAGTTGCCACAACTGCTGTTTTCACTTCCATCCCTCCCACTCACTTGGACACAGTTGCTTGACTTGTGTCTTTATCGTTACACTTCATCCTGGCCAAGATGATGGGCAAACAAATCACCTTGTTGGTATCTTCAAAGTGGGTGTCTGAATCCTTGATTTAAATGACCATTGCACATTGAACATTCACTCTCTAATAGACTTGCCTCTCTTTCCCCATCCTTGCTCTTTACTCTTACTCTGAGGATTCATTGCTTTCACTTGTTCCTAGGAATCTCTCTGGGATCTCTTCTATCTCTACAAAGTAGATCTAGATCATGACCACTTTCAATTACCATCCATCTACCCAAATGTCTCCCCTGAGCTCTGGATCTAAATATCTTTGTGCATTCTGTAGCACCCCACATTTCCACTGTCACATCACACATTGTAAGTTGAATCTTTAAAAAAAAAGTTCTTAAAAGAAAAAGCAACTCTAAATTTCTCATGACTTTAAAATAACAGTGTATGCACACATGTATATATATTTCTAATAATTGTATATCTATTAATAATTTTAGAGCTATAATCTTAGAAGCATAAAAATTACTGAACCTAATACTAAATTCATATTAGCTAACAGATATTAAGCACTTACTATATGCTGGGAACTGTATTAAATTTTCCAATGTAGGAAATGATTGAGTCCTGATGAGTGGAAATGAATGATCCTGTGATCATTTGCTTTTACATATCAGGAATCTGAAGTAAGAAGAATTGTAGCAACATTTCCAAGGTTGTGCAAAAAGAAAGGACTTGAATCTATGCCCTGAATTAGGGTCCTGGTTCTTGGTCATTGTATTTTGCTATCTTTTAAGAACACTGAGAAACTACAGGAAATTGTTAGTGAGACATTTAGAAGATATTAGATCAAACAGATGATTAGATGAAATAACTCTTTGAAGAGGAAGACAGAAAAGAACTCTGAAAACAGAAAATGAAAATATTAGGAAAATCTAATACAAATTGGAAAACCTTAATGCTGTGATCAGTATGGTAAAATCCCACACAGAAATTTTGGTTACAATTAAAACACTGCTATCAGTATGTTGCTTTCTTAGGAAACTTCTAGTTGGAATGCATGCAACATATATATATAACTAAAAGGCATTAATGAAAAATGTTAGATCTGCTATTTGAAAACAAGAAAAAAATTTTTCATTAGTCACTGGACAAATTTACTATCATGTGTAGACTCAACTCTTACTGGAGTATATTGGCAATGCCTGGAAAACTTTAAACCATGAAATAGTTAATTACAAAAAGAAGAAAAAGATAAATTCCAGGTGCATTGGTAAGAGAACTTGCAGTGGATTAAGCAGAACTGGGCTTCGATAAGGTAAAGGACAATCTTGGTTTGCCCAGGATTGGAAGTCCTATGTCTCAGGAAACTTCAGTCCCAGGCAAGCCAGGATATTGGTTCCATCTTGATTTGATTCCATGAATAACAATCTTTGCATTACAGACTTGCAGGCAAATCCTTAAACCTTTCCAGTCCCTCTTTCTTCATCTATAGAAATGAGTCATCTCCCCATCTAATGAGACTGTGGGTAGTGGAGCTGCTGAGTTGGTGGGTATAGGACTGTGTGCTATGGAGACTCAGGAACAGTGGGGGTACCCTGGTTGTGACTCCACTATGCCTAAGGCACTTATATTTCTCCATAACACTCATTATACTTAGAAGCCAGTGTAATGCCTGTGTTCCTTGTTGTTTTTTTCTTTTATAGCTACATTTGGTGCCTGATAGTTGTTGATTAACAAATAGGTTGGTGGCAAGAGTCCTTAGAATAGAAAACTAAGCATGTTATGCACATACTTCTCTATTCTCCATCACCCCACCTCTCTAGATCATCTTTCTACATCACTTCCCACCCCACAAAAATTCTTCCTTAGTTGACTATGTCCACTCTCAGTGGGAGACGTTTCTCTGGACATTCAGGGTATTGTAATTGACTTTGCACAAAGTATACTTATACTAGATCTATTTGAGAATTAATATAAAATCAGTTTGTTAGAAACTTTTAAAACCATTGGGTAATAATTTGTAGAGAAGAAAGTGTCACTGAAATATTTGCTTTTTTTTTTATGCTCCTTTTTCCATATTCTTCAAAACCCCTCTGAGTATTCTTGGTCAATAAGAGATGGGGAGGAGGAGACGGCTGATTGACAGATTTCAGAAAGAAAGAAACGGCTCATTTTAAGTGACCATTAAATCTGGGATTTGAATTATATGTTTTAAAATTATAGTGTTGAAGCTCTGCACTAATATGTAAAGAAATGATAGCAGTAATTTTCACAGACATCATGTGAATGAACCAAAGAAATCAATGCAGCACAAATATTCAGTGGCCTAAATATATTGCTGACATGCATATTTGAAAATCCAAGTACAATATAAATGTTTCTGTTGAGACATTTATTTATCTTAAATGAGAGTTATCCATATTTAAACTTTTAAGGGTCTAGATTGTATGTGAGAATTTTGAACAAAGACTTTATACCTATATGCCATAACTTTTTGCCAACTTTCTAGTTTTTTTCCCCCCCTTTTTGGTAGTAGAGGGTTCATGTATGAGTGTTTATAAATATTGTCAACAACAAAAAGAATTTCATTAAAAATAAAATTCTTATTGTGGAACAAAGTATAGATACCAGATACTCGAAGATTATGTCAAGAGAACACAGGCGAAGCAGACCAGACAGTAGAAAACAGATGCCAAACATATATCTATTCTATTAGAAGCAGCAAAGTTAGCTTAAGCAAAGGAAAAGATTCATTCATCACAAGGATCTGAGATCTCCTGGAATTCGGGGACATCAAAGCAGCCAGGTTGCAGCAACATCTGCTTCTGAAACCTGCAGAGTCATCTCAGAAATGGATGTTGGTCACAGGAGAGCAGGTGAGAGTGTGGATGACTCAGTGTAGATCCACCAGAGGTACTAGGAAAACATTAACTTAAATGAACAAATAAACTGCAAATGGTAGCCCTCTGGGTCCGAGTCCATTTTGAGTCTTCCTACATGAACAACAACAAAGAAGATACTTTTCCATTTCCCCAATCAGATTTCATTAGTTTTTCCTCTGAAGAACATTTTGCTTAAAATAAAATTTTATGGCCTGCACATGGTTTCCTCTAGCAAGGACTGTCAAATCTTGAAATGCAATTATTATTTTTCGTAGCACTGTGGCCTACAGTAGTAGGAGTCTGTTCACACATTTTAATGAAAACGCCTCACCCTTGGGGTTTCTCATATCTACGTTGCCCAAAATAAAGTGCAGACTTGTAGTGAAGTGGGAATTTCTGATTGTAGTTGAAATGGTTAATTCAAAATTATTGATTCAAAATTCTAAATGGAAATGTAAAGTAAATTTTCAGCCTAAATTGCTTGATTGATTTATCTCATCTGGAGGGATGGGGCTTGTTCCTCAGAGGAACTCGGAGCTTCTGCATCCCAAGTGAAGATTGTATGCTGCCTCAGGGATGCCTCTTTGAAGTTCTTCTGCATTCTTAGAATGATTTCCTCAGGATTTCTTAAGGAAAGAACTCTGGTCAACTTGTGATTTTTCTTATGCCTGAGAAGAATTAGCCAATTTCTATTTCATTTGTTCTTGCAACAAATGTTTTTTGACAGCCTACTTAATTCCAGGCAGAGTGTTTGAGGGAGTTAGGATGTTTCAATGAGTAAAATAAACAAAATCACTTCCCTTCATGGAGCTTCTATTCTTGTGGGAGAAGACAGAGAAATGTAATACATAGTAAGTTCTGTATCATATTAAAAAGAACTAGGTGCTCTAACAGGAAAACAGGGCAAAGTGAAGGACACTGGAGTGTGTAGGGGGAGAATCGAGGTTTCAATTTTAAACTGGGTGGTTTGTGGAGAGTTAATTGACCAGGGTGACATGAGGAACAAAAACCTAAAGAAGTTAAAGATACAGAGAGGAGATGGTTCCTAGGCACAGAGAACACTGAGTGTGAATGTTCCGGTGGTGGAGTATATTGGCCCGTGTGTTGGCCACAAGGAGGCTGATGCAGCTGGAGCGGCGTGAGTTTGTAGCAAGGCTAGAGTCGGTGGGAGGGAATGTGAGGCCAGGTCCCATAGGCTTTTAAGGGTGTTAACACTGAGTTGTGTTCCCTCCAAATTCACATGTCGAATTCCTGATACTGAGAACCTCAGAATGTGACCTTATCTGGAAATGGGGTCATTGTAAATGTGTTAAGATAAGGTCACACTGGAGAGCAATGGGCTCCTAATATGGTATAGCTGGAGTCCATTACAGAAAGGGGAAATCTGGACATAGATGCTCACACAGGAAGAATGCCATGGGAAGACAAAGTCACAGGTCAGAGTGATCCTTCTACAAGTCAAGGGGTGCCAATGTTTTCAAGCAAGCCAGAGAAGCTAGGGGAGATCCATGAACAGGTTCTCCCTCACAGTCTTCAGACACCTTAATTGTGGACTTTTGGCCTCCAGAGCTATGAGACAATACATTTCTGTTGTTAAAAGTTCCCAGGCTGTGCAGCAATTAGTTATGGCAGCAGTAGCAGACATGGAGGGAATTACAAGGACTTCGGCTTTTACTCTGGGTGAAAATGGAAGACATTGTAGAGTTTTGAGCAAAGGCAGAACATGATCTGACTTATGTTTTAAAGGATATTTCTGGATGCTTTCTGGAGAAATACCCTGTCAAGGAACAAGGGAACAATTATTTATCATAAAAATAGACCAGAGATCGTAGGCAGGAACTGGTTGGTTTCTAGATTTTGAAGGTAAAGCTGGCAGGATTTTCTAATAGGTTGGATGAAAGATGATAAACCCTTGGATTTGAAGTGTTGGATGTTTGAGTTCCCATGCACTGAGGTGGGGAGGCTGTGGTTGGAGAAGGTTTTAGTTTGGTTTTAGTAGGAGGAGGTCAGTTTAAATTTTGGACATGAGAAGAATGAGATTTGTAATGACAGTCAAGTTGAAAGTATTCCCAAGCAGAAATACAAAATGCTTCCATAGCCCTTTTATGCTCCAAAGACACAGTGACAAAAATCTATCAAATGTAGGAAAGGAGAAGGTGGAGGTCAAATGCTGACTAATTTAACAATAGGCATTTATGGTCTTAGATGAACAGCCTAACAATAAGGACTTAGATACACATACAGGTGCTGCAAATTTATAAGACATGTTTTAATTAGAGATTTCACAAAACATTTCTGTTCTCAAGGCCTGACTTTACATAATGTATTATTTATGCTGTGTGTATATTGAAATGGGCTGAAGAAGTCTAGTGAGAGCAGTTAGTCATGAGAAGTGTGACTGCAATGTTCTTCCTTTACCATGATAGATAATTTTTCCTAGTGCACTGTCTTTAGAGCTTTCTGTATATTTAGAGTTATAGACTGGCTTACATCTCTGTTCAGCTACAATTAATTATGCCGAATATTTTTATTTAATGCTCCCTTCCTTCTGAAAAAATCAATAGCTATGACCATTAGTCTCCAAGTGATTTTCATGAGGCATTTGAGTCCATTAGAATGCAAATGAAAAGTGATCCCAGGCCTGATATTTTAAGAATTAAAAGGCTTTTTAAAAGTTGTTTATTTTGATTTGGTAAAAACAGTGACTCTAAGTGCCAGCAGCACTTTTGTGGAGTGTTCTGAGAGCTGCTTTCTTGTGGGTGATGGTGGTCCGCGGGAGCTCTGAGTGGCAGGCAGCCAGCTGGGGCGGAGGCTGTGGAGTGTGGGGGTGTGGGGAAACTGCAAGGGGAAGGAGGTGTGAGGAACAAGTGGAGATGGTAGAAAATGTTCTAGAACATAGGAGAGGCAAGCAAGGAGGAAGGAAAGAAAGACTGAAGGACAGCATCTTACATAGTTAGTGGTCATACCGTTCAAGTGAGGTTTAATTTGATTTGTTGATCTAAAATAATAGCAGGAAGATTATTTTATGATGAAACTCAATGTCAAAATCCTTTTGATCACTAGACATGATGTAAGACAGTTTCCCTCTCTAAACACCCTTGACAGGTGCAATCTGACACAAATCTCATGTTACTGGCTTTATAAACTTTGGGTAACCCAGACTCCCCCATCTTTGCCTATACCCTTCCCAGAACATCTGAAAAAAAAAAAACTGGAATAAAATGCAGAGGCATACTTAGCACAGTTACCTAATTGTATATTTAGCTGCTGCCTGGATGTCTCCTTAAGCAAACATCAGCTTCAGATAGAAACAGGAGTTCCTAGGTCACATAATTCTGAGTCTTTGCTATTTCTTTTGCTTCACTCACATTTCTGAAGGGTTCAAAGGATTGTTTTCTAAGCTCACTCATCTCAGGATCATGGTCAGAAACTAATTTCAGTTCCTTTCAGAAGAAATAGGTGACTGACTGCCTTACCTCCTCAATTGCTATCTGGTCTACAATTCTAATGACAAGAAACCTTAAAATCTTACCATGCAGGGAAGAGAGAAACACTGCTCCTTTTCTCTGTGCAGTACAAACTTTTCTTTAAAATACCATTTTTTTAACCTTTGTGTTCCTTTCATTTTACTTTTCTTAGATAGAAGCACTTGCATTCTTCCTAAAGAAACTGTAGTCAGGGCTTAGATTCCTTACCTGTTCCCTGGTAAATTCCTATGTCATTTTGTTGATTTTATGTAGGGATCCTAGACAGTATGTGAGATTAACTCATTTTTACAGGTAAGGAAACTGCAGTTCACAGATGTCATTGGCCAGGTCAAGCCAGATTAGCCCAAATCCCAGTTCCCAAGTCTCTACTATGTTGTACGATATGACTGAGCAGTCAAGGATAAGGATATCTGAAGCAATGGAAATTTCATGTAAACAAGTAGAAGTGGCTAGAAAGTCTGAGGAATTCAGCATGGTTCAGAGTGCCTAAGATTCATTAGGGAGACACAATAGAAACGAGTTTTGGGATGAAGCTAGAGACTACATCAATGATGTATACATACATGAGTGTTACAGTGATACTCAACTGTTGCTGGAGCATGCACTTGACTCAATGGTGTGATTTCAGGAGCCTGGGGAACCAATTGTCGATCCCTCCCCCAATTCTCTTATAAGCCTCTTTTTTTAAAAAAATTATTTTTACTTTTTTAAACGGAAGAATGTGTTTTGAGTCATAGTACACATATGGAGCACAATTTTCCATTTCTCTGGTTGTAGTGATGTCCATCTCATTCCATTATCTTTCCTACCCCCACGCCCCCTCCCTTCCCCCATCTCCCTTTTGCCCTATCCAAAATCCCTCCATTTCTCTTATGCTCCCTACCCCCACCCCCATTATGTATCATCATCCACTAATCAGAGAAAACATTTGGCTTTTGGTTCTTTGGGATTGGATAAGCCTCTTTCGGAGGATAAAATTTCTAGTTCTTAAAATTCACTTCTTTGGGTTTTTAAGAAATTAATTTTTATTACAGGAAGGGCATGAACCTTTTTGGAACTATAGCATATTAATTGTTCTCAGTCTTTAATACTCTTTTCATATATTCATTTATTGATCACATGTTTGATTCAGTTATTCCTTTAGGTAGCAAAATGTAAAAAGCAAGTCGCAACACTGCCTGACCTCAAGGCTTGTCTTGGGTTGTGGAAACAAACTATTAAATACACTGAGAAAAAGCATTTTTATAGATGATTGTGCAGGAAATGTGGCCCGGGGAACTCGCTGACCCAGTAAATAGTTGTTGAATGTCCAGACACTTGAGAATGTTTGACACAAAAAATGAGCTGCCTTCTAAAATATAAAGAATAGAGTAGTTGATGGAGACAGACCTAAGGGAAGGGAGGGTAACACTTGCAAAAGACCAGAAATAAAGGTTTAGTTTGGTTTGGCTGGAGGTTAGAGCTCACTGGGTTGGGAATGAGGCAGGGTCTGAGGAGTAGGAAGGAAAATGATGATTGAAGATTGTGTGACAGGGTCATAACACAAGGGCTCCTGTGCACACTGGTCTCAAATTTGCAATACTTCTGTCCCAGCCTCTGAGTTGCTGGTATTATAGGCATGAACCACTGCAGCTGACTTTTTATTAAAAATATGCTAGGGACTTTTAAATTTTCCTAAATGCAATGGGGATGAATGATGAATTTTTAACCGGAGAATAACACATTTGTAATTCTAGTGGCTTGGGAGGCTGAGGCAGGGATCTTGAGTTCAAAGACAGCCTCAGCAAAAGTGAGAGGCTAAGCAACTCAGGGAGACTATCTATAAATAAAATACAAAATAGGACCGGGGGTGTGGCAGTGTGGTTATGTGCCCCTGAGTTCAATCCCTGGTACCCACCCTCTGCCAAAACAAAGATGTGTAGCTTAGAAGAGTTAAGTGCAGAAAATATTTGAGAGGTGGCTGAATCTGTAGACAAGGAGATCTAAGCAAGACCTGATGAGGACAATGATAATGGAAGTGTTCATGAGTTATTAAGGTAGTAGGATGAAAATAAATACATGTATGTATACATATGTATATAGAAAAATGTAAATTTATATGTGTGACCCAATCATTAACATACCATAATATATGTATATATATATGAAATCAGATGGATGTGAAGTATATGATTGACTCTTGGATTGTTGCCTTGTCATTGAGTTAAGAAATACAGGAAAAGGGACAAATTGTTGTTCTTTTACACCTTCTTTTGCCCAGAGGTAGAAACAGCATTAATTTGGCTTGGGTTTCAGGCAACAATGATACTTGAGGACATCTGGAGTAGAGCTGGGTATAGACTAATTGGTGGATTTACTGACTCACCCCATAGCCCGTGCGAGTGACAGGCTGGTGAGATTTTTTCCTGGTGGGCGCATACACTTCCCTGGGACCCTGCATAAGGTCTGTATGTCAGGAGAGAACTCTGTGCTGGGAAGTGAATAGCTGGCATTTATCATCAGAAGTTGAAACCATAATTGTGGATCATGTATTTCATTCATTGGCAAGAGCATGCCCATGTTGGGGCAGTTCTCAGAGGTTATCTCAGCCTTTAACTTGCTACTCATCTCACTAAAGAAAGCTTCTAATGAATGTTAGGATTTCTATAGATACATGCTTTCTGGGAGTGGATGTCCTGTGACTTAAGATTTGAATGTTCATGTCTAAGAGTTCTTCTCTATTAAAAATCAGCACTCTGGCTGGGCGCAGTGGCGTACACCTATAATCCAGCATTTTGGGAGGCTGAGACAGGAGAATTGTGAGTTCAAAGCCAGCTTCAGCAATGGTGAGGTGCTAAGCAACTCAGACCCTGTCTCTACACACACACACACACACACACACAAAATAGGGCTGGGGATGTGGCTCAGTGGTTGAGTACCCCTGGGTTCAATCCCTGGCACCAAAAATGAAAAAATAAACTAAAAAATAATCACTCTGCTTTGGTACATGCTTTGTGACTTTGGTAAGTACTTTAGTTTTCTGTGGCTGCTGCAACAAATTATTAAAAACAATAATTACTAAAAACTTGTAGGGGCGACAAGTCCAAAATTAGTTTGATTGAGCTGAACCAAAATCTGGTGCTGACTGCATAATATTCCCTCCAGAGGCAATGTGGGAGAATGTTTCTTGCCACTTGCATCTTCTAATGGCTGCCAGCATTTCTTGGCTTGTGGCTGCATTGTTCTTGGCTCTGTCTCCATGGTCACACTGCCTTTTGTGTGTGCATGAAATCTTCCTCATCCCTCACTTATTATGGACTTCCATGATAACATTTAGGACCCAATCAGAATCTAGGATAATCTTCCCATTATTACAATCTTTAAATTAACCATATCTGCAAAGATCTTCATATCCTGTGCCCCTGAAATGAGGTAATATTTGCAGGCTCAAGGGATTAGAACCTGATGTCTATGGGGCCACCATGTATCACTTATAGTAAGTTTGTAAATTTGACCCTTAGAAATCTACTTAGGTGGGCTGACAAAGTCAGATACTGAATTGAAAGTACTTATGCTAGACATCCTAAGGATAAAATAGGTATCCATCCCTGTGGGCTCTGTGGAGCAACTTGGTGTTCCCCGCTGGTGCCTTTTCTCCTTGTGAGCTCACAGACTTCTCTGTTTCACTGCATGTCATTGGTGACGTACTCTATTTCCTCCAACAAATGGTGGGTTAGAGAATGAGAAGTAATTGAATGGAAATAGAATGTAACAAAACCAGAAGTGACTGAGGAAAGACTAAAATCTATCTTTAAAGGCCTGATCATGGAAGATAAGGAGACCTTAGATCAAATACATTTCAGAACCATAATAAAAATATGAGACACACATTGTTCAAGACAGTGTTGGTCATTCTCCTTGATAAGAGATCTAATGAAAACTTAGACCTACTGAGTGCTGCCTCCCAGGCATTTTTCTAAGCAATTATATGCCTTCCTATTTTTGGTCATCACAAAAATCCTGTGAAATATATATAATTATTCATTTTCCATAGAGGAAAACTGAGACACAGGAGTTAAACAACTTAACCAAGGCCACTCAGTTTGTAAGTGGTGGATTGGTATGAGCTGAAGGGATCTGGTCCCCAAACTGATGACTTGGACATTAGTGCCACCATATATAACCTGGCTTTGTTCTTACACACACTTACTCATTTAATCTTGCTTTCCTGCTGGTTACAGCCCTTCAAGGCCAAGAATCATGCATCATAGGTGGCAGCCCCTGGAGCACCACCTCCTGCCCAATCATGCACACTTTGTGCTGTTTTAATGCCTAATAAATGCTCTTTTTGGTTTTGTCACAAAGCTACTGTGAGAGAACAACCTGAGTGTCACTAAAGAGGGATCTGAGGATAATAAAGAAAATCTTTACAAACAGTAGAGCAACTTTCCTGCAGCATATATGATGTGTTTAATCAGCCCTTGCTATACAGCTTCGGGATTGGTTTTTAAAAAAAAAAGCATTTTTGATTTTGATGGAAGGCTTGCCTTCATAGGCCTTATTTCACACCTAAACTACAGAACATGGACCCTACAGTGACAGGTAAAGGGAAAAATTTATGCTTTCATTTAAGTCTCATCTACATGTAAATATTTTCTTTTTTCTTGGGGGGGGGGTACCAGAGATTGAACTCAGAGGTACTTGAACACTGAGTCACATCGTCAGCCCTATTTTGTGTTTTATGTAGAGACAAGGTCTCACTGAGTTGTTTACCGCCTTGCCATTGCTAAGACTGGCTTTGAACTCACGATTCTCCTGTCTCAGCCTCCCAAAGTACTGGGATTATAGGCGTACACCTCTGTGCCTGGCTTGTAAACATTTTCTTGAATAGAATCTTTCAAAACAGTTTCAATGTATAGAAGTTAAACTCCTCTTAGGTGCTTCTTGGTAGAGGGATTTAGAAGAGACTAACAAGAAAGAAAGGTGTTAGAATTTAGGATGGGTAGGGAATTTGGGCAAACAAAGGTATGTTTTATTTCCCTGAAAGGTAAAACAGACTTGCAACCACAACAAAATGGTTCACAAGGAAATAGAATTAATCAAATGGGCATGAATAAGCATACCATTCATATGCTCTTTGTTCTACCATAGAAGTTACAGAAAAATGTGGGAGAATATTTGGTAATTTCTCTCTTCTTAGAGCCCCCAGACACTCTGCTGATGAAAACCTTATTCATCGTCATAGCTACAGGAACTATCTATTCTCACAGCAATATCAAGCATAATTTTGAAGCCAATGGGAGGAATAATAGCCCCATTTTAACCAGAGGGAAAATAGAATCCCAGTGCAGATAGACACTATGTTCCTTTCTACCAGATCAATCAAGAAAAATAGCAGGTATGGGCAGTGGGGCTCCTGCCAGGATCTCTGTGCTTGGAGGAGCCATCAGATGCTGGCTGTATATGCCAGAAGGACCTGTGGCTCCTTCAAGGTAAACTAATGTACAGAGGTCAGAGCTGCAGAATCATAGCATCTTTCACCAATTTTATCCTTCTCCTGCAGTCACATTGTTGGAGATTCTGCCCGCTTTTGCAGGAATCAGAGAAGAAATCTCCCTCCCTCCCCCCTACCCCATGCATGCTGAGCAGCCCTTGACCATAGTATATTATCATCTTGGATCTCCTTCCCATTCACCCAGCTTCTGTAATCATAACATCACAGATGCCCAGGAGTCAGGATCAAAGACTGTCATCTCTTTAGATCTACAGAATGGATAACTGAGTTGTAATATTCCAGAAGTGAGCAGCTACCCCAGACTATCAGGTATCTGCCATCATATCTTAAATACATTATCCTCCCTCTTCTTACTGCAAGTAGTAAGAACCCTATCTTATATAAACTAGGTGGTAGAAAGATACTACCACTCTCATTTTTGCATTTTGCATTTTTAAACGATTTATTTCATTATAATCATACAATGAATGGCATGTGTTTGAGGTATACAACTTTGAAATGTTTGAACGAGTATGTTGGTGGTTAGCAAACATCACCACAATCCAGAAAATGAACCTGTCCATCACCACTAGAAATCTCTTGGGCCTCTGTTATCTCTCTTGGCTGACTTTTCTGTCCTTCCCCATCCCAAGGCATCAACCAATCTTCTTTTTGCTAATAGAGATAATCTTGCATTTTTCTGAATTTGTATCAGTGTAATCATGTACTATGAGTTCTTTTTTGGGAGTAGAGGTCTGACTTTCATGCAGACATTTTAGTAAGTCCACAATATTATCCTATTGTGGTTTTTATTGAATTTTTCAAATGGTCAACAATATTGAGCACGTGCTTTTTTGCGATTGTTAGGTCTTCTTGGATGAAGTATTTATGCAAATTTTCCCTTTTGTAGTTGGGTTGTTTTCTTGTTACTGGGCTTTGAAAGTTCTTTGAATATTCTAGGTAAAAATCCTTTTACAGACATGTGATTTGCTAGTATTTTTTCACAGTATATAGTTTTTCTTTTTATTCCCAGAACAGTCTTGAAGAGAGCAGTTTGAAATTGTGGTGAAGTCCAGTTTCTCAGTATTTCATGTATATAATGTGCTTTTGCTCTCATATCTAAATTTTTTGCAAAATTTTCTCCTGAAAGAATTATAATTTTATATTTGGGGGTTTTGGTCCATTTGATGATAGTTTTAGTATATGGTGAAAGATATGGATTGATTTTTTTTTCCTTCTTTCTCTCCCTCATCCTCCGCCTTCTTTCTCAACTTTAAGCCCAGTCACTAGCCTCAAGTCACAAGAGAAAACATCATTTTTGTATGTTTTTTTAATGCTGTAAAGTTCAAGTCAGCAAATGCAATGGCTAAGTTCTCTAGTGGAAAGTGGCAGTTCTCTGGTTGTCATGGAGATTGAGGTGCCAGATTTTTTTTTTTGGTACCAGGGATTGAACTCAGGGGTACTCGACCACTGACCCACATCCCCAGCCCTATTTTGTGTTTTATGTAGAAACCAGGTCTCACTGAATTGCTTAGCACCTCGCCATTGCTGAGGATGGCTTTGAATTCTTTTTTTTTTTTTCTTTTGGTACTGGAGATTGAACTCGGGGGCACTCAACCACTGAGCCGCATCCCCAGCCCTATTTTGTGTTTTATGTAGAGATAGGGTCTCACTGAGTTGCTTAGAGCCTCGCCATTGCTGAGGCTGGCTTTGAACTCGCGATTCTCCTGTCTCAGCCTCCCAAGTGCTGGGATTATAGGCGTGTACTCAGCTCTGGACAGATTTTTAAAAGCTTTTGTCTTGAAGTTTCATTCCTCTTAATTCTGTTGATAATCAGCCTTCCCATCATTAGGTCAAATTTAGTTTCACTATTTGGACCTTAGAACTCTGAAATACTAGTAAGAGACATAAGAATTAGGGAGAGAGGGCTAAAATAGAACTGGAAATCTTGCTATCCCTCAGGTCTTTAAATTTGAATTTCTTGTTGACAGTAGAGGACTGTGCCATTCATTGTTAAAGATGTGATGTTAACTAGTATTACAAACAATGCATTTTAAAATTTCTGGACCTTCAATAATTGTACACCAAGCAAGCAATGAGAAAATAATCTCAACTTGAATTATGTATTTGGTGTTGTACTTAGGGAAGAGAATAGGATCAAGTGTATAGTGACCCCCCCAAAAAAAAAGGTCATATGGAGAGGTATGTGTATAAGATTGACACCAAGAATGATGGCATTTTGAAATATTTTTTTTCACATGGATTATTTCCTTGGGTCAGTTATGGTAACTTAAAGTACTCACCTCAAGGTTGTACTTCTCAAAACCTCTCTCAAGGATTCTTCCTACACTGGGAATTCCTAGTAGAAATTAATTTAAAATAGAAGGGGGGGATATTTAAAATCATAAAATAGTTTCTTGCATGAAACCAAATTGAGTAGAGAATCAAGGCATATTTTGATGCTTACTTGGAATGGGATGATTAATAAGTCTTCCTAATGTACTTCTTTATTTTATGTTTGGATCCATTTAAATATAGTTCAAAGAGAGGAGTAAATGATCTTAACCTCTATGTCTAAACAAAGAACCTAGTTAACTGTACTTTTGCACTTTCGGGTTTTGGTTCTGGGTATTGAACATAGAGGGCTTTACCACTGAGCTAAATCCCCAGATTTTTGTTCTTTGTTTTTTAAGTGTGATACAGGGTCTCATAAAGTTGCTGAGGCTGGCTTCAATCTTGTGATTCTCCTGCCTCAGCCTCCTATGTCACTGAGATTACAGCTCTTCCCCACTGCACCCTGGTCTTTTATGTGGACCCCTTTATATACAATAACTAAGGTTAAAAGTTCCCTAGTAGAAGTCAAGCCAGTGGGTCCCTTGCATTTTTCTCAGAGATTTCTGAGACATCCCCAGAGCCCAAGTTCCTCAAAAGAAATACAAAGTCACCAGCCCCAGGCAGCTTCTCTTTCAGTGCCTCACCCCAGCATTCTAGCACCTGGGTTTCTTTTCTCCCAGCCATTCTTTTCTACTTCTCCCCCCACCTGAAGTTTGTTCTTCTATTTCCCTGATTGAATCCTGTTCAGGTCTCTGTGGCCCCTTTTGCATGGCATTCTCCTTTTGTAGGAATGTAGTTTAAAGCAGAGTGATATGCTTTAAAACCTTCAAAACCCACAACTTCTCTACTGTCAACATCAGGTTTGAACATCATCAAGGCATTTTTTTGCCTGATTCTTACCTAAGAGACTTAAAACTTTCTAAAACTTTTCTGCTGTTAATCCCCAAGACTTCTGAGCCTGATCTTAGCCTTAAGAACTGAGTTGTCTGCTTATCACTTTGCACTGATCTACATCATTCCTTAAGGAAAAAGTCATGACAAAAAGCACCCGAACATAGCTTAATCAGGGAAAGGGGAAAGAAGTGGAAGAGATTTCAGGTTGAGGAGAAGGGGGCAAGGACGGCTGGGAGAAAGGGAGTCCAGACTGTGGTTT
>CM053404.1:106881265-106923828 GCA_028644305.1 Xerus rutilus
GTCCATAAATGACCAGAAAGCAGGATGAGTTCTGACTCTGAGGTTACAAAAGATTTTAATGAGAATTCACAGGTTTAGAACCTGCAATGAACATTTGTAAAATCAAAATTATTATATGTTTAGATATGAATAATTTTGTACTTCATATCTCCAATAGAACATTATGATTTATATTACTCAGATTACAAATAACAGAAACCAAACTTTGACCAAGCAAACAAAGAATATTGATCCTAGTAAGCAAACCATGGGAGAGGCCAAGATGCTTAGTACAGGAAGCTCTTGGTGGTGACCTGTCGGACTCCCAGCTAGTTAGCGCGTTTTGTGGTTGGCGGTTGGTGATTGTGGTCTTTGGCGATTGGTTCTGGACATTAGGTGTCTCCCTTGCCCCGACCTGCCAGAGATATCAGATGAGAATGTTTTCTCTTGGAAACTTTCCCCTGCCCTTCTCTGTTCTTTCTCCCATGCTCCTGGGGTAGCAGATATTTAATAAATTTTCTCTCAAAATACAAAGTCAAATTGATGTTCCAAAGATTTTTAAAAGGCTGATGTAAAAAAATGGTGATAAGGAGTCTCTGAGTGAGGGACATAGCCTACCAGGCAACCTCTCCAAGGCCTGAATCACTGTGTCTCCCTTTCCTGTTTAATGTTGATAAACTTGCTCACCTTGAGCCAGTGTAGATGAGGACTCACTTATCTTAGCCAGCGCACAAGGGAACATGCTCTCCTTTAGCCAGTGTAAGTGGGGATTCTGTTGCCTTAGTGTAGAGGGTCTCTTGCCTCTAGCGGGTGTAGATGAGAACTCATTTGCTTTGACCTAGTGCTACTGGAGGCTTGCTCTTATCCCAGCTGGATGGGGATTTTGCTTTAGAGCCAGTGTAGATATAATTGAGTTTGAGGTGGCGGGCTTAGGCAGAAGGAATCCCTCCCTGAGGTAAGAAAGAGAGGGTGGCAACTGTTGGAGAAATCACATCTGAGAAGGCATAGGAAACCCCATTCTATGGTATCATCTCCTTCGTACTGTTTGCAGGGAAGACAGAGGAGGGTCAGGGGTTAGGGGTGGACCTGCCTGCAGCAGTGACTGTGTGCCTCATCACCTGCCATGCTGCCTTACCACCCAAAACCACCTTAGGGCCCCTGCCAAAGGTAGCAGAGGACAGAGCACATGGGGTTTGGGGAGTGGAAATGACAAGCCATCTTATGGATGCTATTTACATAAACACAAAGAGTACCCGTGTGGAATTACTCTCTGCTTTGGGTTCTCTCCATGCTGAAGTTTATACATTGACGTTTGCACAAATGAAAAATGAGAAACACTTGGGTTAGCCAGGACAAGAGGTTTCTAACACCTTCCATCCCTGATGTCACCTCAGGACTGTGTCCCTAGTGCTGCTCTGCCAGCTTCTTCCTGCTGTTTCCCTCAGTGGTCAGAAATGGATACCTTTAAAAGAAATGTATGTCACTTGTGTCATTTTAGTAGTTTGTTGTTTTCTGATAGGGCCCCAGTTGTGAAATTATCAGATGCTTTGAAGTTTATTTTGTAATTTTTAAAATTTGTTCTAATTATAGATGACAATAGAATGCATTTTGACACATTGTGCACAAATGGAGCACAATTTTTCATTCCTCTGGCTGTACATGGTGCAGTGATACCAGTAGTGTAATCATACACGTATATAGAGTAATAATGTCTGTCTCGTTCTGCTGCCCTTCCCCTCCCCAAAGCCCCACCCTTCCCCCTCACTCCTCTCTGCACAATCCAAAGTTCCTTCATTCTTCCCTACCGCCTCCCACTGTAGATCAGCACCTGCTTATCAGAGAAAACTTTCTGCCCTTGGTCTTTTGGGATTGGCTTACTACGTTTACTTTATCCATTCATCTGTTGAAGGGCATCTAGGTTGGTACCATAGTTTAGCTATTGAGAATTGAGCTGTTATAAACATTGAGGTAGCTATATGACTGTAGTATGCTGATTTTAAGTCCTTTGGGTATAAACCAAGGAGTGGAATAACTGGGTCAAATGGTGGTTCCACGCTTGGAAGATTTTAAAAGAGAATCTCTTCACGTCTATTTCTGTAGAAAAATCCCAATGGTGGTAAATCCCTCCAAGACAAAGGCACTTCCAGCTTAAGGCAGGAGCACAGGATGTGCAGCCTGGAAATGGCCATTTTCTGATCCAGCCTTGCCCTAGGGAAGGGATTGCCTAATAGCTGCCTGAAAGGTAATAGAGTGCCAGAGATTCTAGGAAGTAGGAGAGGCCTAATGAGGATCATGGAAGCAGGAGAGGCCTAATGAGGAAGAGCCCAGGCCCAGGTGGGCAACTCCAGGCTCACACTAGGAGAGTCACAGATGTGCAGGGATCCTGGAGGATGGGAGGCAGGCAGCCTAGAGGAAGAATGACTTTTGTGCATTTTGCATGGCTTGTTCTCAGGAGCAGGAGTACAGGGTGTCTTGAGCTGGAATTTAGCTTGAGTCCTGCCACTGGGCTGGGCTGGTCCTTGTCAGGCAGATATTCTCCCTGTGACTCCTAGAAACAGAGTGGGCAATGCAGCTCCCCCTCTCTGGGTAAGAAGGAAGGGCTGTTTCCCTCATTCAATTATTTCAATATGTGGACGCCAAGCTCCTTCACACTAAGGCCTTTCCAACCAGTAGCGCCCAAACCATAGCTTCCATCCTTACAACCTACACTCACTTTTGCACTGTGGGTTCCAGGTGCCTGCTCTCCCCAGGGCCTCCTTGCTCCACAACCTCCTATGGCCTCTTCTTGCCTGCTGGACACTAGTGCAGTCAAGTGGTGATGGTGGTTGTGGTCAGTGCATGTCCCCATCTGAGAGGGGTTTATTAGCAGTGGTCTAGAAAGCCAGGTGTGACCTTGATCTTCACAAACCCTGAATAGAACAGGCTTTATTTTTATAGTGACAGCTCAATAAACTTTTTTTTTTAGTGAAGTATGCAACCTTAGGGAAAACATGATAGTGACAGCAGATGATTAGTGCAGCTGAACAACTCTATACACAGCCTATCAGTTTAGATGAAATAGATCCATTTGTGGAAAAGCTTAAACTATCATAAGATCATGAGAATTTACTTGGTCTAGTGACCATTACTATGATTAAGTTCCTAATTTGAAAATCTCCGAAAAGATATTCAAGTATAGATACTCTCAGTAGCCATTTCTACCCAAGCCGCCTCATGAGGAGAGTAGAGACAATGTCCCTTGTAGTGACTGAAGCACAGGTATACCTTAGGGTTGACACCTTTACCAGGAACTAGGAAGCAGTCATATAAGGAAAAGGACCTTGATGACGAAGTCATGATTTAGGACATAAATTCTCCAGAACAAGAGAATGTGTGTGTGATTTTAAACACTGCCTTTGTGGTACTTTTTTATGACTTCCTTAGGAAAGTCATATACAGGGGAACTTAACTGATAGAGACCAACAAAACTGGTATAGCTAATATTATATTTTATAGTGAAAGGATGAACAAGATAATAATGCCTACTCTCAGCACCTTTATTCAACATTGCTGGAAGTTCGAGCTAGAGCATTAAGACAAGAACAGGAAATGAAGTGCCTACAAATCACAAAGGAAGAAAGAAAGCAGTCTTCGTTTGAATATGATATGATTTTACACAGAAAAATTTTTAAAGGTTTTCAAGAATTCCCAGAACTTATTTGTAAGTTCGACAGGATTTAGAATAAATATACTAAACCCATTTTATTTCTGTACAGTAGCAATGAACTTGTGGGGAAATTAAGGTACACACAACATAATTTACAATTGCTCAGAAAAGGTACTCAAGTGTACTTTTAACAATTTATGGCATGAGCCTTTAATACTCAAAAGTACAAAATAGTGATGAAGGAAATCAAAGAAGATCCAAATACAGGGAGAGACATTCCATGTTTGTGAATTAGGAGATTCAGTTTGTTCATTTGGGTTGTAGGTAGAACCCAGTTCCTTCCTTGTGGGAATGAGGGTCCTACTTTCTAGCTCTTCAATGAGGAACATTTTCATTTTCTTGAGTCCACCAACAGTCCTTGGCTTTTGTTCCCCTTCCTTCATTTTCAGAATCAGTAAGTGGGTTGATTCCATCTCATATTTTGACTTTTTTGTTTCATCTTTCTAATCCAGTTTAATTTTAGTTTTTAAGAGTCATCTGATTAGTTTGGACCAGTTGGATAATCAGGATAATCTCTTTATTTGAAGATCATCTGATTAGCAACCTTATTTCCTGCTTTACTATGTGAGGTAATATATATATAGGTTCTGGGGTTAGGTTGTACGCATCTTTTGGTAGGCAGGGCGATTACCCTACCTAACACAAATGCCTAGCTCTTTGGTGGCTTCCTGTTGCCTATGGCATTGTATATAAGGTTTTCTAAATCACACTCTTTCCTCCTTGGTTGGTTTCACTTCTGATCCAGCTCCCTGTGGTGTTCAGCAGACTGTATCTTTTATGGTTAGTGTCTCTGTGGTGGTCTCTCTTTAGAAACCTCTCCTTTCAGTAAAAGGGCAAAGGAACTGAATAGACACGTCACAGAAGAAATATGATTGGTCAACAAATAAATGAAAAGATGTTCAACATCTCTAGAAATTAGAGAAATGCAAATTAAAACTACACTGAGATTTCATCTCACTCCACTCAGAATGGCAGTTATCAAGAATATAAGTAACAATAACTGTTAAGGATGTAGGGAAAAAGGTACATCATACATTGCTGGTAAGGCTGCAAATTGGTGCAACCACCGTGGTAAGTAGTATGGAAATTCCTCAGAACACTTGGAATAGAACTACCATTTGACCCAGTTATATCATTCACAACTTATATTTTAGGTTTACAATTAGGAGTTACTTTGATTTTCAAAATCAGCTCTTGATTTAACACAGAAAGTTTTCATTAACTTTGTCTATGACAAAGCCTAAGTACTGTTTAGAAAAAAAATACACATTTATTATCCTTTGCTTGAAGAAAGTTCACAGTCTAAAAATACATTAAGTGTAGTCTTCCTGCTTCTGCTTTAAATCAAACAAACTTCACAGGAAGACTGGAAATCAGATTCAAATTCTTTCAACATCTCTAAATGTCTTAGCATTATGGGAGATTCATCTTACAAATATTTTCCACTGAAAGGGTCAGGCTGGATTGATACAAAGTCATCTGTCTGGATGATCTAGGTTTAAAAAGAGAATGCAGTTGACTTCCAGAGCCACTGTGATTCCAATCACAAAGCAAGATATGAGGTTTTTGACTAAATCATACTGGTAAATGCACACCAAAAATGTCATGAATAAGACGAGACTAAAGTAAGTGGAAACCTGTCACCTTGTGGGATTGACTCTTCCCTGGTGAAGTAATGGTGACATTACTTCTCTTTGTGCCTTTTGAAATTTTGTTTTGACATCAATGACATTATTGGTGTGGATAAAATTTCTTTTAATCTTTAGGATCTATTACTACTTAATCAGCTTTTGCAGGAAGAATACAAACATGATTGAAACGCAAATCAATATTCGATGAAGTTGTTCTGCATTTGTATGGGGCATTAGAATTTTGATTAGCGGTTTCATACCTTATAAGAACAATGTTCCTTTTCCGGCTGAGATATGTGGTTTCCAGAAATTAATTCCATTTTGTGTTGGGCATTTGTGTAACTGACTACCACCTCCAAAATTTTTAAAAAGAATATCTTAAAAAAAATGTCTTCAGTTGTCAGTTAGGTTTCATAAATCTTCAAGAGAGGGAGTAGCTGAATGATCTCAAGTGTTTTGAGTTTCCTTTTTCTTTGCCAAGGCTACATATTCACACATTAGTTTTTCACTGACAGTATTTATATGGTTTTAAACACTACAATAGAAGTACAAAAAGTTATTTTAATAAGTTAACTAAAAATGTATGCCCTTAAGGCCAGGAAATCACAAATCTGCAAATCTGTCGATATTGTGTGTATTATATTTCAGATGAATGGTTTAGTCTTCTAAATATGTATCTCATTATAGGGTGAATGAATGGGGAAAATTGAATATAGGCTATTTGTTTTCCCTTTAGCATTTAATATGTTTGACTTGTCTCCTAACAACCTTGTTTTAAAATAATTCTGGATATTTAGGTAGGTGCTTACACTCTGTTAGTCGTACAAGCAAGTTGGTTCCACTGTGGCCACGTTGTTGAGGCATTCGATGGTTCAAGAACCTTTGTCTTCTCTTTAGTCAACCCAGTCTTACTCCGAAATGTACCCAGTGTGTCTGTAGGATGGGAACAATGTCTTAAAATTGTTGCAGACTTCATGGAATATCATTATCTGGACATTTGATTTTCCTATTGTAGACAATTGATTGTTGACAAGTTGACCATCACAGATCATGTCCCCTGAAGTTTATTTAATTCAAATACATCACTCTCTGCCAAGTACTAACATCAAACAAGTTCAAGAACTTTGGGTTTGGAAGGAAATTTTAAGGCCATTTGATGAACTTTTATTTTAAAATAATTACGGGTTTATAGGAGGCTATAAAAATGGCCGAGTTCATTTTTTTTTTTTAATTGTAACTACTTCCCTTGTCCTGAAGGACTCGAAATTCTAGAACAGAATAAAAACTGTTCTAAAGATTCACCTTTCAGGATTAAATAATACAGGTGTCCAAGTCAAAGGACCGACTTAGTAGGATCCAAAAAGTGGTGAAAGTGAGAACCATGACCCAAGGAATTACATCCTTATCCACAATGGCCTATATTAGATGAACATGTAATGATGGAATGGGAACTTGGAAATGTGCAGGCTTCTTTTAATTCTGCATTTAAGTTGGAAGAGGTATTCACACAATCACCTAGGCTTTGAAGTCAGAGCTCGTTACAAGTTCTGGCTGTCACTTAATTAGCTATCTAATCCTGAGAAGGATTAATAATTGATCAGAGTCTTGCCTTCTCTACAAAATAGTAATAATAATACCTTCCTCATGTAGTTTCCAAAGTTGTAAATATGCATGAGGAAGGTATTCAGCATGGTACCTGAGGAAGTACTCAATATATTAAAGATGTTATTATCATTTCAATTTTGAAAATTGAACGGCACCCAATTCTTACTATTTGTGGCAGTTCTGGTCTATGTAATCAGGGTGAACAACACTGAATTAGCAAATATTGAACCATAACCTCTAGGGGAAATATAGGGTAGTTTCCTATAAACTTCTGATCATAATTTTTTGTTAGCCTATCAATTTATAATCTTGGTTTATATGTGATTTTGTTTAAAGACATCTCTTTGATTCATTAACACTGAACTCATGACTAAGAAGGATTAAGACCACTATACCTATGTGTGAACAACGCTTATTTTTCTCCATGAAGCAAGTCACAGTCTTCATGCTCTGAGGATCATTAGACATCATTTCATACCATGCTTGGAGGTCATTTAAAATAGCATAAAGAAAAGGCAACTAAATAATTTAGGCTGCACAAACCACACTTGCATATAGTATGAGAGCTTAAGCAAGAAGACAGAGTGTGGACTTGTTTGACATCCACCGGACTTGTATGTTGGGGACTCTGCATGAGTGCATGCTCACAAATGATTGTGAAAATGCCTAGACTATTGAGGATTAGGAATACATTTTAGTGAGTGGGTGAATTTGCAAACATGCAATCTGTGAATAAGGCAGATTGACTATGATAATTCTTTTTGCTTCCTTGAATGGATTCCTGTATTGACTCCTGCAAATATGTGCACACTCTCACAGTGTAAAGCTTTGAGACAAATTTTTAATGTGTCTTGTAGAACCAAGGCCACACCTGCATTTCTGGTCTTAAGTCTCCTTCCCACATATGTTCTACTTGGGGCTCACGTTTCTGTTTGGTTAGCTCAATAAGGGAGGGATTTCCTTACTTTGAGCACTTCTCCATCGTGTTCCCTTTGTCTATATTGGGACAGAGCAGAGTAGCTCATCCTGTAGACTCTGGATTCTCACAGCTTGGATGTGAGACTCAGCCACTTACAGCAATGCGTATTACCTGGAGCACATTATGGAACCTTTATGGCTGCAATTTACACTCATATAAAATTGTAAAAATAAGAATATTTACCTCAAGGGATATTGTGAAAATTAATGAGAGTATGTCTAGAAGGCACTCCACACAGTTGCTATACACATAAGGTTATTCTGTATTTCTCTGCTTGGCAGGATTCTTTCTCAAACCTTTCTCACCCTCACTTCCTCTGTGAACATTTTGCAGATTCCACAGGCACAACTCATCATTTTCTCCCTGTGCTCCTAAATCATTTTGGTCCATGACAATTATCACTGGAGGAAATCCACTACTGACAGGTACCTGGCCTGCTTGGCTGTGGGTTTCTTAAGGGCAAAGACAGCTCTTTCCAGTTTTTATTTCCCTGGAGCCCTTCAAAGAACCAGATACATACAAGTTACTCTGCCTTCTTGCTGAATTCATGAGTTTATCAGCTTACATTTGTAATTACATCTCATAAAAAGGAGGGGCTCGAATGATCAGAAGAAAACTTTTGGGCAAATATAAAATGTTTTCTGCATTTTAACTTAAAACCATAAACACTGAATAATATCTTAAGCTTAAACCTACAACAAATTGTTTTCTATACCCCAACTCTACAGAATAGGGTTTCTCAAGGTGTAGTTGTAATCTTGTGGGAAATTTGTTACTTCATAGATTCCTAAAATCTACCTACCTCAGATTTACTTAGTATGCATGTTTAAAGGCTTCAAGCATGATGTTTGACCATCATGGTTGCTGCCAAATCTCTTCAGGATAATTTCCTGAAACACTGGGATGCATCAAAGGTGAGGACCATATGTGTCTTGCTCAGTGTGGCATCCCCTTATTTAGAACAAGGGATGATGCATGGAAAGTGCACAATTTCTACTTTATAGTAAATGAATGAATTATGCCATTAAAAATATATTTTAGATCCTATTGCTAAACTGGGAGTCCTGACACCCACCACTTCTCAGACTTGAGTTGTGGCTAACAATCAACACTTGGTCAGAAGTCTCCAAGATTCACTTCCTGGAGACTTTGATTTGGTGGGTCTAGGGTGTGGAGGCTGGAAGTCTCCATTTTTACCAGGATCAGAGGTGATTCAATGAGAGTGATCATGATTTGAAAAAATGCAGTACATTATCCCAGCAGTAGTCCAATGACAATAGAGTATAAACATATCTGTGGTATTTGATTTCACTGTGGCATACACAAATATTAATAGTTTATGTGTAATTTTTAATACTGTCTAATCAAATCCTGGAAAAATGTTGGACCCAAGATACTGTGAGTCCTGCAGTATTCCAGTAAATACACAGCAACTTGAATGTCCTTGGATTCTAGTTAGAGTGCAATGTGTCACTTAAATTCTCTTCTACTCTATATCTGAAATCTCTTCATAATAGAATAGGTAACATGGCAGGGCAAGTGTGGGTCCTGCTTGCTCTCTCCTCTCCATACACTGTTTGATGAGTGAAAATAAGAAAAATGACAGTGGAGCCATGTCATCGACGTTTTCTCTGCGTTGGCTGTTGTGATATTGTGATGGTTTCAGTACTTTAAACTTTTTTTTTTGTACCAGGGATTGAACCCAGGGATACTCAACCATGGAACCACATATCCATCCCTTTTTACTTTGAAACAGGGTCTTGCTAAGTTGCTGATGCTGATTTTGAACTTTGAATCCTCCTGCCTCAGCCTCCCAAGTCATGGGGATCACAGGCATGCCTGGCTACTTAAAACTTCTTAAAGAAAAGTTTGGCTCTCCTTTTTTTGTAGATTCTTCCCTAAGTGTTTTGGTCTTGAAATACCTATACTATCTTTGATATTAAAACCTTTTCTCAATCCAGCTTAAGAACTTGGTGTCTAATTGTACATCTTCCAACAACTTGGCTGGGGTGGCTTGCTCATTTTCTGTTCATCATTTATTACCATCAACTGAAGCTCCTTCGCTCCCTTTCTTCCTTTATGGAGAAGGTCTGATAGTATTCCATAACCCTCAGAGATACAAACTCATTGTAGAACTTGATGTAAAATCCTCCAGTTCTCAAACTTGTCAGCTTAACTTCTCATCACTTCCCAGTTGGGACACCTGCAGATCAGCATGTCCACTCTGCTAGGATAGAAGAGTTCCCCCAGTTGCTTGCTGGAATTCTGCTTGATCTGGATGTTAATTGCTCTTTCTCCTAATTGTCTACTCCTAGCAGTCTCAAGGCTCATGCATCAAAACCTTGAAACAGCAATGTAGATTAAAACCCTTCTTCCAAACACCTGCTCTGCTTGCTACTTTTCAAGCATATAAAGGAGAAAAGTCCTGTGGGGTATGTGGCAGGTGGTGTGCGGAGATTAGGGAAGTCCCTGTATTGGCAAGAATGAGGATAGGGAAGCTGAAAAGCCAGATTGAACCTTTCTGCTGCTGGGCTGCACTTACCACAGAGTAATTCATGGGCACTCTTGCCTTTATCTGCAGTTTGAATGGAGGTACTTTTTTTTTTTTGTAATCTCCAAGGAGCTCTAGTGCTTGATAGATTAAAAAATTATAGTATAATTTAATTATATTTATAGCATTTTCATGAGGCAGATAAGGTAAGCCATTGCAATTTGTTTACTGATTAGTGGTGTGGTAAATTACTCCATTAGAAGAGTGCTGTAAAAAATAATGTATTTTATTGCATGATGTCATGTCTTCCTCTTCTGCTGTGATCATTGTACTATTTGAGTCAAATGATTTAGTGACAGTTGAAGTAGGCGGCAGCAAGACAGTAGAAGGAGCTGGAGGTTAGCATCAGAAGATTTGGATTCCAGCTCCTCTTCATTATCAAGCAGTGAGATTAACATGATCAAGATGTAAAATTTCAGTGATGCACAATTTCTCTTTAAGCAGCACACATAGTGATAGCTGTCTTGCCTATCTCATTATTGCTGAGAACCAAATGAGAAATATAAAGGCTCACTTTAAAGTAAAAGTCCTTAAGGAATGTGGGCTACCTTTTTAGAACCAGCACAATTATTTCCATGTTTTGCTTGTTGTTCTTCAGATGAGGAAACTGAATCCAGAAAGAACTGGTAACAAAAGTCCACAGCTTGGTAGTGAAAAAGCCCGAATTGACTCATGGTCTAGTTTTTTTTCAACTATGTTATTTGATGGAAACATTTAAATGGTTTATTTTTTGGTAGTACTGGGGATTGAACCTGGAAGTACTCTATCGCTGAGCCACATTGTCAACCCTTTTTATATTTTATTTTGAGACAAGTTCTCACTAAGTTGTCCAGGCTGGCCTTGAACTTGTGATTCCCCCAGTCTCAGCCTCCCAGATTTCTAGAATTATGGGTGTGCACCACCGTGCCCAGCTCAAGTAAACAATTTTTAAAGCTTCATACCCATCAATAAGTGTCTGAAATTTTGATTCAAAGTGAAATACCACATTTTTCATTAATGAGCACAGATAACTTCTTAAAATGCCTCTAGAAAGCCAAAGGAAGGACCATGAACATTTTCAAAGTACAGGAGTTTTGTTCACAAATGAAAACTACAAGCTTTATCTTAGACATTTCTTATTAAATGAAAAGAAAAACTAAGTTTTTCTTCTCTCTAGATGAAGGTACTCTCTCCTGGATCATTAGTGAGAATGGGAAGCTGGAGGTGCTGTGAATGCCGAGGCAGATTCTCATCCGGTGAGAGGACTTGCTACTCTATTTGCTGCTTCTCTTTTATCTTTATTTTTGGCTTTTGTTTTGGTTTTGAGAGGTTATTTTATTTGCTTGCTGGTTTGAAAAAAAGTCATATATGTACCTGGCAAAAATTCAAATGGGAATTGAGTATAAAGTTAAGTCTTAATGCCAATGTATTTCCTCAGTTTCTCTTCCAGGAAACAAATATTTATTACACTTAAAAAAATTTAAACTCATTTTTTCTGAGATGGAGTCTGGCCATGTTCTCCAGGTGGTGTTGAACTTGTGAGCTCAAGCAATCCTCCTGCCTCAGTCTCCCAAGTAGCTGTGCCTGACTGAGACGCATTCTCGACTAATTTTCCAGAAATGCTCTGTGCATGTGTACATGTGTCTCTGTGTGTATATTCTTTTAAGAAAATCACAAATAGTGGCATGATACATACATTGGAAAATGTACTCTGCATATTTCCACATAATTGTATTTTTGTGATTACTTAAATGTATTTTTGTGATTACTTTTCCTGTCCAGACCCACTTTTTGTATTCTCTAACATTAATAATTATTTTTGTTTTCCTACTTTTCTATAAACTTATTAATATTTGAACACCAGGAACCCCATCAAATGTCTAAATATTCATCTTCTCAGTCCTGCCAGTATCCTGACAAGTGTTACTTCCAAAGAAATTTCTCCTGAAGCCTTCACATCTCTTCCTTTCTGAACTGGTTATCCTCTGTTCCTGCCACAAGCTGTCCCCTAGATCTTCTTTCATTGTAGTGCTGGGGGTTTTGCTGCATTTCTTCAGTGTGAATATCTGGTTCCTGCTTTCCTATTTTCCTATTTCTTGGTTTGCTCCTTTATTTCAGTGAAATATGTTCTTAAGTACTTTCCTAAGAAAGGATGGGTAGAATCTACATTTTTTGAGGTCTTGAATATCTGAAAATACCATTATTTTTATGTTCACATTTGATAGTTGGACTGATGAAGAACTACAGGTTGGTGTATGGAAGAGTTAACACAGCAAGACTGATAATGCTGCTTTTTACAAGGGCCACTTGCAAGGTTGTCCCTTGGCTGTTGTCTAAAAACTTGGATTGTAAACAGTTTCTGTCCACTGACATAAATGTTCCCTGAATGATAAGGGTACTTAGTACTATGCTTAAGATGTTTGTGCAAACAATACTGTTTATGCAGAACACCTGTTTTTCCTTTTGGGAATCTGGAATTTTGATATATGAGATGCTGAGGGTCCCCAATTTAAAAACAAAAACTTGGGCAGTATATCTTTATTGAGTGGCTCTAGTAGGTAACATCTCACCCTGACATCAAGGTTCCTTGCTGAGGGGTGAAGCATGCCATCAGTGACTCCACTGGGAGGGTGGTCTTGCAAGTTTGAACTTGGTATGCTCAGGACTTCACCCCTGTGCCTTTCTCTTCTCTCATTTTGCTTTGGGTTTTTCCGTTATAAACCATAGCAGTGATACAAATAAGTGTGGCATCCTATGAGTTCTAGCAAGTCACCAAGTCTGGGGGTGGTCTTGGGGACCTCCTGACATAGTTGGAGACTGTGTCCCTCCAGAGCGTGTTGGACATCTCTCCCTGCTGTTCAGCCCCTATGCTGGTGAGAAGTCAGAAGCTGATCTTTCCTAGGACCTTTGTGTGTAGCACTCTCCCCCCCTTACCCCTTCCTCCTAGAGACTTCACTCTGTGCTGCATGTTCTGGAAGGCTGAAATGTCACAATTTGCTTGGTGAGTGCTTTGGTGAGTGTTTATTTTCAACTCTGCTGGTCTCTTAATGAAATATTTTAATATAGGAGGTTTTGTCATTTATTCATGAAACATTTTTATGAATTAGTTTTTATTTCTTCCCTTCTATTTTCTCTATCTGGATTCCCTTTGGATGGATATTGGACCTTTCAATCTAGTTTTCAAATATACTTTCTGTTTTCCATGTCTTTGTCTAATTTCACATGAGTTCTTTTGATTTTATTTTGGCAATCTCCCATGGCAATTTTCTCATATTTTTCTGTAATATCTTTGAGAGCTTTTTAAAAAATTCTTCTAATGTTCTCTTTAAAAATTACATCTTATCTCATTTTTCCCTATGAAGATTATCATTTTGAAATTATTTTCCCCTAGAAGAGTCTGTTTCTGTCAAGTACACTATAACTCAAGATTTTTAGGTTGCTTTCATGTTGAGGACAGATGTCTGCTAATCCTTGGCTATTTATATTTAAGAGTTGAAGAGAAAAATTATTTTGAAAGTTGTGAACTAATGGATTTCAGTTTCAAACTCAAACTGGTTGCATTGTGGAGTCTCTGGCCAAGCATTTTCCTGGGAAGGTCTACCAGTGAGAATTACTTTGACCTTTTAGTCTGCTTGGAGAAGGAGCTGAGCTGCAGAAAAGGTGTAGGTCTCCCCATCCTGATGCAAACATTCTCTTAGTCTCCCTGTGGTCAATGTGATATTTCTATCCTCAAATTTAGTAACCTATTGAGTCCCCAGACCTTCTGTTCTACCATTTCCAAATGTACTGGGTAAAGAAGGATTTGGGGTCTGGTTTTAAAAAGACCATGACCACTCTTTTTCCTTTAAAGCCCATCATTATTTTTTCTTGTAGAGGTAAATGTGTTGTCAACGTCTGAAAATTTTGTCTGTTTGGAGTGTAACAAGGTATTTGTTTCTCTGTCATTAGCCATTATTGACTCTTTTAGCTCTTCCTAGTAATATTGACTTGTTTAAAAAAAAAAGGAAGCTTTCTTAATAAGCTTCTTACTATCTACCAAAACTTATTGCTATATCTTCCCTTTTTCCTTATAAGTTGTTTTTTTTTTTTTTTTTTTTTTTTAATTTCCTCACTGTTGTCTTAGAGGGAGTTTTGGAAGAGTGAAGGTACATTCTGTGTTCAAAGCGCCATCTTCCTCCATAACTCCTGATACTCATTTAACAAACATTTCTCAGTACCTGCCAGACCCTTGGCCATGCACTAGGTACATAAGCATAGTGCAGAGGTTTATAGTTTAATGGGGTATAACTTGCATGGTCCTTTTTCAGTTAGTGTTACCTCCTTGGCTTATGCAGGCCATCATGCTTCAGCTCATCCCAAACATCCATTTGAGAATGTCTGCTAGTGAGAGTCATCATACCCCTCCCTCTTGTAGCATATTCACTCCTGTGTCTGGACCCATTTTCCTCCCCAAAATTTTTTCTTCACAAATCCAAATCTAGCATTTTCTTTAAGCCTCAACCCAGGGACAGTTTAGTCTTGGCACGTCTCAGCTATAATTTACGAATGTCTATAACACCTCTAGTGTACACCGTATAAGCCAACATTGGATTATACACTATCTGATAATTACATCTGCGATTTTCACTTGCACGTCAAGAAGTAAGCTCGTTTCTCTGTCATTGGCTACTATTGATTCTTTAAGCTTTTCCTAAAAGAAAATATATAGTTTTATATAGTTTTAGTCATTTTAGTCTCCCACAAAATTTGGTTTCATCTTTAAGTAAATACTTTGACTTCACTTGGTTTGATCTTCAGAAAACAGGATCACAAGAAGATTCAAGTCCAATGGCGCAACTTAGTAGAATTTAAAATTGTTATTTTATTCTGTGGAGTCATCCATTCACAAATAATGCATACATATTCATTTATCTTTTGACCCACTTGAAATCTATATCATCAGCTAAATACTAAATGACCTTTGCACAAGGATATTCACAGCAGCAGCATTTATAATAGCAATTGAAATGTCCATTGACAGGGAACTTGGAAAACAAATCTATTAATTTAGATTTTACCCAGTAAAGTATAATGCCACTAAACAATAAATGAAAAGCATATCAATATACTAATATGGTATGATTTCCACAATACTTTTTAAGCTAAAAACATGAAGAACAGTGTCCATAAAATGCTGTTTCTATGTAAGAAATAGGAAAGGAATTGTATGTGTACTTACATAAAAAACTTACATAAAAAATTGTACTTACATAAAAAAAATGAAACAATAATGCCAAAATTAATAACTTTATATTGGGAAAAATAATTGGGTGGAGGAAAGAATTAAAAGAAAGAATAAGAATAAAAGGAAAAATTAAGATTTTTTATGCTATCTTTTCTATAACATAGCCCCTCTGGCATTAGGAAGTAGGGCCTTTGGGAGGTGATTAGACCATGAAGGCAGAGCCCTTATGAATAAGAGTAGTGTCCTTATAGAGAGATACCAGAGAGCTGTCTTAGTAGAGAACTTAGTTGGAAGGTGCCATTGTATGGGCCAGGAGGTAGGCCTTCCTTAGACACTGAATCTGCTGGCACCTACTCTTGGACTTCCTGGCCTCCAGAACTGTTGCTCATAAGCACCCTCATTTATGATATTTTTGTTATAGCAGTCCTAATGGACTAAAACAATCATCAAAGTGCCAAATAAAAATACATTAAATTTTTCACAAGGTGACTGTCTTGCACTACGAGTTATACTCATTGCAGGTATCCAGTAATGGAATACTAGAAGATCACAGTGCTTATGGAGGAATACACAAAGCATACATGGTCAAATCATTTTCTATCTCTTATCTCCATTTCTCACATACATTACTGTCCAAGTGTGTATCACGTCCTTTGCCTGAGTTTGGAGACTATATAACACAGAATCTGAAACATGAATAACTATTCTGGTTTTAAGAATCTAAGCAATAAATGTAAAAGGAAACCCTCATGTATTGTTTTTCAATAAGAGAATGTGTATTTTCATGAGAGGCCTAAAGGAATTCGCATAATGTAGCCTAAGAGACAATGCTGTGAATACATAAGAAAAGAAGCAACAGATCTTATCACAGTTATCATCATCTTTCATTAGTACTGAAGTACTTGCTTTGGACTCTAAGTTAAGGACAAGAATGACACATACAGTGGAATGTCGCCTAGATGTATCCAGTCTCATCACCATGTAGAAGCTGCTGTTTTGTGAAAGGGAAAAACTGGTAACACAACAAAATACAGATTTCTATTTTAAGTCACTGTAGAAAAATGACAAACGGGAAAATGAGCTATAGTTCTGGCCTCATTACATTCTAAGAATGTTTTTTTTCTTTTCTATAAATTAAAACTTAAAACACATAACACATTTACTTTTACCAAGCAAACTTCATGTCTATTGTCAAGGTGAAGTTCACTATTTACTATAGTGTTTCTTCATTATGAGTTTGATATTTTAAGTTGTGTAATGCATTTAATGAGTTTATTTATTGGAATTCAAGTTTGTATTCAGCTTTATCTCATAAGTCTTGCTGTTTTTTTAAGTCAAAATCCCATAATGCATCAATTTTAGAAATGCACATATCATTTTTAGAAGAAATAACTGATTGATGAAACATATTCTTTAGTGAATTCCAGCTAATAAAGGGAAAAGAAATTTTGGAATTGGGAAGTTACTCTTTTATGAGCACTAATAAAATAATACATTCAGAAAATTAATTAATGGTCACTAAAGCCATTTAGTGAAAGGTTGATGGAAACTTTACAATAAAGTATCTGACACTACTTGAACATAATAATTTTAGACCACACAAGAGGTGTATCTCCTCAGATGTGAAATGTTGGCACTCAAAAAAACACCTAGATTATTTGTTTTTAATTATGTCTGTTTACATTAATCTGGAGTAGAATTAATATACCATCACAAGACAGCCATCATCCAAATGTACAATATGGGACATTGTATAAGATAACTTGTGTTTTTCAACAAATAAATAGTGTGCAAAGATAAAAAGGTGCATATTATGAATTTTAAAAGGCCCAAGATCATAAAAGACATGCAATCAATGGATTCCTTTTCAATATTAATTTGAATAAATGAACAGAAATAGAACATTTTTAGAGAAATAGGGAAACTTAAGTGTGAATTGGGTATACAATAACATCAATAAATTATAAAATATCAGTGAATTAATCAGGTGTTATAATAGGTTGGAGGTTATGTTTAACAAATATCCCAATCTGTTAGAGATGGATCTTGAAGTGTTTATAAGTAAAATGTCCTAGGAATTGGGTCATTCCTTGGACCTAGTTTTTGGAGTTAAAATCATATTGCAAAAATCTGAAGACTTACATCTATGGTTTAGGATATGAAAAGACAGACTATATTTTCTGCCATTGTAGCTCTTGGAAAATTTTGGATGATATTGAAAACTATTTATGTAGGACTATCCAAGAGAAATGGGCAGGAGAGAAAACATTGATAAACTGATTTCTAGAGAGAAGAGTCTTTTAAATGTCCCAACTTTAAAAAACAAAGTTCCTAATGAGCAGGAAAGGTGAGAGGTAAAGATGGGAGTGGGGTGGCCACTGAGACGCCATGGAAGTGGGGAGGGACTGCAATGAAGGGGACAGTCTCAATGATGGCTACATCATTGGCAAGGCTGGAGACTGGGGCCTGGTTTGACCAGTCTCAAATTCAACCTCTCAAAGCAGAATCTCATTCATTGATCAAATAACCACTCAGGCCAGCTTTTCATTTTAGCCACCAGACATAACTATATGTAATTCTTTCTCTCTAAGTAAAATAAAGCAATGAAATAGTATTTCGCCATCCCCATTGTATTTAATTAATATGTAATGTCTGGTGATCAATAAAAAATTACTAGACATGAAAAAGCAAGAATATAGGGCCCAAATTTAATATGGGGGACCAAATGTTCTCTCTGATATGCAGATGCTAACACAGTAGAGGTACTTTGGATCAGACAAAGGGGAATCAAGGAAAGGGAGGGGAGTGGGAATAGGAAAAACAGGAGAATGAATCAGACATAATTTTCTATGTTCATATATGAATATTTGACCAGTATAAATAACTCCATATCATGTACAATTACAAGAATGGGATGTTATACTTCATATATATGTCAAAATATATTCTACTCTCATGTATAACTAAAATGAGCAAATAAAAATTTTTTAAAAAGGAAGGATGACTCACCAAAGAAATGAAACCTATTAAAGAAAAATTACAAAATTCCTGACTGTGTTATACAACTATCCAAAATAGATGATATATTCTCTGGCTTTTAAAACAAATGCTGCAGAATAAAGTACAAATGAGGTGAAAACAGCCTAACGTAAATTATACAAAATGAATCACATAAAGAAAAAAGATGAAAAACAAAGAAAATGTCAGATGGCAGTGGGAAGGAATACATTTGGAAATCCCAGAACAATAGAGAAAGAAAATGGGGCAAAAGTACTGAAAGACATGTCGACTGAAAAATTTTCCAAAATTGATGAAAAAGACAAATCCATAATTCTAAGATGTTAAATATGCTGACCAAACACAATAAGTATACTGAAATCTTCCCACCCAAGGCACATCATAGTCAAACTACATACAAAATATAAAAGAAACCTACATAAAAATCTACTACTGGTATTGCAGAGGGCAAGACCTGCACATACAGGATTTCTCAGCTATCAATTCTTGCAATCCCAGGAAGAATTCCAAGCAAGTTGTACAGAGTAACAAGCAGGTGTTCATTCAAAAACATGGAGGATATGGACATTCAAGACAGATGGTACAGGTTGCCTCAGGGAACTTGAGAACTCCCTGAAGAAGTCAAGGTTTTTAAGGGTCTTGAGTCCCCTAGTTCTCACCTTAATTGTTCTTTCTCCCTTTATTGGTTATTACCTTTGAATACCTCCCACAAACTTGCTCTGTGAGGGTCTTATGTCTTGGTCACAGTGCGTAGTTGTGCAGTTGTGACAGTGGTCTCTTCACCTTCTGAATATAGCCCTCCTTGCTTTAAGGTTTATCTTTTCCTCCCCTAGTTAACTGCCCCTGAACACCCCCACTACAGGAAGGAGATGCCTGCTGAGGATCTGGGAAGCAAATATCTGCCAAATTAACAAGTGAATCCTAATGTGCCATCAGGGTGCCCTGGGACCCCTTACCAGAGCACACATGGAATGTAACCCTTTAAACTCCCCCTGTCCACGCTGGTCAGAGACTCACAGGCTTTGAGACAGGAGTTCCCTGTGTTTCTCCTTTGCTAGCAAAGCAATAAACCTTCTTTTTCCTTTTTCTCAAAACCGTGTCCTCATTATTAAATTGACATTGATTGGCATTGGGGACAGGGACTGAGCTTTGGGTTACACAGTGGTGACATAATTTTGGTGATAAGGGAGGATATGGAGACCTGGTCACAAGAGATAGGACAGGTTCTGAAAACCCTCGTTCCCTTAAGGGATTATAATTAACTGTTACTAGGAGAGGTTGTGACATTATCAAATCCAATTTTCTTGGACCTTGTCTGTTTCTATAAGTTTCCCTATGATTTTAAGTACTGGTTCTCTTAAGGAATTATAATTATCTAGGTCTGGGAAAGGTTGGAAATGATGGCTCCCATTCTCCAGCTTTCATCTACCTGACCAGATTCCTGGTGGTCTCAGTTTTATGACTCATAGATTTTATTGATGCATATGTCCAGTGGCTTCTCTCCATAGTCGTTTCCCCTACCTGTTTATGGCTGACTAACCTACCTACTCGTGCAAAGAGTAACCTCAGAAAAGTCCCAGGATGCAAAGTCAATTTAAAAATAATTGTATTTCTCTTTATTAACAAAAACAATTAAAAATGACTAATGCTTACAAAAGCATTAAAAGTTGTTAATATGTAGGAATAAATCTCAGAACTGCTCATTGAAGGATAAAACATTTGTTGAGAGAAAATTTTAAAAGATTTTAGGATATAAATGAAGAAATCCATCTGTCTTAGTGGTCAAAAGATGTAATGTTTTCCTTCAATGTGCAGATTTAATGAAATTTCAATAACAAATGCAGAAGTTTTCATAATAATTTTCAAGCTGAGGCTACAATCTATACACAAAAGGAAATTCTCTACAATAGCAAATGAATGATGAAGTTGGAGAACTTTGCATGACTTGATTGTAAGGCTTATTATAAAGTTATCAAGCATGTGGTCCTAAAGATAGAAAAATGACTGGAGTCCATAAAGTCAAATATTAGGTAATTGAATGAAAAGAGTTTGCTGGTAGCAGAAAATATCATTGGAGGCTGGGTGCAGTGGTGCATACCCATAATTACAGCAGCTGTGAAGGCTGAGGCAGGAGGATCATGAGTTCAAAGATAGCCTGATTAACTTAACAGACCCTGAATCAAAATAAAAAATACAAATGGGCTGGGGATGTGGATCAGTGGTTAAGCAATTGATTAGTTGTTGGAGACGGAGACTGTACTAAGATGAAAATTTACAGATAAAAACCCTTCATGTTAGAACTTTAGGGGTCCTCTGACTTTTGTGGGTTTCACATCTGGGACCCCCCACTAGGTTGTCTCTATGAGCAAAGAAAAATTTTCTCCTGCTTTTTTCAGAGGAGGGGAAAATGACCATTTTGTAATGCGGCCACATCAGTATTCTCTTTTAAAAGCCTGTCCTGCAGGAAAAGTATCTTACCACAAATCCACTCAGGTGTGTTTTACCAGAGCCTGATTTATGTAGAGGAGGGAAAAATTGAACTCTAGGCTCTGCTAGGTTCCTGTCTTACCCAAAGAGTAGGGAGGTTGAGAAAGACTTGTAAAGGTTGCAGTCCAGAAGCATCTGGCTCAGAGTGGGAAGTGACCAAAAGACCCCTCATTAGATAAAATGTTCACCACAAACTATGGTACGTACAGTCAATGAACTATTACTGAGCACTGAAAAGTAATGAACTATCAATCCATGAGATGATATGGAAGAAACTTAAGTGAATATTGCACATTGGAAATAAAGCCAGCCTGAGAAATCTACATACTACATGAGTACTACTATAGGACATTTAGAAAAAGCAAAACTACTCAGATGGTAATAAGGTCAGAGGCTGCTAGACATTAGAGAAGAGGTAGTAGGAAGATGAGTGAGCACAAGACATCTTGAGGTTAAGGAAACTATATTCTATATGCTACCGTTAAGGATGACATCATGTCTTTGTCAAAACCCACGGGGTTGTACAACACAAAACACGAACCCTAATTAAACTATGGCCTTTAGTTAAGAATAATGTGTATTAACCACACCAATACAAGATGTTAATAATAGGAAAACCTGTGCATGGGAAGCAGAACAGAGTATGTGGAAACTCACTATGCAATTTTTCTGTAGATCTAAATCTAAAGAGTAAAGTGTACTTTTCATAAAGAGTTATAGACTTGGGGAAAATATTTCCACTACAATAGAACCTGACAGCAGGTTCAAAATTTTAAATCTCAAATCTATACGGAAATAATTGAAAGACAACCCTACTAAAATGGGCAGAAGTCTTAGACACTATCAAAATCATGTGTTGGCTGACCAATACTTGAAAAATATGATTATATGCATTAGTCGTCATGGAAATGTTAAGTAAAATTATAATGAAATATCACTAAACCACTAGAAGGGCTAAAATTTAAAATGACTGGTAATATTAAGTGTTTGCAAGGATAGATAGCAACCAGATCTTTCCTACATTACTGGAGGATGTGTAAAATGGTACAGCCACTAGAGTAGTCATTTCTAACTAATCACACACTTGCCTTATGATTTATCAATTGTACTCCCAGGAAATTAATATTTCTATAAAAATATCTGTACAAAAAATGTTGAATGCATTTTACTCATAATAACAAAATCCTTGGAAACAATCCAAATGTCTAACAACAGAAGAATGGATAAACAAAATAATGTATTTTTATATACTAGAATACTACTCAACAAGGAAAGAAATGAACTGATACGACAACCTGAAATAATCTCAAATTTATATTCAATAAAAGAAGAAAATAAAATGTTATGCCATTTAAGAACAGGAAAAATTTATCTGTGGAGATAGAAATCAGATGAGTGATTGCCTGTGGGTGGTGAAGATAGACTGTTTTTGTAAACAAAAATTTTATTGGAACACATCCACACTCATTTGTTTATATATGGCCTGTGGCTACGTTCACACTACAACAGCAAAGTTAAATAGTTTGCGACATGGACCATATGGTCTGCAAAATTGAAAATATTTACTATCTGGCCCTTTACAGAAAAAGTTTGGTGACCCTCTAGTATAATTACCAAAATTAAAACATTGGTAAATATAGAAGCTGGGCAAATACACAGGTGTTCATTTTACTGTTCATTCTACTTTAGATGGTTGAAAATGTCCTTTAAAACTTGGAGGAACATCTTCTTGACAGATCTGTAGGATTTTTTTTTCCTAATTAAGCTATTTTACTCAGAAAATTTTGAAGAATATAGATTCTGTACTGGGAAAATGAAAGTGCCAACTAGAGACATCCATTGAGTGTTATGGAAAATGGTCAAACATTTAAACAAAAACTCTTGTATTAGAAAAGTCCTGATTGCTTTGGCTAGGTTAGTGAATCAGAGGCGTTGCCTTGGCTTGCAGGGAGTTACAGAATGGCTTCCTGTGCTATCCCCTGTTTCACCCTCAAGGAGAAGTGTTGTGAATGGTGAAGAATAAGCAAGCCCTGGTTTGGAATAGAGTTTTTGATAGGTGTGGGGGCCCTCTTGTGAGGATGGTTTTCCCTTTGGGAATCTTCTGGCCTTTTCCTCATTCATAGCATCTTCCTTTTAGATGGGCTCTTGCAGCTCTTTCTTAGCCTGTGTATAACGAAAAGACGAGTGTCATCTGCTTGAGGTGGGAACAGGGGCTGAGCACTCTGCTTTTACTATCCGGCCTATATGAATTTGCTGAGGAGAGGAAGGCATGACATGGGAGGGTAGGTGGCATAAGTGAGTTCTCTTTTGGGTCTTAGATTAAAAAGTTGTTTTCTGTGATTTCTCTTTGCCTTGTCTTTTATAAGGCAATTTCAGAGTGGCAAGATAAGGGCTCCAGGACCAAGATCAGATTGAAAGTATGGGTTCAAGCACTACAAAACTATTTCGTTGGCTTCTGGCGAGGCTTTGGGTTGGAGTGGAATCCAGATTATGCATAGTTCAAATGGGGCCTTGGCTCAACACCCCCAGACAGTAGAAGACACAGTTCATTAGTCAGGAATGCATTCCTTATCTCCCTTCTGAAGCTGTGGTGCAGTGGCCAACTACTGAGAATTTAGATATGAGACCTCATCCACCACCTCTTTTCTTCAGACAGTCCATCCTTGGCTTGTACATACAGTCCACCCTGAGTATAAACTGTGAAGCTAGGGCATGCAAGGTAATGGCTCTTTGGCAGCCCTAACTTCTGTTTTTACTTAGTCAGGGACATTAAGCACATTTATAAGGTCTTGTTTGTGTGTTTTTCCTACCAACTCTAGGGTCTGCAAATGAAGTTAGTATGACTCGGGGCCCACTGTAAATTTTACTATGAACCTAAGTCATATATTTCTTCCCAAACTGACACATAGACATTTTGCTGTATTAATACAATCTTCTCACTCAGTACCACTTTTGAAATTATTAGGCTTCCAGAAAATTTGGCAATTGCAAACTAAATTTAAAACATTTTTGGAGTCAAATATTTTTCTCCTTTCTCCTTTCTTCCCTTTGGTATTGTTTTGTTTTTGTTTTTGTTTTTTTTGCTATCAGAGCATAATATTAGTTCATTGAAGCCATGGTTTACTGAGTCGATGAAATGATTCAGGGATACAAGAATGAGGTATTGTGTGGGGGAAAGGTACAGACTCCAAAAGGTTTGGAATCCAAATGATATTTCAACAACTAAGTTTATATATGGTAATAGTTTATGCTTAGGGAGGAGAGTTTGGCTTAGGACTTAAGAAGTCTCAGGACTTCTATTTTTGCATACCTTATGCTTGTTTCTAAAATACTCATTGGATACCTCTTATTTGAGGTTCATTTCTTTGGTTGAGTATATCATGCTTCTATTGTCATATTTTTATCATCATAGGATATGAATGGAAGGAGCAATAATCAACCTTATCCAAGTCTTGTACTCCTTAATAACAACTAATACTTGTACTGTGCCTTATAATCTACTGCTTGTACTTCTCTTTAATCCTCACAACAATCCTACAAGGTAGGAATTAGCATCTCTTTTCTACAAATGGGAAACCTACAACTCAGTGGTTAAGTGAAAAGTTGAAGATCACAAAATGAACATGTGTTAGAGTTGGGGATTCATGCTAGTTCCATTTTATTCCCCATTATTTTCTGCAACTTTCATTTGAATGAATGCAGACAATGTGTGTCAATACACGGTTCTCACACTCTGAACAGTAGTTTAGAACTGTGAGGAAAGATTGAAACCATGGTCTAAATCAATGGAAAAATTTAAACTGTTCCAAAACTTTTCAAAAATTTTGGCAAATCATTAAAAACACTCTTAATGTCTATTATAAATGTATAAAAAAGTAAACTAACATTTATTCAAATATAATTTAAATCATTACAAAATAGAAATATAGATGATTTAAGGTTGGAGATATAGCTCAGTGGTGGAGCATACACCTTGCACAAGGCCTAGGGTCCAAGCTCAAGCACCACTGGGGAAAAACAAACAAACAAACAAAAGAAAATATTTTATTTGTGGGGGGAAAACACTACTTACTAAGAGTAGTTTGAATGCTGGTTTACTCTTGTATATCTTATGATATGAAGCTGGTATCTCCCATATGCCTTGGAAAATCAGCATACTCCCTTCTAGGTTTGGATTAGCTTTCATCATTTTATCCTTTGCATGGTCGCTATTGTATGCCTTTGATTGTTCCGATAACATGAAAATTTCTACCCCTGTCATTTTCTCTAGGACATCTTCATCTTAGTTTTAACTTCTTGCCTCCTTTATGTCAACAAGTTTAATTTCAATAAGTTCGTTCTTCAATATAAACAGATTTTCTGAATGGCAAGAGCTTCCCATGGTCAGTGATTTCTTCTTTAACTCCATTTACACTGAATTCAAATTTCTGCTCAGAGTTATCACTTTTCATTTCTTAGTTATGGTTTCCCCTCTTTTATAAACTATCATGTAGGTTTACTACTGGGAGACAAGGAGGTGACACAGCTACACATTTACTGCCTGTGCATGAATTGAATGACAGATGTGCAGGAACTGATGACAAAGAGAATTGAGAGGAATGATGTGACCGGTTGCTGATCAGGATGCACATTTATTATTTGCATAGTACTTTATAGATTGATGAGTTAGCCGCAAAATGTGTACTCAATGCAGTTAACTCAGGGTAAATGCAACTGTAATAAATGAAATTTGAAGCATGATTTTAGGGAATTGATATTCCACTATACAATGGAATCTGAAATTTGTGCTTATCAGAAAAGCACAAAGCAAGTTCTGACTGTATTTGAGTCCTAGGATACTTTAGTGAGTACTAATAAATTATGGCACTGAGTGGATGGGAATTCAGATAGAGCAAGGGGAAGTTTTGTTGTATGGGAAGCGAGTTACAGCAAGCAGAGTGTGTTTAGAGAGAGGATACCTTGAGTGAATCAGAGTATGATATAAGGTCACAAACAGAAAAGCCAAGCAGAAGATTATTAATGACTTATTTCTCCATTTCACGATTTTGCTTTATACAAAATGCTGGTTATTAGGAAATCTAGTTTCTTATTGGAGAAAGCATTTTATTTATTTTTAAAAAATTTGTTCTAATTAGTTATATATGACAGTAGCATGCATTTTGTCACATCATACATAAATGGAGTATAACTTCTCATTCTTCCGGTTGTAAATGATGTACATTCACACTTACGGTGTGATCATATATTCCCATAGGATAATAATGTCCAATTCATTCTACTATTTTTTCTCCCTCTCTCCCCCCCTTCATTCTCCTCTGTCTAATCCAAAGTATCTCTATTCTTCCCTTGCCAGCCCCCACTTACTGTAAATTACCATCTGCATATCAGAGAAAACATTTGGCCTTTGGTTTGGGGGATTGGCTTATTTCACTTAGCATGTTATTCTCCAGTTCCACCCATTTACTGGCAAATGCCATAAAATTTAATTCTTCTTCAAAACTTAATAATATTCCATTATGTATATAACACCACATTTTCTTTATCCGCGCATCTGCTGAAAGGGCACCTAGGTTGGTTCCATAGCTTAGCTATTGTGAATTGAGCTACTGTAAACATTGATTTGCCTGCATAACTGTAGTATGCTGATTTTAAGACCTTTGGGTATAGGTCAAGGAGTGGGATAACTGGGTCAAATGGTGGTTCCATTCCAAGTTTTCTGGAGGAATCTCCATACTGCTTTCCACAGTGTTTGCACCAATTTGCAGTCCCACCAGCAATGTATGAGTGTGCCTTTCCCCCCCACATCCTCATCAACATTTATTGTTTTGTATTCTTAATAATTGCCATTCTGAATGGAGTGAGATGAAATCTCAATGTAGTTTTGATATGTATTTCTCTAATTGCTAGAGATAGTGAACATATTTTCCATATCTTTGTTGACCGATTGTATTTCTTCTGTGAATTGTCCGTTCCATTCCTTAACCCATTTATTTATTGGGTTATTTGTTTTTTGGGTTTTTTTGGTGCTAAGTTTTTTTATTTCTTTATATATTCTAGAGATTAATGCTCTGAGATATATGTGGTAAAGATTTTGGAGAAAATATTTTGAAACGATGTCTTTAAATGAACTAATACAGACACATCATTTATATACATTGTGTTCATGTTAGTTACAAAGATAATTCATGCCTATTGTGAAGGATTTGAATATATAGAAGAGGAGAAAGCAAAGCAATGAAATTTTCTTTTATACTCCAGTTTTCTCTTCTTAGAAAGTTATAACTGCCAATAATAAAATTATATTTTAAATTCATGACGTTCTCTGTATGTGTGTTTATCTGGTTTATTGGGACATTCTGAATATCCTTGAGAAATAACGTGCAAGCTGAGTGGGAGGTCCATAACACCAAGGAATGAGCAGGACTTCCACAGTCCTTCAGTTGAGCCCAACCTGCTCTGGCTTACTAACACCTCAGATCACTGTGTCTTTATATACAGAAACCCTAAAGGAGCCTCACTTGGGCATCAGACAACTTCATTACCATCTTGACAAGACCAAACTCCTCCAACCTAAGTCAATGTGACATTTTATCCAACAAACTTATGAGTATTTTATTTTTGAGACTGGATGATGTAGTTCATTGTCTAAGTAGTTAAGAATGTGCTACATTCTGAAAACAATAATGGCTGCTTTCTCAATGTGGATCTTGGGGAGACCAGCTGGTGAAGTCCACATCAGGTCAGTGCAGAGCAACTCAAGAAGGTCCTCACTGTGTAGTCGAGGCACTCTCAGCAGGGGAGCTCCATGCTGATTTTGTTGTCCATTGTTGTCTCTGGACCACATTCTTATTTTCTGTCTTCCTTATCATTTGTTTCTGTTTAATACCACCTATGATAAACAATGCTTACCTTAGTCAAATGCATATGGGAACTAGGGAGAATTTTATTAGTGGATACTTTACATGGATTGCTAAAAATAATTTTTCTATGCAAATAAAAAGAATGAATTTAATCAATTCAATACCTAGAAAAATCAAAGCCATCCATTTTTTGTTCTATTTGGCACTAGTGGTTACTGCTAGAAAATGCAAGAAATATCAAAAGTACTTTCTCAAGAAGTAGGTTCTCTGGTTCAACTGTGAAAGGACATGGCCCAGAGCACCTACTTTCATTCAGATGAGCTATCCGAATTGAAAGAATCTCTACCACTCATGCTGACCTCAAAATATTAAAAAATGGGAATATCTTTCAATCCAGAAATAGTTTAAACCTTAGATTTCTCCAGAAAAATAACAGCATCCTCTAATGAGTAGTTTTCCCTACTTTAAAAAATTACAAACCATTGAAAACTGCAAAAATAATAATTATATAATTATTTTGGTAGTACCTGAGTATTACCTGTGTTAGATATAAATGACCCTACATACATCTGACTCTGAGCTTAAAATATAAACTAGTAACTTTGAAGCCACCATGCCTCTTATGTCATTCCACGGCCCATAACTTATTCTTTTTTTTTAATATTTATTTTTTAGTTATAGGTGGACAGAATATCTTTATTTTATTTTTATGTGGTGCTGAGGATCGAACCCAGTGCCTCCCGCGTGCTAGGCGAGCATGCTACCACTGCGCCATAACCCCAGCCCCCCATAACTTATTCTTAGAATGAAACATGTGCCTTGAAATTTGGTTTCATCCTCTTCCTTTTCCTTAGGTTTTACAAGTATGTGAATCCCTCAGTTACACATATTTACTTTTTTTATATGTTTGAAATATGTATCAATTTTATTCTACATAAAATTTTCTGATTTCTTTTTTTTCATTTCTGATTAACATAATTGTTTAATATGTTTAAGCACATGGATGTGTTTGGCTATTTTATATGCATCTATTTTACAGTATTACATGGTTTTTCATTGTAGAATGATATTATCATTTATTTATCATTTCTTCTGGCAACGGGTATTTGGATTTTTTCCCCCAATTTTTACACAGCTTTAAAGGATATTGTATGCATTTCCTGGCATATATATGCCAGAGTGTCCCTAAGATTTACTCTGAGAAGAAAAATTGCTTGATCAAAGGCTACGCACACCTTCAAATTACTTAGATAATCCTCTTTTTGCTTTCTCAAAGCAATCACATGACCTTACCTTCCCCACAGCTACACATTGGAGTTCACACTTCTCCACACTTTGCTAAGGTTTTAAAAATAGTGCCAATCTGGTGGGTATGAAATAGTGTTTCATCATAGAATTAATTTTCTTTTGATAGTTGGCATGGTTAACCCTGACCTTCTGTAAAGATCTGGGGAATACATCCTATTTCATGGTTTAAGGTTATTGGTTATTTGGCCAGAGCAGTTTCACAGAAGCTGTGGAGAGAGAGGATGGCAGTAATGTGAGAAACAGAGATGAGAGTGTAGGAGGAATCAGAACAGACTTTTTTGATAAACAAAAGTGAAAGGGATGGAGAGAGCATCACAGGGTTGTGGAGATTTTATTTTCAGATGCAAGTCATTTGAGCACCTTGAACGTTCAATGGAGGAGTCCAGGTAGTGGAGAATCAGAAGTAGATGGTTTAGTTCACTAAGCAGAGTTCATGTGAGGAGAGAGAATGCTAGGAGCACAGCAAGTTTGTAAAAGAGTGGTGATCTGTAAGAGAGGGCACACATTAAGGTCCCAATTTTCCCAATATGATGAGACATATGCCAGCTAAGAATGAAAGAAATGATAGGGAGGCTTCTAGGAGGATAGGACAGGTTTTGAGGAACTGGTAGAGATTGGAAAACCAAAGACCTTTGCAAGTCATGTCTCATCAGACATTATTCATTAAACATTGATTTTTTAAATTGAAAGCGTATAAAATCAGACATTGGGAAATATGCATGTAAATAAGACTCAATCCTGGTTGCAAAGAAGACCAAGGAGAAAATCGAATGTGTGAATACGTAATTATGCAATGAGATGCTTGTTATGCTGGAGTCTGTGCCTGGCATAGCAGGAGTAGGAGAAGGAGGAACCGCCTCTAAGGGAATGGACGAGGGCAGCCTCCTGAGTGACACAGCAGAGGACACTGTGGCATTGGAGGGCACAGTGCTGAGTAACCTGGGCATCATTGCTTCTGAGGGGCAGGATACTAGAGGTGATAGAGGGAAGGAAGGCTAAAGAAGTCCATTTCTACAGTATGGATCTGGGTTCATCTTGTGGACAGTGCAGTGGTGTCAGAACGTTTTGTTTGTTTTTATGGTAATTTTGAAAATAGGCTTTATTTTTTTTAGAGCAGTCTCATTTTCACAGGAAAATTAAAGCCAACATTATAGAAAGTTCACACATACTCCTTGGCCCCACCCATTTGTAATTAGAAGTATTTCAGCAGAGAAGGTTACCAGAGTGTTTTTGGAAAGCTACCTCTGGTAACAGTGCTGGAGTAAGTTAGGGGACTTAGGGTAGGACACAGTGTGGGTGAGGTTTGATGATCAAGTGAAGAAGGTGAGGAAGAAGGAAAAATTGAGCATGCTCACTTCCTTGGCTCATGGGAACATAATTGAGCTAGGTCAAGGGTGCAGGAAGGTGGAAAAGTTGGGTGAGTTTTATATAGAGAACAGAAGTTTGGGGCATAGTTTCTTTTCTGAAGTGTTCAAAGAAGTTCAAGAAGCTATAATATGTTTAAATATCAATCTTGCCACCTCGTGACATAGTGAAGATTATATTTAGGCAATGATACACATTATTTTGTATTCCATACAGGAGCAAAATCAAAACAATTTTGCTTTTATAAAATTTAAAATAAATATTATAGTCATTATTGTATAAGTACTGAGAAATTACTGTTTCTCAGAGTAAATAATGCATTGAAAATATTTTGATGGCAAACATAACCTTGGGGTTCATAGTACTTCATAGATGCATGCACTTCAATCTTAGTGTTCCCTTTTGGATCAAATTCATTTTATTTCAGATTCTAAAAAGTCAAAGATTTGGTTGCAATTTGTTCAGGTAAAATGTCAGGTCATATCAGGGTAAGGTGACATAATTGATGCATTATTTGTTAAATATGAAAGGTGGAAAGACATTTTTGGCAACATAATTTCTAATCAATCAAAGAGCCTCTGAGAAACTATCCTGAGATGAAAACCAGAGAACAATTCCATGCCTAGCTGAAAATAAAGGTAATTTAAAGAGTAATAGTGTTCTATCAAATGAGCATTTCTTCATCAACAAGCCCTTTTGTACTTCTCTGACTAACCTCTACAGTGGAAATATCCAAGCAAGGTCTTGAAGACCTTTTAAATCCTCACACAAAGATTGAATTGTATTTAGAAGCCTTTTTCCCCTCACCTCAAGTGAACACCGCAATTGTAGCATAGATGATAGTTGAGGTTGCTCTGTCGTTTGAAATCTCTATGAAATCACCTTTTAGTATCATTTTTGAGTTCTATAAGATGTTTGGTACCAGTGCCATGATTGATGGAGACTTTGGTACCTGTGTTCTCCTATCACTTTTGTCTCCAATATTACTTCTTTTCTATTTCTCTGATGATTCTCTTTCCTCCATGTCACACAAACTTGGAAGCAGTACACAGTTCATTTTTCACTAGGATTATTTCTATCCACAAAATCCCACCCATGCAAGTGTTTTGCATATGTTAGACTTTATTGAAGTTTTGCCTCCATCTCCTTCTTGACTCAGGTACACTGGCCCCCTATATTCTTTTCTTCTTTTTTTTTCTCTTTTTGGTACAGAAGATTGAACTTAGGGGTACTCAAACACTGAGCCACATCCTCAGCCCTATTTGGTTTATGTAGAGATAGGATCTCACTGAGTTGCTGAGGCTGGATTTGAACTCGCAATTCTTCTGTCTCAGCCTCCCAAATTTCTGGGATTACAGGTGTACGTGACCACACCTGGCTTCCCTATGTTCTTCCTAGATATAGATTTGAAGTAGGTTTTGAAAGTGAGAATTGAACATCCCAAATTTGTCGTCCTTCAAGACTTTTTGCTGTTTTGGGTCCCTGAATTTGTCACATGTACTTTAGGGTCAGCAAATAAGCCTACTGGAATTTTTATAAAGATTTCATTGAATCTACACATCAGTTTGGAAATTTACTGCCATATCAACAACACTGAGTTTCCCAGTCTAAGAATAAGGGTGTCTTTTCACTTAGAGAGGAGGCCTTTAATTTCATGCAGTATTTAATATTCTTTTGGAGTGTCAGTGTTAAGCTTTTTGGTTAAACTTATTTCTAAGTATTATATTGCTTTAAGCTATTGTAAAAAGAATCATTTGAAAATTTTGTTTTCAAATTACCAATTGAGATCATGTAGAAATATCATCAATTTTTGTGTATTGATCTTATAACCTGCAACATTGCTGAATTGATTCATTAGTTCTATTAATTTCCTAATGGGTTCCTTTCCTGAGGGTTTTCTTGGTCATGATATGTATTCCTCTTTATATGCTATTTGCTGTTTATATGTTGATCCATTTTGCCAGTATTTTGTTGAGATATCTGTCTATAGTTTACTTGTATTAGTTTTTTGTTGTTTTTAAATTTGATTATGTTGATACTCGGTTTTTAAGCAGTGGTCAGAGTTGAGGAAGGTAAAACAAACTCGTGATTATCTGCTAAAATGTTAAATCCTGGCTCTTGTGCCCAGTGTGCTAACACCTTCAATAATGATTTAATGGGAATCTACTATCCAGAGCTCTGTGCTTGGTTTGGGGAATACAGCAGTTTAGTAACACAAGGTTTCAGTTATCAAGAATCTTATAAATATAATCAAAGAAACAAATAATGTATGTTGTACCAAGGCTCATCAGTGATTAGAAACAAAGGATATGGTAAAGGAAAAGGAGGAGATAGAGATCTTAGGATTATCAAAAAAAATCTTCTTAATGAGGTGGCACATGATCAAAGACCTGCATAAAAGGAAGGTGTGAGTCCTGGACAGCTAAGATAAGCTCTCCAGAGAAGAAATCTTAAGTACAGATAGAGGCAGAAGCCTGCTTGATTTGAGGATTAAAAAGAAAGCCAAGAGGGATGGCATAGAGTAAGTAAACAGTCATTAATTAGAATTGTGTCCAGCTGTGCACAACAGAAAACACATTCACAGTGGAGTCTTAATTGCCACCATATAAAAGACTGGTAAGGAAGCTCCATGATACCACCAGGTGCCCAGTTTCTTCTACCTTTTCCCTCTACCAATCTTAGGCTAAAGCTTAGTGTCCTTGTGTTCAAGGTGGCTGATCCACTCCAGAGTTCCCTTTAACCTTTCAGGCAAGAAGAGGAAAGATGCAGATCTGAAGGTCACAGTGCTGCTAAATCAGTTCCTTTGAAGGTATTTTTTTCTTTTTGGTAAGGTATCCAGCAACAATGGCTTCCTGGCCACAACTGTGGCATATAAATGTCCTTTGATGCAAAGAAGGTTATGTATGGCCAGGTGACCAGTGGATGATTTGACCTGGGTAAGCTGTCCATACCACTAACGTTGGGATTCCTTCAGTAGGGACAAAGGAAGAAGAGATATTTTATAGGTAGTCAATAGTCTCTGCCCCATGAGGTTAGAAATATAGTAGGACTTATGATTTTAAAAATAGGCAAAGGACATTAATAGGAATTTTTTCAAAAGAAGACATATAAATAAGTGGCCAACAAGTATATGAAAAAAAAGTTCTCAACATCATTAATCATCAGGAAGATGCAAATTAACACCATGACAAAAATCACTTCACACCTGTTAGAATAACTGCTATCAAAAAAATAAAAGATGGGGCTGGGGCTCAGTGGTAGAGTACTTGCCTAGCATGTGTGAGGCACTGGGTTTGATTCTCAGCACTGCATATAAATAAATAAACTGTAAAGGTCCACTGACAACTAAAAATAAAAAATTTTTGCAAAAGATATGTTAGAGTGTATAGAATGAAGGAAACCTTTATTGCCTAATGGTGAGAATGTAAGTTAGCGCAGCCATTATGGAAAATAGTGTGAAACTACTATTGGAACTAAAATGGAACTACTAAAGTAAATCAGTATGTATAGTATATCTGCACTCCTTTGTTCATTGCATCATTAATTAAAATAGCCAAAAGAGAGAATTAACCTAAATTTTCATTAGTGCCTGAATAGATAAAGAAAATGTGTTTTATACCAACAGTGGAATGCTATTCAGCCTTTAAAAGGAAATCCTATTTGCAGCAGCATGGGTAAACCTGAAGGACATGGTGTTAAGGGAAATCAGCCAGACACAGAAAAATAATACCATGTGGTCTTTCATATATGAAATTTAAAATGTTGAATTCCCAGAAGCGGATTACAGTGGCAGCTATCGACGACTACAGGGTAGAAATTAGGAAAAGGTTGGTTAAAGGATCTAAAATTTCAGACGAGGGTTAAGTTCAAGAGATCTATTGTGCAACATGATGACTATAGTTAATAATGTATTTTATACTTGAGAATTGCCAAGAGAACAAATTTGAAGCGTTTTCACCATAGGTAAATGATAAGTACATGGGGTTATGCATATGTCAAATAATTTGATTTAGGCAATTAGTAAGTGTATACTTATTTTTAAACATCATGTTTAAACCATAAATATAAACAATCTTATTCATTAAAAATAAAATGAATGACAAAAATAGACCCAGAATATAAAATGACAAAAGCCCAAATGACCAATAAAAAGAGGAAAAAAAAGGAATGTAGTGTGAGTTAGGTAATGTTGGCACTTTTAGGTTAGATTGAAGTCTTTGGGTTTTACTGAGATAAAACGCTGAGTTTTTTGTGTAGAGTTGTCATACCATATGGCTTAAGTTTTAAGTACTATGTTTTAGCCTTGGGTCACCTACAAGCTGAGCCTTGGGCAAAAGTTTTTGTGCGAAAAGTTTCTTTGGGGAGTTAGCAGAAGTGTGGGTCTGGGGCTTGGGGGATGTGGAAAGGAAGGAAATTCTCAAAGCCAGCACTGAAATCACAGTTGATGCCACAAGGATGTGAGACATTGTGCCAGCAGAATGCCCCCTTCACCAGTCAGCTCGTGCCCTCCGTTAAGTGCAATCCATCACAGAGCTTCCAGGATGGGTGCCAGCCAATATTTACAAGATACAATGTAAAATAGTAATGAAATCAGCCACAGTCTCTGTGGTTACGGCTGCTTCCAAGGGTGAAATTGATATTTATCCTCTCCCCCATAAGCCATCTATTCTGCATTTCTCTTACATTCATTTAATGTTTCAGCTGGCTTGCTTTTTTTTTTTATCTCGGAAGATAATCCAGATCTTCATCTCATAGAACTGAATCTTTGTTTGAACTCTGAATGCCACAAGTGCCTTTCAGTCATTATTTCTGGTCATTGAAGCAAGAGAGATCCTACTGACTATCCCGAGTTCCAGATGTGCTCTTCCTGCCCTAATTGTGTAGGAGCAATGCCACCTCCTCCTGATAATTAAGGTGTATTGCCTCTGCTGTTATAGTAACTCCTCTCTTAGTTCCTTGTTCGCCTGCTGATTCACTGGCATGAGGCACCCACAGTGATGGGGTGGTGGTCCTGGCTCTCAGTGCACATCTATAACTGCGTCAAGCTTTTTCTCCTCCTTCAAATGATCATTGGGAATGCATCAGAACGAATTGGTATGAAGAGAGGGAGTGGTATTTGTGCCCTAGAAATAGGAAATATGGGAGTTTCCATACCTGTTGATATAACGCTGTCCTTTGGACTTGAGCGGGCCTATTTTGAATGTACCAATTCCAACATACAATGGATTTCTGTTGTGCTTCCTACCTTTATGATATGCCAGGTTTGAGAATACCATCATGATGAGCATCTTCAGTTGTACAGTCATGACATGTGTCACATTCAGATGCTCAACCTCTACTACAGGTCAGTAGCATATCACAGAGCACTTCTAAGGGAAGTAAATTCTTGCCACAGAAGACACAGCTTTGTTTTAGGAGCCCAGGTATCTTCACTGTGACTTCTATTGTGTCTTGACAGAGGCTGCACACAGTATCACCCATAGATAACTTTAGTTATCTTTTAACTGGTGATTCAGGGGGTATTAAATGCCAGGGCTGCTTTCAGAGCAGTGCTTCAGATCAGGGCTCCAGTCAAAAATGACAGCTTTCTGAGTAACCTGTTGAATGAGTCAGAGAGGTGTGACTAAGTATGATATGTGTTGTCTCTAAAAATCCCAAAAGGCTCATAATACAGCTTGCATTCTTTTTTAAACTGATACAAGGGTAAACCAATGTGATCTTCTTTGGAATATGTAAAAGAACAAGGTTTTTATAACCTCAAATATTGTAGAAAGCAGGAAAATTCACATAGCCCTGGGGTGAAGAGTGAATATATTCTAGTGTTTGTCCCCCTTTCTTGTCCTATAAAAGTCTACTGCTTTTGTTCCTCCCCATTGATGGGAATTGAGAAGAGTGCATTCAGTAGACCCTTACATTTGTCCCAAGCCCCAAAGGTTACATTAATATCTTTGATATTGCTACATTTGAGACTTCCACTTGGTTATGTTTATGGTAGTCCATTGCCTGATCATTATAGGAACCATATGTTTAAATCAAACTGGAACATGATAGGATCCACCATTTTAAAAACTTGAATGATGATGCTGATTCCTGTGATTCCTCCGAGTACATGGTGTTGCTTCTGATTTATTCTTGGTCAGGGTTGGGAAGACAGGTTTGGGAACTTCCATCTGGTTTTCTTAAAATTTTGGCTCTTATTTTCATAGGTCAGGAAACCAATATGCTGATTATGAGAGCTGCAAAGTATATACATCTCAAATACACATCTAAACATACCCAAGATTTCATTGAACCCACTGTGAGGTAGACTTGGGCTAGAATTTTGCATTGTTATCTTCAGGCCATATACTTCAATTTGGAGGGTTATGATGGTGTCGTGGCTTTCCTAGCATAAGTGTTGACTCAAATCCTATATCCTTTTGTCCTTGAAAGGTCTTGGTAATTTCTTTTCCACAGAGCAGTATTATTCTAGCAAATCACATCGTGACCTCTTTTGTGAAGCAGTGGAGGAACCCACTGAGTTTTCTGAATGAGACCCAATCTACATTTGATTAATGGGCTTTGGTTCGTGAACTGGTTGACATCTGAACTAAGGGAATGCAAGAGATTTTCCATGACAGTGTCCAGCTTTAGCTTTCAGACTATCGGATCTTAATTTTTTCTGATTATAAAAATCAAAGATACCAATCTTTTTTTCTGTGTCTATCTGTTACACACTACTCAGAGCACAATGATATATTAGTAATTATTAGAGATCTCAGTGGATCTAGGCACTCTGGTTGTCATCCTGAAGGATTACCTGTGAAGATCATTAAATATACCTTGCCTTTGATGGTAAGATGTGACTACATGACCTGTACCTTCCCAGATTCCCATCATTTTCATTAAAAATGGATAGCCATGTTCTACAGTAGAATCTCCTACTGTCAATTTTAGACTATGAAGGATTGTTACTTCTGAGCCTTTCAGAGATGCCATGTCTTTTTTCTTTTCCTTTTCCTTTTTTTTTTTTTCCTTTGGTAGTACTGGAGATTGAATCTGGGGCTTTGCATAAGCAAAGCATCCCCAATGAGCCACTGCCTCTTTTAACATTTACTTCCTTATTGCTGCAATAAAGTGAGTATCCTCTGGATGCTTTGAAGATGAATTTTTCAGTTTCACATAATAAATCCTCTATAATGCCTTACCCAAATGAGCTTATAAGCCCTTCTTTGATATTCTAACATGGTCATTTCAGAATTTCAGATCTATTCAGAAATCCATGCTTCTCGTATCCTTGCTAGAATATTAAAACCTTAGTCATGGGTGAATCTTTCCAAATCAGTGACCACTCCTCTATTCAGCTTATATTCTGCCCTCTTTATTCTAAACCTTCAAGATCTACACAGACTTGAATCTTCCTAATATATAATGCAGAGAAATTCCTGTAAGTCCTAACGTGTAAACCCTTTTGCCCTACAAGAAAGGCAGTCCCTCTCAGGCTATGCTGAGACTTGAGATAATAATTGGTCAGGAGGCAATAGGGATGGGAGACAAATCTTGAGGTGGACACATCTTCAAGTGTCCCATTCCCTAATTTTAAATAGGAGACATATGGAGGCCATGAATTTTGTCTCCTTCACTTCCACACTTAGAAATAAAATTGGGCCTTTTGTTTTTAACACAGTTGACCCAGCTGCTGCAAAAGATAAGAACATTTTTAGATTTTCCCATTGAAAATTTTTGGCTTTCATAGAGTCTCTGCAATTGACTGTTGGCTGATACACGCTTGTCATTTTCCTTTTCCAAAGCTTTAAAAAGTCATAAAATTTCACAAACCTTCAAGCTACCATTGCCCTCACATTACTCAAGTGTCATAGCATAAAACCAAATATTCCCCTTCCATTTTTGCTGCTTCCCAACCTACGTTGGATCAGAATCTTACTCAGAATGATGCTATCGCATGTTAGAGGTTATCACCAACTCACTCTCAGCAGTGGGATTACTATTGCTTTCTGACAGGTGGATGATCCAGTTCCAAAATTTCATCTAGAGGATCTGTTTTCTAGAACCAGTTACTGTCTCAGCTTGAGTTTTCTCAGCCTCAGATGAAGGTTTGCTGTGGATAGTTTCCTAAGAAAGTGAATAGGAACAATAATCTAGGGGAAATAGAGGAAATGCCAATAGAAGAATGTATTATACAGTTGGCTATTTAGGAGGGAAAGAATTGGTATTCAGTCACCTTGAGACCACCCACAGGACAATAAAGAAGGAGCCTCAAAATTTTCTAAGAGTTGAAAAGAACTTCCAACTGTATTCATTGAGGGCTGCCTTATGGGTATTACTCCTCTGAACTTCTGAGATGTTTTTGCTAAGTAGGCTCCCCAGTACTTCCCAAATGGAAGTAGCTGAGATTATCCTTGGAGTAGAAACAATATATTTATATATATATATATATTTGAACTGATTTCTTACAGTATGAAGAAAATTGAACCTTGCAAGGAGAAGACAAGATCCATCTAGTGACAACTCTTAAAACTGAAAGTTGACATAGCTTTTTTTTTTTTTTAACTTTTTTAATTCATTTTATTTTATTGGTGTTATGGTTTGTGTGTCCCATTTACCCGTGTGTGTCACCCTTGCAGTGTCTCCCAAAAGCTCCTGTGTTGATGCAGAAATATTTGGAGGTAAAACAACAGGACTATACGAGCTTTAGTCTAATAAATTCATCTTAGTTTGAACCATCTAGGGGGTAACTGTTGGCAGATGGGGGGCATGGCTGGACACTGGAGGCATATCCTGGCAGGTTTGTCTTCCCTACAGCTTTTTCCCTTTTTTCATTTCTTCTCAGCTGCCATGTCCTCAGCAGTTCCCTTCTACCACCCACTTCCACTATGATGTTCTGCCTCATCTTGGGCCTGGAGCAATAGAGTTGGCCCAACATGGACTAAACTTCTGAGACCCTGAGCCAAAATAACCTTCCCCATCTCTAAGCTGTTCTTGTCAGGTGTTTTGGTTGCAGCAACAAAAAACGGAATTAACACAATAGCGATAATATATGCTGTCCTCAGTTCTTGTTTTGGTCAGATTTTTGGATAACAGAAAATTTTCTTAATAGCTTTCTACAGGTGTCTACATGTGTATTTTTTCTATAAGAAAAACCAATCAGGGACAGATTCCTGGTGATTGGGCAGCCTGTGAACATCTGTCTTTAGTGCAGTTATTTCCAATAAGATCTTTATGAGAAAAATGCCATTGAGACACAGATGAAAGGGCACAACAATGACCACCCTTTCCATTACTCTTTCAATGAGTGGCAAGATGGAGAGAGTGCTTACCTTGCTACTAGCTCATTTCTAAGTAGAGCCAAAGGCAGGGGAAAATCTGAATTCAAATGTTGGGTCCATCATAAGTAGGTCAAGAAAACCAAAGGATACATTGGCATAGAAAATAGGCATGAGCCCTTTCTGGGGGCTACATTATAAGCAAGGCAAGTGATTGTTCTGTAGTAAATGGGTTGAGAGGTTACTGGTAAACTAAGGATGGAGGATTCTCAGATGAGTAAGAGGTTCCCGTGTCTCTCATAAGATAAGCCTTCCTTTGGTACTGGGGCTAAAAATAGTTCTTTTTTGTGGGGAAACTGCTAACTCACCAAGTGAAAAGCCAAATGTGTTTACATGATAAGAAAGCAAAGCTGAAATCCCAATTTTTCTCATCACAGTGTTTACTTTGATACTGCTGTTAATGCTAATATTCTATCCTCAAACCCTGGCCAGCAGACAAAAGAATAATGCCCTTTCTCTTTTTGGTGTCCACATCCTAATGCCTGAAATCAGTGAATATATGATCTTACATATCAAAAGGGACTTTGAAGTTGTAATTTAGTTAAGAATATTGGTAATATTGAGATAGGTAGATTATCTTCAATGCTGGGCGTGATGTAATCACAAGGATTCTTATGAACAAGATACAGAAGGTAAGTTTCACAAATGGAGATGTGATGAGGGAGGGAGAGGTCAAGGTGAGAGAGAAAGATATTACACTGTTGGTTTTGAGCATGGAGGAATGGACCACAAGCTGAAGAGTGAATGTAAGTGGTCTCTAGAATTTAGAAAAGGTAAAGAAAAGGACTCACCCTGGAACCAGAAAGCATGAAACTTCTGCTTGATACTTTAATTTTACTCCAGTGAGACTGATCTAGAATGTTTGATCTCTAGGACTATAAGATAATAAATATGTTGTTTAAATCCAACAGATTTGTGGTAACTTGTTACAGGCACAGTGGGAAACTATTCCAAAAGCCAATACCTGCTTCTGGCTGCTGGAGTTTCTCATTTTCCTTCTCAGGCCTTCACAAGATATAGAACCAGACATATTTAGTCAAATATTTACTCCTAGATACCATCTTTTACTAGAAGCTACTCCTCTCTCATGAACTGGGTTGAACAAGAAGAAATATGACAATTCCCTTTATTGTGTTTTGCTTGTGCTAAAATGATTTCTGTGAGTTGGCAATCAGATTTTTCATTTGAGCCTGACCCAGGCCCCTCTTCTCAGAAGTCAAAGATACATATAGATACTGTTGAATGTCCTCCAAAATATGTGTGTTGGAAGCTTAACCCCAGTACAACAGTGTTGGGAAGTGGGGCCTGATGATTAGCCAAAGTACTCTTGAATGGAACAATGTCAATATGGAAAGGGCTTGTGAGAGTGGGTTTGTTCTCCTCCTCATAACACAATAAGACACAGTGTTCTTTCCCTTCAAAGAATGCAGCAATAAGGCAACAGCTGAACTTTGTGCATCTTGATCTTGGACTTCCTGGCCTCCAGAACTGCAGAAATAAATTTCAGTTCTTTTCAAGTTACCCAGTCCATGGTACGACATCATCAATGTTGATTATACCTGCATAAATAAGAAAAGAATAAAAATTCCATGATGCCAAAGGTTTCCAGGAGCCCCAAGGCTCTTGGTTATAAGGTCAGGACAGAGTTCAAAATGCCACTTAATCTTAGTGTCAAAAATCTACAACTAAGAAGTATCCTGAAAGGAAGTCTTTTGCCTTCCCTCCTCTCCCCTCCCTTTTTTTCCTCTCTTCTTCCCTTCAGAGTAGGATTATTTCATCCCTTCTAACAAAAATTTATCTCCTTGCCTGTTGCTACCCTCTGAGAATGAAAGAGAGACATCAGGATGTGAGTCCCTCTATCCTAATTTCATTGAGAACAAGTACTATATTAAGGAAGAGGCTCAATAATGTGTTGAACAGTGCCCAAATCCCACTTATGTAAATATTTCTTGATGCCTGCAGTCTTATAAATCTTTAGCCTGTCAGCATATAAATATTGTTTTGAGAGAGAGTTCATAGCTTTTATCTGCCATCTTCTTGAAGGGAACTGATTGCTCACTAAGCTCAAGACCCATTGGAAATGCACCATGAGCATTCGCTAAGCATCTTCTGCATTCTGCATCTTGGATTTATATTATCTCACTTAAACCTTACAACAACCCTGCACATATTATTTTCTCCATTTTAGAGATAAACTGAAGCTCAGTCAGAGACACCAGCACTCTTTTTGTTCCACTACACTGAGGAAAATGAATGTATATTAAGGAGGAATGGGATGTAACATAAATTGATCCTCTTTCTTGGCAGTTAAAAATAGGTCAATTAAAAAAAAACTCCAAATGCTACTGTATGAAAGTTTCCTTGGGACTTAGCATTATCACAAGAGTGGTATTTCACTAGGATTATGAGTAAGATCTAAACTGAGTCTGAGGAAGGCAATATTTTCAGGTCATAAAGCCAGATTTGAGCTTTTAACCCCAGCTCCTTCCTGGGTCATACCATAAATAGAGCTATTTCAAATGATGTGTCTTGTTATCATTGGTTCTTT
>CM053404.1:106924328-106959694 GCA_028644305.1 Xerus rutilus
ATACAAATAAGTAAACAAAATAAAGACACTGTCCATGTATAACTAAAAAAAATAAAAAATAAAAAATATATTTAATACTAATTGCTAATAAATATTTAAGTATGACACTGAAGAAAATCATAGTAGACTCAGTCTATGGGTTATTACTTTCTAATCCACACAATGCTCAAATTGCTCTCTGTACTAGGTTACTAGGGAACTTAAGGATTGACAATTGATGTTTACTCTTCTAACTAGTTTTTAAAAGCCTTAAATAGTCTTTACTTAGAGTCGTAGAAAAACTTATTTCCTGACTTAAAAATTGTAGTACACTACCAGTCTCAGGTTTTTAATATGTTAATATTTTAGTGTTTGCATTTTTGTGCTTTTCAAGCCATATTTTTAAATAGAGTGGTATTGTAAGAACTGTAGGAGAATAAATCTGGCAGTTGTGCATAAATGGACTATAGACAGTAGGAAGATCATTTAGGAAGCTGTTGAGTTGTCCAGGGCAGAGATAATGAGAACTGTGGTCATCGCCAGCAGTGAAATGTACAAAAGAATGATAGGAGCAGTGCTCTTAAGTCAGAACCACTGTGGTTTGCAATTGATGGTTCGGTTGGGGGCTATGAAGCAGGAGGTACTTTTGATAAATTCCATTCTTCTCAGGGAGCCAGAACAATATAGTGTCTAAGAACCTGGCCTTTGAAATCAAACTAGTGTATGTTGGTTAAAGACTTGAGGTCTTAATAGTAAAGGTGCAGTAGTAATATTTCTTAAAAGACCGAAGGAACATGTGGCTATAAAGTACTAATGCAATGCCTGGCCACTCGTCACTATTTGTTGTCTCAGAAGGATATTGTATGAGTCACCACATGAGAAAAGATACATGATCTTTATCAAATTTATTTCATGTGCTCACTGATTTGTAATAAGATAAAACAGGCTGCATTTCCTCTAAATGAGAGTTACATATTAATATTTTAATCCTTAATACTATTTATACTACATAATTGGAATCTTGTTGCAGGGCTCTTCCTCATGAAGCTGAATGAAAGTAGTGTGTACAGGGTCTTAAGGTCTGTGGTCTCTGAGATACAAGAGACTTCCCTTTTTGACAATTTAACATACTAAATAGACCAAAGCAGGGACAATAGAAGCACAACTCTGCCAAGTCACAGAGGTCTTACGTGCCATTTCTATCAGGGCCATCACAGAGTCAGCAGGGATTTAAGGGACTCTATTTTAAGAGTAAACCCATATTCTGGCTCCCAAGCTTTGCTAACATCTTCAGTGTAACAAATTATAACCACATGTGTTCTATGGAAGTAAAGATCCTTTAACATAATGGTTTTGATTCATCAGCAGTAAAGGAAGGTGTGTTATTGGGTGGCAAACCATTGTTTGCCAAACAGAAAGAGACAGTAATTCATAAAAGTCAAGCCAAACCTCTCCAAATTCAAACCAAGCAGAGGCAAATAATAAGTATCAGATAAAACAGAACTTTTGGGGGATAAGCTGTGGTCCCTTTTACAGATCAACAAAATAAGGTTTAGTGGTCACACTAATAGCTTATATTGAGGTAGTCAATTTCTGCTCCTATAGACATGAGCAAGGCTACTGAAGATCATGAGCAACACTTTAAAAAAATGTGGAGGAAGCATAAACCTACATAAAATTTTGTCATTATTTATATTTAAGTGAGGTAATACATGGAAAGGGTATCTTTTAAAATTATTTTTAGTTATACATGGATACAGTGTCTTTATTTTTGTTTTTTACTTATTTTTATGTGGTGCTGAGGATCGAACCCAGTGCCTCACACGTGAGAGGCAAGCACTCTGCCACTGAGCCACAACCTCAGCCCCTGGAAAAGGTATTTTTAAAATACATCCTAGGAAGGTGATTGAGGTGGAATTAGTATCTGACACTGGATTCTCCGTGGACTGGTTACCCTCTGGAGTAACCTGTATGCACAATTGCTTACTTTCTGTTCTCATGTCTCAAACAATAGTGTAATAAGAAATAAACAGCTCAAGGTTTTAGGATGTGTGCTAGTTTTTTGCTGCAGTGACCAAAATACCTAATGAGAAAGTTTTTTGGTTTATGAGGTTCAGTACATGGTGGGCTGATTCCATTGCTCTGGGCCCAAGATGAAGCAAAACATCATGGTGGAAGGGCCTGCCAGAGGAAAGCTACCCAGATCATGGCAACAGGAAAGCAGAGAGTAAGATAGAGGACCCATGGACAAGATAAAGTCTAAGGCCATGCGCCCAGAGACCTAATTCCTCTATCCATGCCCCACCTGCCTACAGTTACACACAGTAGCCCTCTCAAATTATTAATCTATAAAATGGATTAATCTACTAATGAAGTTATAGTTCTCATAATCCAGTCTTTTCACTTGTGAACATTATTACATTGCCTAACATATGAGCTTTTAGGGGACATTTTTAGATCCAAATCATAACAGTGTACAGCTAAAAACAAGTGATGTTTGTATTTCATTTTTGAATGAAAAGTTCATTTTGAACTTTTGTAACTAGAAAAGAAATGCCTAGACAGAAAAGTATTTTCAGCAAATTTTTCATTATTGAAAACATATCATTTTTCCTTCTCTAGGAGGATATAGCAAGATGTGGAGACATTATTTGGCTAGATAAATTTACCTTGTACCTAAAATTATTTGGCTTGAAGGAAAAGAATAGAAAGATTTATGTTCTAAAGTGAGCTACTGATAAACTAAAAGATAAAGATGGTAGGGAAAAAAGTAAGATTTTGCTGCATCTGAAAAAGAGCAAGACTGACAGTTTAATTTTTCAAAACATGGCTACAGAGATTATTAGAAATATAAATCTTTGCCATATATGGATGTTTTCAAGTGCAATGTAAAGATGGATAGATTGACCAAATGGCTCATCTTTGGGTCAAGCATTATAACTTAATATATCCTACAAAATGAATTTGTTTTTGAGAAATTAGTCATGTTTTATAACACTCGAATTACTTGTTTTTATAATTACTAATTTCCTGTTTCAAAATGAGTCTCATGAATAAGGAACATCATTGTATATACTAGGAGCCAGGAATCCAGGGAATCCAATGGTGGTTTGTGCATTTATTAGACCTTTTACTGGACCCGTGCCCCTGGGCACCTCAGGTTGGCCACATCCCCAGCCCTTTTTTCTATTTTATTTAGAGATGGGGTCTTGCCAAGTTGCTGAGTCTTGCTGTGAACCTGGGATTCTCCTGGCTCAGCTTCTCAAGCAATTGGGATTACAGGTGTGTACAACTGTGCCTGGATGGGCAATTCATGTAACTCTCAGAGCCTTGCTGATTTTGTATGTAAAAAGGGATACTGATTCCACCCACAACAGAGGGCTCTCAACCATCTACCACATTTTTGTTCTTGAATGTCTACTCAGCACCGAGCAAGTGCTATGATAGTACATTTAAAAAACTTGGACACATGAAAACATTTTGAGAGTTTGAAGAGCCATACAAATGTGAGAAGTGATTATGACACATTAAGGAAGATGAATGTAAATAATTACTCAAATATTTGAGGATAACAAATATGAAGAATTTGGAAAGGCTATTTACTAAACACAGACAAAAATGCACAATGAAACCTTTGGAGAGTATATTAATCCTTAATCTATACATCAAATTACTTTCCAACAAGTTCAGATACCAGCTCCAGGATTTGGATCTAGCAAAAATTGTTCTTTCCCTGTAACTCTCCTTCTCTCAGGCATTTAATGTCCTGCTCTGTTATCTATGCAGCAGGCACCCTAGAAAACAAGTAAAACAAAAGTAGTATTTTGTTTTTTCATTCCTAAAATGAAATAAGATCCCAGTGGGAATTTGGGGAGAAGGGAACTGTCTTGATTAACTTTTTATCTGGTCTTCAGTAGCTCTACAAGTGACCACCACACTGTGATTGTAATGAGTCTGTGTCCTAATCCTTTAGCTTCCTAGCTAATAATATCACAAACAATCGATTATTCTCTAACCAGTGCTATAAGTTGACTGTACAATCAAGTATTTTAAAATTGCTATTAAAGACATTTGGTTATATGTGGTTGCATTAGAAGAAAAATCTTGTAGAGAAGAGTAAATTCCTCAAAGCCAATAGAAACCACATAGAGTAGTAAAAGGGAACAGAAACTGTAGGGGGTCAAACCCTAAGTGAAGGAGGAATGTGGAGATGGAGCTCATCCAATGGAAATTGGGCTGGGATTTGAAAAATGAGTAGGCACTCGGTATGTGGAGCAAGAAAGGTGGGGCTTGCAGGCTGTGTGGGCAATCACATGTTAGGGTGGCCATCTAGGACAGTGAGTCACACTGAAAGTAATACTCAAGCCCTATGTACTTCCTGCAATAGTGCCCACAAGAGACAAAATGGGGTGCCAGCGCACCAGTGTTCCCGAGGAAACATTGAACTCAAGAAATGATCTTGTAGCTGGGTGCAATGGAACACGCCTGTAATCCCAGCACTTAGGGAGGCTGAGACAGGAGAATTGCGAGTTCAAAGCCAGCCTCAGCAATGGCGAGGTGCTAAGCAACTCAGTGAGACCCTGTCTCTACATAAAACACAAAAAAATAGGGCTGGGGATATGGCTCAGTAGTCTAATGCCCCTGAGTTCAATCTCCAGTACCCCCAAAAAAAGATCCCCAAAGATGCCCACATCCTTATCCCTGAACTCGGTGAACATTACCTTACATAGCTAAAGGAGTTATGCAGATAGGATGAGTATTTTGAAATGAGAGATTGTCCTAGTTACAAGGGCGGGCCCTAAACATAATCACAAGGGTCCTTACAAGAGATAGGCAGAGGGAGATTTGACTTCATATGAGGAAGAGGCATTGTGATAAGAGTAGCAGATACTAGAATAATGCAGTCAGTAATCAAAGAATGCCAAGAGCCTTAGAAGCTGGTAGGGACAAGCAGCAGATTCTCCCTTGGACCTCAAGAAGGTACCAGCCCTGCCAACACATTCATCTTAACCCAGCTTAGACTTCTGACCTCCAGAAATTTTATCAGAAATTGTGTTGTTTCCAATTTAGGTCCTGCCACTTGTTAGAGTGGCCACAGGAAACCAATGCAGGGCGTTGGTTATCAATTGGGCACACACATCTGGGGACACCGTTTTTTCTGACGATTAGCTTGTGTCCTCTGGACCCACATCTGATCATTAAGACACTTTTCCTCTAAGAGACGGAGGGACATGAAGGGACTATCTTAGCTGGGAAAGCTGAGAAGGTGCAGAACAGACTGGTGTGGGACGACAAGTAGAAGTTCATCCGTCTGCAGGTACACGGAAACATCCCTGGAGTCCTGGCAGTATGCTAATGGCTCAGCAGCCTTTGAGTTCTTCCTGTTAAAGTGGCTTTATGATATCCTCTTACTGAGATGAACTAAGGAATTAATTATATCACGTATTCTTATGGATTTTAAAATAAAATTAGTGGTCTGTGTTGTAGATTTTTCATTTCCTAATTTTCCTTTTTGAACAGTTGGGGAATCAGCCCTGTTATGGTTATATAACTAATTTTAGGGTCTGGGGTTTATGCATATGGAAAACAGCTTTTAGCTTATTTTTCTAAATCTGCACAAGTTAAAGGCCACCAGTTTTTTGTTGTTGTTGTTTTGTTTTGTTTTCTGTTTGGTTTTTTTGGGTTTTATTGGTATCAGGGATTGAACTCAGGGGCACTCAATCACTGAGCCACATCCCCAGCCCTATTTTGTGTTTTACATAGAGACAGGGTCTCACTGAGTTGCTTAGCGCCTCGCCATTGCTGAGGCTGGCTTTGAACTCGCGATTCTCCTGTCTCAGCCTCCCAAAGTGCAGGGATTACAGGCGTGCGCCACCACGCGAAGCTTAAAGACCACCAGTTTTTTACATCACATTGCAGCAAGAACCTTAGAGCCCCTGGTAGATGATGAAAGGGCCAGCGTTCCTGAGGATACCAGAAATGACCATACTGACAGCTCAACAAGCCACAAGCTTGACATTTTTTTTTTTTTTACCTCCCTTCCCTTCTATCCCTCACCTTCTAGATGTCCTCCTCCTGCTTCATCATTAGCACTTTCAGTGGAAAGTATCGCAGAGAGGAGGGAAAAAAAAATATAAGTCCCTCAAAAACATTTCAATAGTTGTCAGCATCTTTTGCAGATTTATAAGAGAGTGATGCAAAATTTTGGCAAAAGAGGATTTGAGCAGGGCATGGTGGTGTATGCCTGTAATCCCAGCAATTTGAGAGGCTGAGGCAGGAAGATCTCAAGTTCAAAGCCAGCCTCAGCAACTTTAGTGAGGCCCTACATACTTAGACGCTGTCTCAAAAGAAAAAATGAAAAGAGCAGGGGATATGGCTGAGTGGTTAAGAGCCCCTGGGTTCAATTCCCAGTACTGAGGGGGGGAAAAAAAGGATTTAGAGTAGCTGTAGAGTTCATTCTTCTAGGGAAATTTTATTCATGGAAAACTGAAGGTCAGAGTCTTGTTCATTTATGAGTAGCATTTTTACTCTGAGTGGAGAATTTTGTGATTTCTAAGCCTTCTCTATAAATGAAGAGGAGAGAATAAAAGAGAAAGAAAGAAAAATATTTCTGATATCTGAGTTCTTTGTAGTTTTTATTGTAATTATTTCCCTTAGTCCCTGGAAGTGCTAGTGGACTTTTAGTTTATTTTGGAATAATTTCCCATCATTTGCTTATCATACAATTGTAGTATCCACACATTAATCTCCAATATGTGTTTATTTCATACTTTTAAGTATGACTGTTCTCTTCAAAATAGCTTGAAGGTCAGCTTTACATTCGTTCCGCTGGTACTTAATTTTCTACAGAGAGTAAATGGCAGAGGCAGAACTAGATATTTGTAGGACAGCCTTAAGGACTTATTGGCACTTTGGAAAATACTTATTTCTAGAGAACTGAATAAGACCAGTGAGTAGAAATTAAGGGGCTAGTCATAGACTTAATGCAACAAATGATCTTCTAATACTCACAGTTGTTTGGTGATGTAAGAGGCACCATGGTAAAGGTGTTAAAGATTGGGTGGCCATTTGCTAAGGATGCTGTGATCCTGGTGACCACAGTAAGGGTTTAGCCAAAAGAAAACTCCTGTCTCTTCTAACTTTGAGATTATCATTAGTCTAAAAGTGTGACTTTTATATAATTAAATTATTTCTCTATTTCTTTTTTGGTACCAGGGACTGAACTCAGACATGCTTAACCACTGAGCAACATCTCCAGCCCTTTTTATATTTAATTTAGAGACAGGGTCTCACTGAGTTGCTTAGGGTCCAAGTTGCTGAGGTACTCTCACGACCCTCCTGCCCCAGTCTCCTGAGCTGCTGGGATTACAGGCATGCACCACCGCACCCAGACCATTTCTCTATTTTGTTTCGCTCAAGTAACCCAGCTTCGATATGCTTATATTCCACTTATTTAAGGTGTTCTTTCAATCTGAAATGCCCTCTTCCATCCCCTGCCTTCTATTCCAATCATGTCCTTCCTTGAAGGATCAGCAGGAGCATCTCTTCTTTAGCCATTATCGTCTCGGTGGTCTGCCATTCCCTGGTTGGTGGAGCATTCATGGACTGCGTCTCCCACATCAGTGTTGAAGTACACACCGCTACTTGTGTTGTTCTCTAACTTTTCCACATGTGCATCTCCTATCTTCTCTACAAAGTTAACATCTGAAAGGAATAAACAGTACAGGGTTTTTCTTATTCCTCCTTCTAAAAAAAAAGATCAAAATCAACTGTGTTTTGTAGAAATGAATAATTTGAGATTTTCAGTGAAGTGCCTCTTTTGTCATTGAAATGAAAAACCTGTGAAACAATCCACTGTGTCAATTTAACAGTCTTTATAGGGTGATTCTTGCCTTTACAAAATGTATTATGTGGATATCTTTCTAGAGCCAGACTGTGGAAACACTTAACTATTTTAGCATCATTAACCTGAATATCTTTGTTCCTGATCTTTTATAAATGTCACTTCATGGCAACATAGAATAATGACACAAGCAGTTTAATTATAGCATGTGAAGGTGGTGCAGGACTTGAGAATGAATTTCATAAAACTGTAGTAATCAAGCAGTATTATTTGACTACCAAATATTTTAGCTCCTTTATCAAAGATCAGTTGAATAGATTGGTGTGGGTCTGTTCAGGACTCCCAGTTCTACTTCATTGATCCATTTCTCAATTCTTTCACCAATGACATAGTGTCTCGATCTTTGTGACTTTATGGTAAGTCTTGAAGTCAAGACTGAGTTTATTCTTCTTCAGCATTGGATTGGATTCTCCATGCAAACTTAAGAATCAGGTTTTCATGGTCTACAAAATGACTTGATGGGATTTTGATTGAGATCATAGTAAATTTGTTGAACAAGTGGCAAGAATTGACATATTAACCATGTCAAACCTTCCAACTTTAGTTAGCTTTTGTATCACTGGGATCAAAAGACCTGATGAGAGCAACATAAAGGACAATTTTGGATCATGGTTTCAGAGGTTCAGGCTTGACAGACTCCATACCACTTTTCATAATGGTTGTACTAATTTACATTTCCACTGAAAATGCATAAGTGTTCCCTTTTCTCTACATGCTCCCCAACATTTGTTGTCTTTTGTCCTTTTGATGATAGCTATTCTAACAGTTTGGGCCTGGTATGTCACTGTGGTTTTAACTTGTATTTGTCCAATGAGTAGTGATGTAACTTTTTCATGTATCTGTTGATCATCTGTATGTATTTCAAGAAATATTGAATATTCTTCTTCCAATCCATGGACAGGGGACATCTTTCCATTTATTTGCCATCTATAATTATTTTTATCAATATTTTATGGTTTTCAATAGATGTTTTATATCCTTATTTAATTACTCTTGGATATTTTTATTGATTCTTTCATGACTGGTTTGATTTCTGAATTTCTTTTACAGGTAGTTCATGGTTAGTACAAAGAAATGTTCCTAATGTTTGTGCATTGATTTTTGTACCCTGCAACTGCTGAATTTATCAGTTATAATATTTTTTGTAGAGTCTTTAGGGTTTTCTACACATAATATCATATTATTAGCAAATGGAGATAATTTTGCTTCTTCCTTTGCTTTTCTTTCTTTTTAGTTACTCCAGGTAAAACTTATAGACAAGAATATACACTTTCAAAAATGTGGCACCCTTGTCTAATTCCTGGTCTTGGGAAAGTTTTCAATTTTTCCCCATTGAGTATGTACTATCTTTCTGTGGGGTTTTAATATACAGCCATTATTGTGTTTAGGTGTGTTCCTTCTATGCCTAATGTGTTGAGAGCTTTCAGTCATTGAAGGATGTAGAATTTGGTCAAATTTTCTGCATTTCCTGAGATGTAATATGATTTTTGTCCTCAGACTGTCAAAGTGTTGCATCACATTGATCTGTTTATGTTAAACTATCCTTACATATATATCCCTTGATCACAGTAAAAATGTCCTTTTAATGACTGGTTGAACTTGGTTTGCTGGTATTTTGTTGAGGGGTTTTGCATTTATGGTCAGCAGGAATATTGTCCTGTGATTTTCTTTTTATGTAGTTTCCTTGCTGGGCTTTGGTATCAGGGTAGTTTTAGCCTCATAAAGTGAGTTTGGAAGTATTTTTTCTTCTTGTTCACTTTTTTATAAAAGTTTCCAAATAACTTAAAGTATAAATTTGAGGTATGATTTAAATGTTTGGTAGAATTCTACAGTGAAGCCATTTGATCCTGGGCTTGGTGCTTTTCTTTTTTCCTTCTTGATTGCAAATATTTGGGATTATTTTTTTTAATATTCTATTTATTTATTTTGTTCTTTTTAGTTATAAATGACAGTAGAGTATAATTTGACTTATTTATACAAACATAGAGTACAATTCATTCTAATTAGGATCTCAGTCTTACAGTTATACATATATAGAGATTCACTGTGGTGTGTACTATGTAAGTACATAGGAAAGTTGTGTTAGAATCATTCCACTGTCTTTCCTATTCCTTTACCCCTTACTTCCCTTCATTCTCCTTTGTCTAATCTACTAAATGTCTGTTCTCCCTTGACTCCTTGTTCTATATTAGCATCCACATATCAGAGATAATTCGACTTTTGGTTTTGGGGATTGGCTTATTTCACTTAGCATAGTAGTCTCCAGATCTATATACTTTCTGGCTAATGTTATAAAGTAATTCTTTTTTTATGGCTGAGAGATTTGGGACTGTTAATTCAATTTCCTTACTCATTGTTGGTTCAGATTTTCTGTTTCTCTCTATTCAGTCTTGGTATGTTGCTTCTAGGAATATATCCATTTCTTACAGGTTATTCAGTTTGTTGGCATATAATGTTCATAGTAGTCTCTTATTTGATTTTCTGTGATATCAGTTGTAATATCTTACATTTCTAATTCTGAGTCAAGCCAAAAGTTTGTTGATTATTTTTATTTTTTTAAAGAGCCAACTTTTAGCTTCATCGATCATTTCTACTGTCTTTGTGGTCTAAACTTACTTCTGCTCTAATTTTTATTTAATTTATTCTACTGATCTTGGACTTAGTTTATTTTTGTTCTGATTCCTGGAGGTACAATGTTTTTTCTTCTTTTGGGGGATAGTCATTTATTGCTGTAAACTTTCCTCTTATAACTGCTTTTGCTGTATCATGTAAGTTTTAATATTTTATTTCCATTTTTATTTGTCTCAAGATATTTTCAATTTCTTCTTTAACTCTTTGGTTGTTTGAAGCATGTTAAATTTCCAGGCTTTACTTGCCTACCTATTAAATTCCTATAGTAGACATTTGTCTTTATTTTTTTTTCCTTGTTTATATGATCCAGCAGTTGACCTCCCTTTCTACATTGAGAAATATGTCAATATGTCACTTCAGTAAGCACAGTGACCCCTTTCTGTGTGGAGACAAAACCAGATTTTTGTCTGCCATATTATCTAATATGCTCTTCCTGAAACTTTGAAACTAGAAAGAAGAGATGAAAAAATCAGAACTTTTTAGAACATATTCTGCCGCCAGGGGCTGGGGATTTAGCTTAGCTGGTAGAGTGCTTGCCTCGCATGCACAAATCCCTGGGTTCAATCCCTAGTACCACTAAAAAAAGGATGTATTCTGCTGGCAAGTGCATGGTATTCAGGGCCCCACAGTGGGTAGACACTGACATCATCAGTGGCATGTTAGAGCCAGGGGGTTTTTGGCTTTGGATGATTGTTAAGATTTCCAGAATTTACATTAGTTTTAAGTATGTCTATTAAATATTAAATAAACTACATATACTATAAACACTGATATAAATATATATATTCAAAGTATAAGTAAATAACAGCAATTTTAAATTCTCATGTTTCTGAGGCTATTTACATATAATTTTATGAGAAATATTTCATATGTAATATAAATGTAATAGTGTGTAATTTTACATATTTCCTAATTCTGCATTCAGTGATATCACATTGGTAGCTTGAAGTCACCCACAGTGAAAATATTTACACAATGAAAATTAGCAAATGTAACAAATCACTTTTTTTAAGTGGTTTTGAAACATTTACTAGAATACCACATCCACTGCCTAAAGGTGGTGATGCCAGGCTCAGTATCTAGTTAAAATGGTAGCACTGGTGTCCTGATCAGGCTCTTTGTCTATGATTGTGTCTATCAGACTCTCTTTGTTTCCACAAAGTTTTAGTCTGATGCTCTAGTTTTCCAAGAGTCTGTGAACTAATTCCTACTCACACGGTACATTTCTTTTCTGCTCAAGTTAACCCATGTCCATTTTTTTTCAAGTAAGATCCCCATCAGGTTTATCTTCAAAGTATATCAGAGAGAGCCAACCCTAACAACCATCAACATATATATATATATGTACCATTGGTTCCATGTACCTCTTATGCTTTAATTTTTACATTAAGCATTGCATTGTAATTTATTTGTTTAATACTTCCATGTCCTTGAAGCTAAGGGCATTGTCTCACTTATCTTTGTTTCCCAAACTTCTATTACAAGGCCTATAACTGAGAAGGTAATAAATAAATAATTGGGTTGTCACTTATTGATTTCATTCATGAGGAAGCTGAGATGGGTCTGGCCTTTATAGACATTGTCTGTAGGTCGTGGGATCAGCACTTCTGAAATGGCTCACTGTACCCTTGTGATTCAGAGAAGGTAGTTAGAAATATGAAATGTGAATCCTTCTTTGTTTACTGTAGCTGAATCTGTATGACTCAGAGACTACATTGAGTAAGGGAGAGGAAAGGACACAGTGATATCATCATTCGGGACCTGAAAGATAATGTCAAATGAACTTTCTACTCAAAATAAAAACCTATGCTAATATGGAATAAAAGGAGAGGGGAGACTCTAAGATTAAAAGGTGTGAACCCCAAATTAAGTCATAAAAACAGTTGAATGACCAAAAGAAAACATTTAATGAAGGGAAAAGCTAAAGAATAAATATATATAGAAAAAAACCTATAAAATATATATGAGAAAACAACCAAGATACAGCTATAATTCTGAGAGGAGCTTTTATTATTTATAAAGGATTTTAAGGACTGAACCTAAACTTTATCCTGTGTTTTTAATAATAAGGCAAAGAGTTCTATCAACATATTTGTAATCCAAATTGGAGAACTTATTACTAGCACACTTCAATCTAATGTGGCCTGATATGGTTTTAATTGACACAATAAGTTTCTCAGTGGGTGAATGATTTATGTAAATGTAAATCCAAAATTATACTCTGATCTTATCAGTCTACAATTACTTTTGAAGTCAACATATGAACTGCATTGTCAAGGGAATAAATCTAATGATAAGACTGCAGGGAAAATTGCTTATCATGCTTGTAAAAGATAAAGGAGTCAATATGAGGTCTGTTACATAGTTTGGTACAACTTTTATTAACTGAACAGGAATTTAAAGGATTTTCCTAACAATCATTTCTGAGTTAACAAATAAGAGTATTATAGCAGACCAGAAGGGATGATAAAGGCTTAAATCCTTAGTATTTGTACATTTAAAAATAAATAAGAGGGAGACAAGAACAGACAGGGCCTCAAAAACAGTAGAGACATATACCTTAATTCCTTCATAAAAAGAGTGAGGACATTATTTTTTTTGTTTTGTTTGTAAGTAAAAATCAACTTGTTCAGAACTCTGAAAATTAAGTAAAGCCTTTCAACTATTCAAGGAGTATTTAAGAAAAATCTGTTAGATCTTGATACACAAAAGAAACCTTAGTACAAAATTATTTCTTTAGAAATTTTTCTTTAGACATTTTTTTGAATTTCTAAAGAGAACTTTTTCTTTAGAAAAAACTTTTTTGTTAGAGAAATTTTGCCTAAGTATAATTTACCTACTATAAATTTCACTAATTTTACTCTAGAACCAATGATTTTGTGTAAATTTAGCTTGTTAGGAAACCATTGCCATAAGATAGTTGTAGAATATGTCCATCACCTCAATAAGATACCTCAAGCATACCACGGATCTGAGAGATACTATAAATGTAAGATGCTTTGAATACCGAGAATTCATACATAGAGATAAACCTTCCTTTTGTGCTTTTCTTCAGATTATCCCAGTCTCAAATCCAGAGTATATTCTTGCTATTAAAGTATGGATTTCTTCATGTTTTTTTGGGGGTGCTAGGGATTAAACCCAGGGCCTCGTGCATGATTTGGAAATGCTCTACCACAGAGTCATAACTCCAGCCCTCTTTGTGGATATTTTAAAGTCTTTTTGAGAACAGATTATTTTTTCTGTATTTTTTCTTCATGTGAAACATTAGATTCCTATGCAGTCATGACTATAACTTTTTCATCTTTAGTCAAGTGATGAGTAAGAAAATATTTATTAAATGTTTGACACATCTTCTGTCCAATTGTTTGAACCCTGCCAATAGTTTGTGATGCTATTTTGTTTTTTAAAAAGATGTTATCTAGAAGTTTTACTTGTGGAAAGAACTGGTGGCCACTTGTGATCATTATTTTAAAATGTTTAAAGGACAGTTACAATATTGTTAAATTCAAATACAAAACATTAAGTTGCATTATTAAAAAATCATCTAATCATTGTTTATATTTTCCTACTTCTGTTCACTAATGGCTTAGGTAGGTGTATATTCCATTAAAGTTATATTTCGTCTATTTCTCCTTGAAAGTCTGATTTTAGTTTGTTTTAGTACTCTGCCATCAGGAACATGAAGGCTCACAACTCCCTTGTACTAGTTTACTATGGTTTAATTTTGGATTATAGCTCTAATAAAATTACATATATAATGATTTTCCTATCAAAAAATATTGACAACATCTAACAACCTATCATGATAAAAAACACTCAATGAACTAAGAAAGGAACTTCCTCAGCATGATGAAAGGCATTTATGAAAACTCGAAGCTAACATCATAATTAGGTATAGATGTGGTATCCCCCAAAAGCTCACGTTTGAGACAATGCAAGAAGTTTGGAGGAGAAATGACTGGGTTATAGCCTTAACCTAATCAGTGAATTAATTCCTAATAGGATTAACTGAGTGGTAACTGGAGGAAGGTGGGGTGAGGCTGGCAATGCGGTATGTATTTTGTATCTGGCGAGTGGAAATCTCTCTTTCTGCTTCCTAATCACCATGTAAGCTGCTTCCCTCCGTCACATTCTTCCATCATGATGTTCTGCTACCTTGAGGCCTAGGGAATGGAGCCGGCTATGCATGAACTGAGGGCTATGCATGAACTGAGACCTCTGCAACCACGAGGCTCCAAATAAACTTTTCCTCCTCTATTCTTCTGGTCAGATCCTTTAGTCACAGTGGCGAAAAACTGACTAAAATAACTAACATAAGACTAACAGCTTTCTAATAGGAGGAACAAGACAAAGATGTTTGCTTCTACTACTTCCCTAGAAACCTGTATTGGAATTTCAAGCCAGAGTAATTAGGTAAGGAAAAAAATAAAAAGCATCTTATCTTAAAAGGAAAAAGTAGAAGAATCTCTACTCATAAATGATGTGTTCTTCTGTATTAAAAAAACAGCTTGAGGAACCCACAAGAAAACTGTGAGAAATAATAAACAAATTCAGTAGAACTGTATGGTCCAAGATCAACATAGAAAAATCATTTGCATTTGTATGCACTAAAAATGAACAATTGAAAAGAAAATTCAGAAAGCAATTCCATTTGTAATAGTGTCAAAAAGAATTCAATACCTATGAATATATTTGACTAAGGAGGCAAAAGACTTGTACACTGAAAATTACAAAATATTGCCAAAAGAACTTAAAAAATGCCTGAACAACTTGGAAGATACTTTGGATTCTTGGATTAGAACATTTAATATTGATAAGATGAGGGCACACCCCAAGGTCATCCAAAATTTCATTATAATTCCTATCAACACCCCAACTACCTATTCTTTTTAAAAAGAGAAAATTTAATCCTAAAAATTCATATAGAACTTCAAGAAACTTTAAATAGCCAAAACAATCTTCAAAAAGAAGAATGAAGTTTGAGGTCTAACTTTTCATTTTTTCTAAACTTAGTATAAAGCTACAGTAATTAAAACAATGGGGTACTGGCATGAGAGTAGACATATACCTCAATAGAACAAATTCAAAATCAAGAAATAAACCCATATTTCTATGGTGAGTTGTTTTTTGAAAAGGTGCCAAGACCATTCAATGGGTAAAAACAGTATCCTCAGCAAATGGGGGAGCTACAACTGGATATTCATATGTGAATAAAAAGTGTAAGACCATTATATCACACCATCTATCAAAGTCCTAAATATAAGGGTTAAAACTATAAAACTCTAGAATGAAACTTAGGGACAAATCTTTATGATCTTACATTTGGCAATTTTTTAACTATGAAACTAAAAGCATCAACAAAGAAAAATAAATTTAATAAAAGTATACAGTTTTGTGAATCAAAGAACTAAATGCTCTCTTTAAAAATCATATAAACAATCAATAAGCTCATAGGAAAAAAATGTTCATCATTAATCATTACAGAAATGCCAATGAAAACCATATTCAGATACCAAATCACACCCTTTATAATAGCTAAAATGCTAGTAATTTAAAAAATATATAGAATATAGCCAGTGTTAATAAAAATGTGGGGAACCTGGAACTTTTATACTAAAATTACTGGTGAGAATGTGTATGGTATATCAATTTTGGAAAACAGTTTGCATTCCCACAAAATGTTAAGCGTAGTGCTACCATATCATTTGGCAATTTTGCTCCTATGTATATACTCTAATAAAGTAAAACAGCTGTTCACATAAAATCGTGATAGTAATGCTATTCACAATAGCTAAAAGTTGGAAATCCAAATGTCAATCAACTGGTGAATGGATAAACAAAATGTGGTTAATACATATGATGAAGTACTGCTGTTCAATCCTAAAAATGAAGTATTGAGAGAAATATGGAAACATTATGGTAAGTGAAAATAGTGAGACACAAAAGGCCACGTATCATATGATTCCATCTACACATTCAGATCAGGCAAATCCACAGCAACAGAAAGCAGAGTAATAGTGCCAGGAGCTGGTGATGAGCAGCTATAAGAAATGACTGCTTAATGGGCAAGTTTCCTTTGGATGTGATGCAAACATTTAGAAAATGGTAGAAAAATTCAGAGGAATGGAAAAAATGTTCAAATATTTTGTAAATTGTAAACCATAAATTAACTAAACTTGTTTGGACTGGACTGGAAAAGTAATACAAATATATACTGCTTACATAACTAAAGCATAAGGACATATAAAATTTTTAAATTTAGTTTTAAAATGGTGGAAAAGAAGCACACACTGAAAAAAAAGAAACAAAAACTAATGTGTCTGTTAATCATCAGACAAAATCTATTTCAAGACAAAAATCAACCTTATTGCAACAACCTTATCTTTTGTAATGACAAAAGATTCAATTCACCAAGAAGAGTAGAACAATTGGTTTTACACCTAATAAATATCCTCAAACTATATAAAGCAAACAATAATAATATAAAGAGAAACTGACATATCCACTTTAGTGGGTCTTCTCAACATACCTTTCTCAATTAAATATGGACAACAGTCTGGAACTAAAGGAAATATTAAAAATATTAAAATCCAACCATTGAGCAATAAATTTACCATTATAGAATGTATTCTTCACAAGCATGCATAGAAAATTACAAAAAAGAAAACAAGTCTTGTCCAGTTGGTCACAGACTAGGGAGCCTAACAAACTTCAAAATAGTTATAGACTGAGTTTTCTCTTTAGTGCTAACTCCCTTGAAATTATTTGCCAGTATCTCTTCTGGGCTCTGGCATCCAATTATCACAAAACCATGCCTTTAAATCAGAATCTCCTTACTGTCAATTTAGCTGAGAGATATGATGGGCTTAATCACAGGGCATTTAGCAAGATAAAAACTCCTCAGCCATCACTCAACATGTCTTCCTTAAATACTATAATAGGATTGTCTCCATAGAATTCAAAAGGCCACCACATTATTAATCATTTAAACTTCTGTTTGATGCATGACCTTAGCATTTCCCTCTATGGAGCTGGCAAGTCAAAATAAATGGAATTTCTATAGATGGGCAAAATTACCATACAGTATCTTATCTTAAAACCAAGGTAAGCATAATGAAAATAATGTTGATAACCACAGCAGCTACTAACTGTTAGACATTCTAAGCACTGGCTAGGTCCCTGATATTTTGTGAATAATAATATTTGTCAAGTACTCACAGTAAGTACCTGACAGTATTCGAAGTGTTTTCTGTGTATTATCTTATTTAATCCTGTGAAGCCTTATAAAGAGGTAGTGTGTTTTCTCCCACTTCTACAGAAGAGGAAATGGGAGTTTGGAAAATTTAAGAGTTGCCCAAGGTCACAAAGCTAATTAGTGGCATTACCGGGATTTATTGAAACTAAGCTCTGCGATGCCAAAGTGTGAGCTGTTAACCCCTCTTATGCATCTTTCTCCACATCTAATTTTTATTCCTTATCATTTTCTTATTAACCTCACATTACAGATGAGGTGAGTGAGACCCAAAAAGGGTAAATTACTTTCCAAAGATCACAGAGATGGTCAGTGGCAGAAGATTCTGTAGAAATTCAGCTTGCCTGGATCCACCTGAGCTCTAACCCTTTGCACATCTGTTTAGACCATAGCCTTGCTGAAGTGCCCTTGCTCTCCCTGGAAAGGAAGGCATGATGTCTGATAGAATCCTTGGCCAATGACTCATGCTTATTCTACCACTGAAATAGAAGCCCTTTTCCTCAGCCAGGGTTCCAAGTAACAGTTGGTTAATTCAAAAGGCCTTTTGGGCAGATAGTCATGAATAATGAGGCAGAGTTCCTTAAATGTCTTATTTTAACTTGAGGTATGTGAAATTGCATGTGTATAAGTCTTTTGGTACAGGGCCAAGGATGCTCCTCTGGCATTAAATGCTAATTGGAACTTGTTATCTTTCTTGCAATAACCACACCCTTAGTGCCTTAGCTAGGATTGTGAAATTAAAGTGAAACTGGAATTTAAGAATATTCAAGAAGCAATCTATTTACAAAATGCCCAATGAAATTTGAAACACGCTTCCAAAACATTTATAGTTGTTTGATATATAGACATATAAGTGACATATGACTATACATATATGTATAAAATACATGAATATATATGTAGTCAAATATCATTTAGTGAGAGGGCTATATTCTGAGAAATGGATTGTTAGCAGATTTCATCATTGGGTGAACATCATAGTGTGGGTTTAGACAAACTAAGATGGCTAAGATATCATGGGGGATATAATCTCATAAGACTACTCTCATATAAATAGCACCTCATTGGAACAGTATTCTAGAAGTACATGACCACATATTACTTACATTACACACAGCACAAATATATGTATCATATCTATGTATTTGTGAATGCATATAAACATGGTAATGTCACTAAACATATATTTAGAATGTGATATGTAGTACCAGTGATTTGTTCTTATCAAGATTTTCCCAGCATTTTACTTAACATTCACAGAAGAACACAGCTATATTCCCTTTTGCACAAATTTATTGGTTTTAGTTATGAAGTATAAAATTCCATTGACTAATTGGGGTACAGGTACAACAAGCTTTAATAGGAGGAGGTGAGTTGAGGCCTGAAAAGAGCAGCCTACTAACTGCAGACACACTACCTGCTCTGGGCATTGGTCAGAATGTTCCATAGAGAGGTTGGATTGGTACTGTGTGGGAATTAAGTACAGGCTTGTTCTGATGGTGGGTATTCTAGTATTTTCTTTTTTAATAAAGCACTGTGCCTTACCTCTTCTGATATGAACTTTTCCACACTTTGCCTGGATTAAAGCCCTCAAACTTCTATAATGCTCTATGTTTGACATCCTTCAAGGAATTCTGAAGTTTTGGAGTTTGAATACATGTTGTTAAAATATGGATGTCAGGAGCCCCAGAGCACCTTTCCCACTCAGAGCCGCAGTACTTCTGCAGCTTTACCAGTTGAAACAAGTCTAGTAACTGTGTTTTCTTAACCTCAGTTGTACCTAGAATCCCCTAAGGGACTTTAAAAATATTGAAACCTAGACCCCACCCCAAGGAGTTTAGTCTGATTAATGTGAGATACAATCTAGGCATCATGTTTTAAAAATTCCCCTGAGTTATTTTAATGTGCACCAAGGTCACTAAAAGGATATAGAAACTCTTAAGGCCCTGAGATGGCCCTTGAGTCCAAACCACAGAGCTTCTCCTCACTGAGCCTAGGAGTCTTCCATTTAAAAGAACACTGGGGAGGCTCACTGGGTTTGATTGTCCATTCAGGAATTCTGTTTTGACTCGGATAAGAGGTATAAGTGGTATGGGGCTGATTTAGCTCACTCCTACCACACACTGGGGGAAGCATGGGCTCATCCCACCCATCTGTGGAAGACTTGTGCGAGGACATTTAGAACAAGGTGTCTTAAGTCAACTCTTGAGCAAATTCTCATCCAAGGCTTTACCTCAGCATTGGCTGATGTGGCGCACATAAAGCCATCAGAATCCTGTAGCCTGAGCTAACCCCTGCATGTCATCTGCCTGCAAGGGAGATGCTCCTGCTTCCTGCTGGAGGGCCCATCCAGCCTGCTTTCTGCCACCATGGGCATTGTAGTGGAAACACTCTTGTTGTGGAATACCCTCTTGCAGTCCTTGTCACCAAGGAGCTGTTGGCTGGAGAAATCTGTTCACCATTCTGGGGTTGGGTTAGAATTATTTTACTTGACTAATCAGTGGCAGCCTGTATTCTCTCCACTAGCACTTGGCAAGAACGGTGATTGGTTCAGAGATGGTTTCTAATGTTTTTGAGTTCTTCACCTAAAATAACCTCTTATTCTACTCTAAGTCATACCATCATGAAAAAAATTTGTGTACTGGGCTAATGACAGCAAAATGGACATTGGCTCCTTAAGGAGGTACTACATCTGTTTTTCTTACTACCTTGTACATAGTAATTGCTCAATAAATATTTGTCAACTGAATTAATGAACATGTAACTGACTAGTTGTTTCTACTTGTTGCCATCTTGGAGATGATGAAGTGAGGCTGTGACAGCTGCCTGGTAGCTGCTTGATAAAGTCTTTAGTCATTTCCTCACATATCCACAGTTGCAGGCACTGACCCACTTCTGGTTGGTAGATAAGCTGGTAGGAATTTGAGAAATTACATTTTATAACCCAAAGCATCGATGGACAGGTATTGACAATTCACCCTAAATGTTTTTAAATATTCCCAGAAGTTTTATTCAAGAGGTTGTTGTACATCTAGAAGAGGCAGTAGTTTAGATTTTAAATAATCTCGGCACATACATCATGCATATTGAATATATGAAGTTCAAAATAATTGTATTCTGTACACAAGCGGTTATTTTTATAAACCAAAGACACCTCGGCTGTAGCTCAATTGCATATTAAAATAATTGAGTGGGAGAATCTAAATGTATTTTTGTTTATTTTTTTAGTGTGACATTCAAATTTAGAATCTGGGCAAAGCCAAGATGTGCAGTAGCATATGCTTGCTGGTTTCTCCTGCTCCTGACATGAAGTCCTTTTTTCTGCATTTCTGAATCTTTCTCCCCAGGAACCTTTCCTTCTATTCTCTAGCCAGTGGCCTCATATTCCCTCCATCTTCTTCTTTCCATTCTAATACTTAATTGGGACATTACCTAACAAATGTTGTCTTACTGGGGTACCAATAGTTTTAAAGTTTAGTGGTATTCTCAGTGGAGCTGTCACATGAGCAGGCAATTAGAGGCCTTTAATCAAAGGAATAAGGCTTTGTGGAATTTCCTGAGCCAATGGACTACAGGGGTTGGAGGCAGAATTAAGGGGAAAGATTGGTAATTTTGAGAGACAATGGTCACATGTCTCTGAAATCAAATCTAAAGCCAGGTTGGATCCAGAGTATCTGGTCCTCAGAGGGCCCAGCCAGAGCCTCATGCTCAGCACTGTAGCTAAGGGCTCCTTTGTGAGATTAAATGAACTAATATAGATAATATATTTAACTTTACATTAGAAACTAGTAAATGTTCACTAAATATTAGCAATGAGTACACCCATGGGCAAACATGCACATACCTAAGAATCTAGTCTGCTCAACTTTGACCTTTTAGGATACCTAAGAAGTAAAGCCAGGGAGGCCCCTGAGCTGGTGCAATGAGATGAGAAGAGATGAGAAGCAGGAGGCAGTGAGAGAGGGATGCTGTGACCACAGGATGCATGCCTGGGAGAACTAGGAGGGCTTCACAGGAGCGAGATTGGCTCATATCAGAATTGACTGGGGCAGATAGTGGGCAGAAAGAGGGAAAGGACAACTGGAACCTATATCGTATCTGGCATTAGCTGGAACTTCTGACTCATCTGTTTGTCATTTTAGGTGTTTGGATTGTAAAAACAGTACAAACAGTATCATCAAAAACAGGAAATTATATTGTAAATTAAATGTGTCCACTGAGTAGGTAACATTTTAAAGCTATTTGTAATTGGCAGGCACTAAAAGAAGACATCTATTCCTGAGTAGGTTCTGTTTTCTCCCTGTGACTTTAATTAGACAGCAAGGGCAGACACATCATTTTTTATTTACCAATCCTAAATCAAAAGAGTTTCTGGAAGCACCAAGACAAACAAGCCTGCCCTAGAATGACACTGTATTGATTTGGTGCTAAACAGAACGGAAGAGTCTTACTAAAACATTTCTGTTCCTCATCATTGAAGAAGACTGAAAAAAGAGAAAGTCTGTACAGTTGTGCTCCTTAAATCAAAGATCTTTACTTGCAGTTTGGAGAAGTCTAGCTGCATATTTCAATCTCGACAATTTGGAATTCCTGTGCACTTCTCTTGCAGAGCAATTTCATAGAGAAGACATAGCACAAGCAAGTATTCTCAGAAAACCCAAGAAGTAATACAGATGACAGCCAGCCATTCCACATCTTGGAGATTTAGCACAGAGAACTGTACTAAATCTTGGGACCCTTGGGACCAGCAAGAGCTGTAACCAAAGACCATTCAATTTCTCTTACTAAGGCAGGAATGTAGATCAAAATTAAAGGATGATTTTCTAAAACAAGTGCCGGTATTAAAAACAAGACAAAGTGTATTTTCTGGTTTAATTTACATCTAACATGACATTCTGTTGATTAATAGACCTACCCTGAGTATTCTGTTTGAATATTTCACTTTCATTACAAGAGACTGAGGAAGAACAGAATCATCATACACAGCTACACTCAGGAAGACCTTTGCAGGAGAAAATGTACAATTGTTCAGTTTTCTTTTTTGCCATGATTGCTCCCGGTGGATGCTATCACCAACCAAAGAATTCCCAGAGGAGCCCCATTTGCGGTGGAGTATAATGCACAGCATGCACAGGATAGCAACACAGGAAAGAAGGAAACAGGGTACCTCCTCTCGGGGGAAGATAATATAGGGTGTCATGCTCTTGGCTATGGAAAAGTGTGCAGGATTAGCTCTGCTTTTCTGTAGCTGTTTTAGGAAAATGAAGCAGAGATGCTTCAACTTTGTAAATCTCCCCTAACATGAATGACTGATTATAGGGCCAGGACAGAAGATGGAGCCAAGAGGAGCTGGCAACTCAATCTTGGCATAAGTGACAGGAATAAAGAGGATTCTAAGGTCAGCACAGGAAATATCCCAGTTCATTAGTTGTTAAGAGCATAGAGCACTAAACAAAACTCCAGAGGTTATATCTGCCTGCAATGTCCCCGGTTTCACTACTGCTCTGGTGACAAGTTTGGTTTCCCTGCTATTTATCTCAAGCCTTGCCTATATATAAACACCCTTACTTAGGCTTACAAGTGCCAAACGCTCCTCTGGATACATTGTGGCTAAAAAATTTAATTATACTCTGTCCAGGGAGATTAATTCCATGTGTAACATTAACTTTTGATTTCCAAACATCTCCTTTTTGGATTAAAACATTTCTAAATTGGGGTTGCAGTGAGCCAACTACGTTACATGCACAAATGGAATTATTTTTCTGTTTTAACAAAGCCTTTTTGGATCTTTTAATACTGAAGTGTATCATCTCTGGGAAATAGGTTTATGAAATATTAGATCTGCCTGATTTCATCCTTCTTTACCCGATTACTGCTTTCCTGACTCAGACCTATCTTTGGAGATACCTGACAGCATCTACCCATCATTGGTACAGAGGATTGTGTCTTTAGATTTTAGTAATTGGTTATTGTCTTTGCTCAGTGAATGCCTCCTTTCAACCTAGTCTTACATAATTTATTTATACAGGCAAGAGTTAATGTACCACATTGCATTAGGTATACTTGTGAATAAAGAGTTTAAGATCCCAAAATGTTAATTGGCTTAGCCAAGATTACCCAGGGGCCAAAATCTTTATTTTTGGCATTACTATTAATTTTAACCATGTCTTTAGAACAGAAAAGGGCTTAGAGACTATTTTCTAAAGTTACTTCTATTCACAGAGAAGGAAGTCAAGGTTATAAAGGTTAAGTGACCTGTCCAAGGGCACACAGCTAATTGGTGGCAGGGTTACTTACAACTAAAGATGGGATTTCAAGGCATTTAGTCCATAGTATATTACAGTAACTCAAACGCACACACAAATTCAACTCATCTCAGAATCTCCAGGTAACTATTTCACTTAATAATCAAGGAATGTCCAACCTTGATGGATATTAGGAAGAGATCTCATTGCTATGATATTCAATTATTGGGCACCCGACTACCTCTGGAAAAGCAGATCTTTCCAGTTTATAATTAGAGTATAGGAACTCCCTTTAAAAAGCTGTAGATTATTATCAAGAATCTTGATAGCTTATAAAACCAGCAAATACTGACTCCCCCCCCAAAAAAAATAACCAAACTGTTCACTCTTCTCTAAAGGGATAGGGAGAGTGGTATAGCTGACCGAGAAAAATAAATCAAACATGGTAAGAGAAAATTTTGTCTTGGGGTGCAGTGTGCAAGAATTTGCTGTGTGGGCAGAGACTGCCATCTGCAATCATGAAGAGCCAAGCCTGAGATTAATAGCCAATATGCTGAGGCCAGGAGAGAAATGCAGAATGACTTAGGTCTTTGATGTATTGGTCAATCACTGAGTGAAGTCCCCATCTGGTGATCTCTTGTTATGTGATGTGCCAAGTCAGCTCTTATGGTGAGAACTGATGAGGTGCTTCTCTTTCCAATTCTGCATTCAGTAACTGCATTGGTAGCATGTAATTATCCATGGCAGGTATGATATATACCATGAAAATAAAAAATACTGCAAGTCAGAGCTTCTTAATTCCCTGGAGAATCAATTGTTAAACATGTACCAGTATACAATTGGATAAATTCTTCAAATAGGCAATATTATGTTTTGTAGTCTGGTACTTGCAATTGAGAGCACATAATTGACACACTTGCTTGGCCTTGGAAAGCTTATTTGTACTATAGTTAACTATAACTCAAATAGTTGAATAGAGATAATCACAATGCATAGCTGCTGATGTGGGATACATTTGAATTAGGGGTACATGTCTCATAGGACCATCAGAGAAAGCCTAGTCACAGCTGTCTTTGCTGGGATTTCCCACTATATTGGGCTGATAGAAGGAGGCTTTGGAGGGGTCATTGGGTGATTGTTCTTTTGTGGCACAGAGGAGGAACTATGAGAGAAAGAGGACTCCCTGTGGTTGACGGAATCCAGGGGTCAGGGGTTCCAGAAAGAGAGCAACAGGACATTTCAAAAGGCTTGGATTCCTGGAGCAAAATAAGAAGCATTATAAAAGTCCTCTAAGGCTGGGATTATGCACTTTTAAGTCACCTATTATCTTATGCTTCTCATCTCCTTTTGTGGGATAAAAGTGATGGTCACATACAAGAAGGGGACATGGGAAAGGCAACCTATGTAGGGTAAGAGCAACACAGTTTCAGTGAAACATAATTCTAGTCTTGCTTGTTTTAATCTCTGTGGATCATGGCTTATTTCCTGTGTTTTAAAATAAAAGTGGTAGACTAAATGTTTTAAGATAAATTATTTCATTTGTAGAGCTATTTCCACATGATGATGCTTACATGATTCTATGAAGAAAGTTGTCACTCTTTTGTTTATTCAACAATTATTTAGAGATTGAAGACATTATTTGCACAGTATATAGGTCTTTGACTTAAGTCATGTGGGAACTTAACCTACTGGAGTCCCTGTTGCCTCATCTGTGAAATGGGAACAATGATTTGTAGCTCATAGGTTTGTAGCAGTGAGTAATGAGATTGTGTTAATGTATTTTATAATGTTTAAACATCAGACATCAAGGAAATCACTATTAGTATCTACTACTACTAGTCATAGGGAGTATTTGTGATTTTGGGGGTGCTCAATATTTACCCTTACCCCCACCCTCTTTACTTATAAGCCAGCTATTCCCTCCGAAGAAAATACTGCATTATGTGTAGTCTTAGGTGGACAGTAGTTATTGATATCAGCCAATAATCGTCACCCCCCACTACTGCCTCGCTTGTAGAATCTGAGCATGACTGGCCAGTCAGACATTACCTCCAGGGACTCTGAATCTTTGAATATAAAGTAGCAGTGGCTGTTTGGAGGTTGGTTCCATTGAAGTAGCCTAAAAGATCATTTGGTCCCTGTTTTGAGCCCATAGCTATGGTTCCTAATGTTTGGTTTCTAGAACTCCCTGAGTTTTAAATTTTTCCTTAATTATGTTTTGTTTTAATTTGTGAATAAAGGTCTTGTCCAAAACTCCCAGATGCATGTCCTTAGCAACAAAAATATGGTATCTTGTCACAAAACATTTGTAGCTTTCTAACTTAGAAAACAAAAGCAGACTCCAAAACATAAACATAAAGCTGTTGGGAGGAAATGGTGTGACTAATGTATATTTAGAATAATATAATGAAGATAATTTTAAGCTCAAAGTGAAAAGGATAATTGTTGGTTCTCATTAAGTGTTCATGGGGACCTGTAGGCTCAGGTGAAAGATGGGCATCCTAAGATAACATGGGAGTAGTTCTATACATCATGAGCATGTGATACTTCTGTTTGTAACACAAATGGGTATAGATGCAAGAAAATCTTTACCAGGCTCTCTCATAGGTATTCCCAATAGATCCTGATGTGATGCTTTGTAAGAGACTTAGAAGACAAGTTCAGAGTTTGAATTCTCTATTTGTGGTTTTTTGGCAGAAGGAAACTTCTGTCTCTTACACAACTTGTTCTGTCCTTTAGCTGTCAAGGTGAATCAGCTGCCTTCCCTAAGCATGTTTGATTGATCGATTGCTTAACATCATTTACTAAGAAATAAATAGTGTGCTAGAATGACATTCTGTATTAGATTTTCAGTAAAAAGAACATAATGCTATTTATTCATGGGCAATATGGTCAAACTATATTTAATTTCACATTATTTCTAATGTTTTCTCAGTTTCTTTTAAATTTGACAAGGATTGTGTGCTACATGAGACAGTGGTATAGAGTCATTGACATCTTTTTGTTGGTATCAAGTATTTTTTTGAGAATCTTCTAGTTCTTAATAATAACATTGATAAAACAAGAAGAAAAAGGATTATAAAGCACATAGAATTTGGAAGATAGTAGTCACTCTGAATTTTGCATGTATTATCTAATCCTAATAGCTTTATGAGTTTGGCCTTTTAATCTAATTTATAGATGAATGAAGGAAAGCTTGGAAATATTAAAAAAAATACCTTTATGCTCACAAAGTCTCTATGTGACACCAGTTCATTTATCTCTCTCCAGAAACATTTCTATACTATGTTAGGGGTCAGAACCTTACTTGAACATTGCCAAAATCTGTTATTTCACTCATCCAATAGAGTAAATGAATAATGGTTTTCTTTGTGAGGAAGCTGCCTTGTGAACTTACCTTCTAAATTCTAGGGAGCAGAATTTTTTTTAATGACTTGTCTTTTATCTTGGTCATCTGTGATTATAGGGAATGAAGAGAATAGGGATAATTTAAAATTAACTTTCCTTTCCCATGGAGTATCATTGCCCAGAATGACCAATTTCAGGATAAGCAGCATACATAGCTACCACCATTGGAAAGTCACAAGGCATATTATCAAGATAGAGGATTTGAAAAGTACTGCAAAAAAATATCCTGCTTTTCCTTGACCTGACCTGCCTTTTTAAATAATATTTTTATTTATTCATTTTTATGTGGGGCTGAGGATTAAACTCAGTGCCTCACACGTATGAGATAAGCACTATACCTCTGAGCTACAGCCCCAGCCCCTTCATTGTTGATTTTTAAAAAATATTTTTTCAGTTTTTGATGGATCTTTATTTTATTCATTTATTATTTATATGTGGTGCTGAGGATCGAACCCAGGACCTCACACGTGCTAAGCAAGTGCTCTACCACTGAGCTACAGCCCCAGCCCCTTCCTTGATCTACGTTTCTCTGAACTTTCAACTATGTGACCTCTGATCAATTGATTGTATTCCTTAAGTATTAATAGTCATCAATAGCACTGCTGTTACCCAGACACAAGATAGGAAATGTAGATTTAAAAAATACATGGACATAACTTGTGTTTAATTTCACCAGAACTGCCTTTATGTTCAATTGACAAGTAGCACAATTCACACATAAGTTGATATATTCAAAACACACAGCAAGCCTATGCATGCCACTGCAGCATTATAAAAATAATGGCTACATTGTGATAGAATTAGATACCATAATTAGATACCATCTTCCTCTTCAGTGTATAATTGTGTGGTTTCTAATATATTGACAGCTGGGAAACCATCACTATTGGCCAATTTTGGAACATGATCATTACTTCAGAAGGAAAGCCCATCTCAATTGGATGTCACTCTCTATTCCCCCTTTACCAGATTCATGGGAAATTCTATTCAGTTTTCACTTCCATTTTCTCTCGATTTTCCTATTATAGAGATTTCATATAAATGGAGTCATGAAATAGTGTTCTTTTATGAATGGTTTCTTTCATTTAATGAGGTTTTTAAGGTTCATCCATAGTTCAGCATATATAGATGCTTCACTTTTTTCCTTTATTTTATTTATTTATTCTACTTAGGTATACATGATAGCAGTGTGCATTTTGATTCATTGTACACAAATGGAGCACAACTTTTCATTTCTCTGGTTGTATGTGATGTAGAATCACAACATATATGCAGTCATACATAAAGCTAGATGCTTCATTTTTTATTGCCGAATAATAGTCCACATATGGATATACCACATTTGTTTATCCATTCATCTGTTGATGAATTTGAATTGTTTCCACTTATTAGCTGTTATGAATAATGTTGCTCTGAACATTCAGGTACAATTTTTTGTGGGTATCTGCTTTCTATTATCTAAGAATGGAATTGCTGGGTTATATGATAAGACTCTGTCTCTCTCGCTCTGTGGGTTGTCTTCATATCCTTCAAGGTGCTTTTAAAGACTGATTCTAATTTTGAAATTTTGATAGAGTTCATTTGTTGCTTGTGCTTTTTGTGTCAGATATAAAAACCATTGCCAATCTGAGATCATGGAGATTTATACATGTTTTCTTCTGTGAAATTTAGAGTTTTTCCTTTTATATTTAGGTCTATGATCAGTTTTGAATTTTTACAAATGGAGCATCATAGGGTCCAATTTCATTCTTTTGCATGTGAATATCCAGCTGTCTCAAATCATTTATCTAAAAGATACACCTTCTAAATTGAATCCTGTATTAGTTTCCTAAGGCTACCATACCAAATGCCACAAACTGGGTGACTTAAAGCCATAGTAGTTATTGCCTCACAGTTCTGGAAGTTTTAAGTCTGAAATCAAAGTGTTGATAGAGGCATGTTTCTTCTAAAATCCTTAGACAATTCACCCTTCCTAGAGATTTTGGTCTTTGCTGGCAATCCTTAGTATTTCTTAGCTAGTAAAGCATCATGCCAGCCTCTTCCCTGTTGTCATATGGCTGCCTTTTCCACCTATATCCCTTCTCTTTCTGTAAGGAAACCAGTCTACCCTACTCCCGTGTGACCTCATCTTAACTAATTACATTTGCAATGATCCAAGTTCCAAATAAGGAAGCATTCTGAGGTACTGAAAATTAGGACTTCAACATGTCCTTTTTGGGGGACACAATTCAGTCTGTACTCTGGCTTCCCAAAACTCATGTCATTTATAAGAAAAATAGTTCTGTTCCAACCCAACATTCCCAGGAGTATTACCCATTCCAGCATCAACTCTGAGTCCAAAATCACATCTAAAGGTCACCAACTCAGAGTCCCAACCTTCATCGCCTAAATCAGATGTGCGTGAGACTCATGGTATGATTCATGCCTGGAGCAAAATTCCTCTTCATCCATGAATCTGTGAAAGCAGATAAAAAGTTACCTGTTTCTAAAATACAATGATAGGACCTGTCAGTATAGGCCAGGCAGTCCTCTTCAGAAAGAAAAAACTGGAAGAGAGAAAGGGGTCACAGATCACAAGTCTGAAGCCCGTCAGGGTAAACTACATTAGATTTTGAGGCCCAGACTAATCCTCTTTGACTCAATGCTGTGTCCTCTTGAACTGCAAAGATGGCAGCCTTCCCTTCCAGGTCCTTGAGAATGGCAACTCCACCTTCACAATCACAGGAGACACTGCATCCATGGCGCTTTCTTCAGGGTCATTCTTCCTTCTTTTTTCCGGGCTCTGTCCCTTTCAGTCCAGACTAAAAGTGTTTCTGCTAACAAAAAAATCCACAAATTTGGTTGTTCTCTCATATAATTCTTGGGCACCTAAGCCATCAGACAAGAGAGTCCTCTGAATGACTTTCCTGAATAACCACATCTCCCTCCCTCTTTTTGGCTTCTGTTGAGGTCCACAAGTTACACACCTAATTTTCTTCTCAGATGGTTATTCAGCCTACCCTGAGCCCTGTTCATGGAGTACACTACCTGAAAAAGTTTAAAACTTTCTGAATTGTTGAGTACTCCTTCCCATTTTTCATAACAATTTATTCCTCCCTTTCTATTGATCTACTAATATTTTATTGTAAGTGACAGGAGAAGCAAGTTACACCTCCCATACTATGCTTGGATAGCTCTTCAACTAAAAGTGCAAATTCATCTCTTACCAGTTCTACCTCCACTTAAAAGAAAAACATATTTCTGTTAAATCCTCTGCCATTGTATAACAAATGTACCTTCTTCCAGTGTCCAATAGTGTGCTCATAATTTCTAAGATGCAACCAGAAGCACTTTAGAAGTCCAGCACTCTTCTATTTGAGATTATGTGTGTCTTCTCAAAGATGATAGAGGCTTTCATAATTTTCTCTTTGTGTGTGGCTTTCATCAGTTTCACTGTTTCTAGGTATGGATCTGTTTTCGTGTATCCTACTTTGAATTCATTGAACTTGGATGTATATATTACTTGGTTTTTAAAAATTAAATTTGGGAAGATTTCTTCAAATTACTTTGTCTCTCTCCCTGTCTCCCTCTTCTCTCTTTGTGAAATTCTCTCTTTGTGATCTTCTCTCTTGTGAAATTCTCAAAGTAAATGTTGGTATGCTTTGGTTTTCCACAGGTTTCTGAAACCTCAAATTCAATATTCTCAATGGTTGTATCTTCTAGTGCAGTGACATTTTTTTTTCCTCAAATGTACTGTTAAATCAGGCTAGCAATTTTAAAATTTTAGTTATTATACATTCACCAGTAGAATTTCTACTTGTTTTCTGAATGTTCTTTATTTGCTAAGGCTTTGTTCTCATACATTCTTTTGATTCTTTAGCCATTGTTCCCTTTAGTTCATTGGACAAATAAAAGTGGATTTAAAGTCTGTGTTTACAAAGTCTAAATATGAGCTTCCTCGGAGACGCTTTCTGTTTGTTGCTTTTTCCTTTGCTTGGACCATATTTTACTGTTTCTTTGCATGTCTCATATTCTTGTTAAAAACTGGACAGTTAAATAATATCACATGAAAATTTTGGAAATCAGATCCTTTTCACCCCTTTTAAGGTTTGTTACCACTGTTGTACTATTTCTGTCAGTTATTTTGTGACTTTCTTAAGTAGTTTTGTAAAGTCCCTATTCCCTATTTGGGATGGCCAATGGCATATCTGCTCAAAGAGCATAGTGGTCAGCTAATGATAGCTGCTGATAAATGACAGATAATGATAAATGACAGTTTCCTAGAAGCCTACACCAGTGAACCTCCCAACCTTTGCTAGGAGCTCTGTGTGTTGGGCATGCCTCACTCCTCCAGCAGTTTGCAACTTGACTTTAACTTCACTTCCAGTTTGTACAGGTTGGGAAGAGGGTGAGAGTGAACTCAGAGGTTGGGTTTTCCTGAGCACATGTCGGGTCCTGCATGTGTGTAGCCTTCTAAGAATATGTCTAAACTTTACAAAGGCCACACATACACTTCATTCTCAGATTTTACTTTACTATTAATGCTCTTTATTAATGCTGTGCCATTTTTATGGATTATGCTGATTTCTCTTCATAATGCATGAAGGATTCATTTTGCAAATACTATATTTTTTAAACAATTTTTAATAATATTGAACTATAACAACACAAATGATGTAAATTTCCAAAACTTTAGCTTAATAATTTCTAATAATTTTCCAATTTATCTAGTCTGTGAGGAAAATCACTCCTGTGGTCCCACACAATTCTTAATAATAAATTCCCCTAGTATAGCAAAGTACAAAGATAAAAATTAAACAATTGCAACAATTCTTATATTCTGCAAATCTGTTTAATCTTTAAATTCATCAATGCTCATGATAATCCTTTTTAACAAAGTGTTTAATTCCTGCATTTTTAGGTTGATTTAGCCCTTAAGTGGCTATATTCCATTGAAAAGTAATTATATTTCTGAGAAAAAGAGCAGGTTCTATCATATCATGTTTGGTAAAATCATCTAGTTGCCTATATATTTGTTGGATATATATATGTATATATGTATATATCTATAACATTTAGATATAAATTATATATAGCATTTATATATAATATATAAATATATATGTAATTATTCTGAGGCACAAATTAATGCCAGATTATCTTTAGGCATTAAATAAACCTGTAGAGAAATATAAGATCAGTCTATTATTGTTTCCTATAATTTTTTTTATCCTCTGGATACCAGAATTCTTTTTTTCTTAAATTACAATAGTTTAAATTAATTTTGTTATTTTTTTACATCTCTACTTCAGGATCATTGATTATCATTATGTTAGATTATTGTATACCTTTTTTCAACACCCATTGGCTTCATTATTGATCTTTGGTCTTTTCTATTTGCATTCACTTTTCCTCTAATTATATCAAGATTTTGATCCATGCCAACAATTTCATTTTTAGCAATGCCTGTTCTCCCCTTTTCCATTTTTAATTTGTTTTAGATCATTAATTTCATAAATGTTATAAGCTAGTTTTAAATTTTATTTTCTTGTGTAATATCACATTTGAACTTTCATTTTATTGACTTTAATCTCATCATTAAGCTCTGGCTTTATTGACTAGTCTGCGTAGGAGTTTCTACTACTGTTCCAGTTATGAAAAACTCATTTTCCATCTTGGGTAACTATTTCTTCCGGGCTGAGAACTTTGATTTTTTTTCTTGCTTACATTCATGTGCCCTCTTTTTGACTGTGGAATGTTTCTATCACTACATGTTATTTCTTTTCATTTTGGTCATGGTTGGACAATTCTGCTCATCTAACCTATTTTCTTTGGATCATTTTTTTCATCCCTGAGCTAGCAATTGAGCCCTTACCACCTCTAGTCCTGCTCAGTGCAGGTCCATTGATATGTGTTCCCTGTGTTCTCTGAATCGCTGCCGTCTGTGCTGCCAGCATTTTAATCCATGGTTTCCAGTACTGCTGTGATGAATAAAGTGAGAGACCGCTGGTAATCCATCTCTGCTCTCAAGGGCTTTGGCACATAAATAATGCACTTCACTTACGTGAAAATACCATTGGTCAAAAATGACATATGGCTTCAACATATCTACATTAGCAACTGAAGAATATAGGGGAATTTAAACAATACTCATCATTACAGTCTCTTCAATAGTGCTCAATATATAGTTATTAAGAATGCTTTTCTGTATTTCTCTGCTTTTCTTTCTTCCCTGTTAATTTAGTTGTCTGACGCATGCCCCTCATGAAAGGAATATTACAATTTTCATGATTAAATCCACCACTTTAGCTACTTGAGCACTGAGAGAGCTTCTTTTTTAATGCCAATTGTTCTAATAAATTCCCAGACAGAGATCTGACTAGTCTGACTTAGGCCTATCCTTCCTCACTCAGATAATGACTGTGGTCATGAGAACCCAGTGTTTTGATTGACCAAGCCCGTGTCATGGGTCCTTTCCTAGACCTTAAGGTACCGTCAGTCACTCTCAAATCACACAGATACAGATGTTATAAAGGAAAACTGGGGTGTTGTCCTCAAAGGAAAATGAAGAGATTCTGGGCTTCAAATAAAACAACAGGTATCCACTGCATGTTGCAAAGTTTATGAGCTGTTCAGTGTACCTTTTGTATGAGTATTTCTCCAATAGCAACCTGTAGTTACTCTTAATATTCTGCAAACCACAGACTTCTGTCTTTAATGATAATTAACACCTGAAATTTATTTTAAGTGATATGTATAGCTGTACGAATGTAACATCACATTCAATTTTATTAAATATTTGGTATGTAATATTTGCATCATTATGACTATGATAATAACAGAATTTATTGAATTCTTACAATGTGTAATCTGTTTTCTGATATTATTAGTGTCTTGGATAGGATTAAACTTGGATTTGTTTCACTCCAGTTTTTTTATCTCATCATTGTTACTTGACTCTGTTTTGATTTCACCTCTGCCTTGTTTATTTCAAAATGTCTGTGAAATTTGCTATTTTTCTTGTTTTATTCTTTCTTTCTTCCTGTTCTTCCTCAACCACAATGGTCAGTTATAGGCTTTATTCCTTATTTCTCCTGTATCAGCATGGTTTAAATTAAAAGCAAGGAGTCCATATCAGGGATGTTGCTCCTAAACTCTATGTGAAAGTTGTGTTGTGTTTGTTGCTGGTGAGATGCTCAGTTAGCACTCTGTGAAATGGCTTACCACACACTTGGTGGTTATGTCCTCTTGTAACATGAATTATAAATAAGAGGCCTTGTTTACATGAAAAGTAATGTGTGAAGTGTGTATTACTCATTTTTTCTAGGATAATATATTAATATTTAAAGAAGGTAGTTTATTATGAGATTATCATTAGATTTGAAGTTGACAGTTTAATTGCCTATTGTCTCTGAAAGTGAGCAGTTCTGTGTGGGATACAGCTTTGTCAAGTTGATATTTTGTCAAAAATTATTCAGAGGATCTTGGAATCCAGAGGAGTATTAGATGTTAATGTCACTATTGAATCCTATTGTTCTAGTGTTCTGTGAAGGAAAAAAAAAGTCTATAAACAACCATTCCAAGTTTGTTTATATACCCACAACCAAAATGGTTATGCATATTTATATGATCTAAAGATATGAGAATCCAGAAAGGCTGTCAAAACCATTTAAGGAACACTCATGAGTTGAGTTCTGCATCCCCAAAAGTTATGTTGAAGCCCTACCCCCAAAATGTGCCCTTGTTTGGAAATACGGACATTGTAACTAAGTGAAAATAAGTTTACTGCAGTAGAGTGGACCTCTAATCCAGTAGGACTGGTGTCCTTATAAGGAGACTGCTGTGTGACAACAAAGGCAGAGAAGCCTTATGCGCCTGCAAGTCAGAGAAGACCAAAGACTGCTAACAAACAGTCTGACACCAACAACTGGCAAGGATTGCCCTACAGTTGCAGGAAAAGCATGGC
>CM053404.1:106959794-107070700 GCA_028644305.1 Xerus rutilus
TGTACATAATGTGAGGTTTGTTATCACATATTTGTACAAGCACACAATATAACATATAATTTGGTCAATATAATTCCCCAATACTTCCCCTTTTCCTCCCCACCCCCTGTCCCCAATCCCTTTCTTCTACTCTACTGATCTGCCTTTGGTTTTCATGAGATCCACCTCCACCTTTCCTTTTTCCTCTTTAGCTTCTTTCCTGAGAGAAAACATGATACCTGTCTTTCTAAGTCTGGCTTGTTTGATTACATTGTGATCAGAAAACACACAGGATAGGCCTGGGACTGCCCCCAGTTCTACTCCAGAGTTCCTGTCAACCAGGCAGGAGTGCAAGAGATGGCCCAAAACTGCCTTCAGGGACCATCTAGGGAGCCCAGCCAAGGCCACTCCCACTGCCCTCTTGAGGTACTGCCACTACGGCCGCCAACTCAGCAATAAAAGAGAATAAAATTATGGCATTTGCAGGTAAATGGATGGAGTTGGACAATATCATGCTAAGTGAAGTAAGCCAATCCCAAAAAACCAAATGCCGAATGTTCTCTCTGATAAGTGAGATCCATAATGTGGAGGAGGACACAGGAAGAATGGAGGAACTTTGGTCACAGGAGTGGGAGGGGGGAAGGGGCATGAGGACAGTACAGATGGTGAAATAAGATGGACATCATAGCCCTAGCTTTATGTGTGACTGCATGTATGTTGTGATTCTACATCACATACAACCAGAGAAATGAAAAGTTGTGCTCCATCTGTGTACAATGAATCAAAATGCACTCTGCTATCATGTATACCTAAGTAGAATAAATAAATAAATAAAATTTTTTTAAAAAGTGGAGCATTCAGAAGATAAAGTAAAAAAGAGGAATATCAGTATTAATGTCTAAAACCAATATTCAAATTAACATAATCAAGCTTGAAAAGTACCTCTTTAAATTGATACAGCTTGAGTGCAGAAATGAATTCCAACATAAAATTAAAGTAGTCACAGAAAATTTGCCCTGTTCTTTTAGCTTAGCCACAGCAAAAGTTTTAAATGATCTTACTGATATGAAACTTTTGAAGAAAGCAGACCAACAAATGAAATAGAATCTAATTTCTCATAAACATGAAGATGGCAAAAGATTAGGTAAGATAGTTTTCCTAGGGAAGGAAAATAATCATAAGGCTGGAATGTGGATTTAAAAATATATGAAGATATAGAACACTTTCAAAACTGCCTTATTGAACAGAGAGAAATAATCTTTACTGAAAAAATATGTTGATATTTGGCAAAACCAGCCAAAAGTCTGGAATGATAAAAGTAGCTCATATTTACTAAGGCTTCAAGAACTCAGACTTACTTGGAATTAACTTGACAAAAAGAATACACTTTTGTAAAAATTGATTATAAATTTGCAAACATTATTTGGCCTTAAAAATATTCCAAGGTGGAGAGTTAATAGTTATAAATAAAAATTATCTCTGGTTAAAAAAAGAAAAAAAAGGGGCTGGGGTTATGGCGCAGTGGTAGCGTGGTGGCCTAGCATGCAGGAGGCACTGGGTTCGATCCTCAGCACCACATAAAAATAAAATATATTCTGTTCACCTACAACTAAAAAATAAATATTTAAAAAAAAAAGAAAAAAAAATACACAGGATATCGCTGGGTACAGTGGCGCATGAGTATAATCCCAGTGGCTCAGGAGGCTGAGGCAGGAGGATTGTAAGCCAGCCTCGGCAATTTAGCAAGGCCTCAAGCAACTTATTGAGACCCTGTCTCTAAATAAAACATAATAAAAGGGCTGGGGACTGGGATTGTTGCTTAGTGGTAGAGCACTTGCCTCACATGAATGAGGCACTGGGTTCAATCCTCAGCACCACATATAAAATAAATAAAGATATTGTGTCCATCTACAACTAAAAAAAAATTAAAAAATAAATAAAAGGGCTGGGGATGTAGCTCAGTGGAGTGTCCCTGGGTTCAATCTCTGGTCCAATAAAAAGAAAATAGATAGGATATAATTTTTATTTTTTAAAATTTGTTAAGACTTGTAGCCTAATAGGGTCTATTCTAGAGAAAGTTCTGGGCATTGATGAAAAGAATGTATTCTGTAGCTGTTGGGTGGAATGTTATGTAAATGTCTATCGAATCCATTTGTTCTACTATATAGTTTCATTCTAATGTTTATTTTTTGTCTAGATAACATGTCTTGATGAAAGAGGGGTGTTGAAGACACTACTTCTTAGTGTATTGGATCCCATCTCTCCCTTTAGATGTAACAGTGTTGGTTTGGGGGAATTGGGCCCTAACATTAGGTACCATAGATTTACAAACATTGTATCTTCTCTTTGAATTGACCCCTTGGTTATTATATATTGACTCTTTTCTTGAAGACAATCTAAAATTCTCTTTTGTCAGATATAACTACTTCTGGTTCATTTTAGGTTTACATTTGCTTAGAATACCATTTTCCATCCTTTCTCTTACTAGTAGTTTTACTAGTAAATGAATTTCTTGTAGGCAATATTGTGTTGTGTCTTATTGTTTATAGTCCACCTATAATTTGTAATTATAGAATTTAGTACATTTATATTCAAGGTTATTATCACTAGGTAAGGATTTCTTAATCATTCGTTGATTTTCTTCTAATTGTTTTGTATATTGGGTTTTTTTTCTGCCTCTTGCTCGTCTTTGCTTATGTTGATAAGTTTTGATTCTTTTGTGTGTCTACTCTTTCAGTGGGATTTAGACTTGTACATGCTTTCATGATAGTAGTTATCTTTCCTTCACTTCTTGATGTAGGACTCCCTTAAGCATCTTTTTGTACGTATGTTCTGGTGGTCATGAACTCTGTTTTTGCTTGTCTCAAAAGGTCTTTAATTCTTCTTCATTTCTGAAGGAAAGTCTTGCTGGATATAGTATTTTTGGTTAGCAGTAATTTTCTTTCAGGACTTGGAACACATTCTATTCCGTCCAGGCCTATTTTCTACTGAGAAATCTGTTAGTCTAATGGGGCTTCACCTCAACAAGACTTGGTGCTTTGCTTTTATAGATTTTACAATTTATTTTTTTAGCTTGTACTTTTAACAGTTTGATTATAAATAATATGCTATGTTGAATATATTTTCTGTTCATGTGTGTTTGGGATCCTATAAGCCTCTTTTATCTGAATGTCAATATCTTTCCCAAAAGTAGGGGACTTTTATGTTACTATTTTATTGAATAGATTTTGTATGCCCGTGACTTATTTTTCTCCTTGGAATATGCAACGAGAGTAGATATTGTTCATTTAATTGTATCTTAAAGGTCTTCCTTTCTTCTCTCCTTCCTTCCTTCTTTCTTTCCTTATTGTTTATCTGGGATATTTTAAAGTCCTGTCTTCAGGATCAAATATTCCTTCTTCTGATTGATCTGGTGTGTTGTTGAGGCTTTCAACTGTATTTATGCATCTTTTTCTTATTGATATCTTCATTTCTAAGATTTCTATTAGGTTCTTTTCCAAAACCTCTTTGCTAAATTTGTCATTCATATTCTGTGTAGTCTTCCTAATTTCATTTAAATGAGTCTCTCTTTTCTCTTGTGTCTCATTGAGCTTTTTATAATCATTATTTCAAATTATATATCATAAACTTTGTTCATATTGATTTTGTGGGGATTGATTGCTAGTCATTGTGTTCTTTTGGAGTCATTTTATTACTTTTTTTTCATATTATATTCCTATGTTGAGATTTGTGCATTTACCAGATCAGTTATCACAAGCACTTATTGGGGTGGCTTTCTTAGTAAGCAGCTTTCTCTTGAGGATTTGTCTTGAGGTGTCAGTTTGTCATGCAATATTGATTGCACAGTGCACCATAGTGTATTCCCTCTAAAGCTTCGTTGGCTGTAATTAATGGCTTTGGGCACGTATGTACTGTAGAAGAGTCAGACCACTGTTTTTATGGGTTGCTTAAGAGTGGGAACATTCAAGTGGCTCAAGTAGGTATGGCTAAGACATGTGGCTACTCCTAGGAGTAGTGGCCCCAATGTGTAATGAAGGTTTCCTCATGTACTGTTGATAACTCTGTCACCAGGGCTCACACTGGTAACCCCAGCAGGGGTGAGGGGGCTGAAGCACTTGTCCTCTAATTAGTCAGTGGTATGGGACAAAATACATGAGGAGAGGTGGTGGCAGGAACTTTAGCATCTCCACATGGTATTCACACCCACTCCTTGATACAGTGTGAGTGTGGGGTGGCAGTGGAAAGCACGCTGTTTCTCTCTGCCACTTCAGTGACAGTGTGGGCCCAGGAGTGGGACAGAGGCTGGTGCCTTTTTGATGATAGCATACATGCAACTGGAGTCTCAGATTTGCTCGAAACTCCCTCACTGCTTTGTGAGTGTGGCAGCAGTGCAAACGGTGGCCGGGCATCCCACCTTGTCAATAACAGATGTCTGAGTATGCCACAGGGGTGGAGTGTGGGAGCTGTCTGGGTACCTGCCTTGGATTGACCGGGTGCAGATCCACATGGCTATGCATGCTCTGGTTCTCAGAGGGCAAGACCCCCTAATCTCCTTGTTCTCTGTCTATTCCCCTCCATGTTGTAACACTTGTCCCCTGCAGTGACAAGTGTTCTTGATTAAGGAGAACTGGATTAAGTTCTCTCTCCTGGATTAAGGAGAAAACAGTCATCCTTTGATCCAGTGCAATGGAATGCCTGTGAGGTCCTAGAGATGGGAATTTGGAGAGGTTTCTGATCCCTATACCAGTCCAAATTCACACATTAGCTTATTTATCCAGATGACTTCCGGTTAACAGATTGGAGGCTCACTGGGAGAAGATGTGAGATCCTTTTCCAAAGAAAGGTTACTGTGAAGATTTGGGGTTACTTATCTAAGTGGACTGCAAAGCCGTGGAGACTTTGAAACTTTCCAATCTCTAGGATGGCTAGCATCCACGCCAATATAATTTTCTGGCTCTCACTTTTACTCTTACCCTGTAAAGGGGAGTCTCCCATTCCCCAGGTGTGGATCCAGGGTGGCAGGATGTTTTGTTTCCTTTTTTATGCCCTCATGCCAGGTTTCCGAATCTTAAAAGGTTCCATTCTTTCAGGCTGATTTCCAGTGTTCTCATATAGTCACGCACCTCAAAATGCAGCTATACACCTGTTACTTTGGTTCTCTGTGGAGGAAGAGATGGGTTCTGGTCACTTCTATTAGGTCATCTTGAATTGCTCTCCTGTTTCATTCCTTTTTAAATACTGCTTCTGTTTTCTCACTTGCCTTGTTTTAGCATGAAATAGCCTATTGTCTCTCTGTATGTGTCCTTTATCTTTTGCCACTTTTGAGATGTTTCTCTTAGTTGCTGGTTTTAATCAATTTAATTATGCTATAGTGTGGCTTTCTTCATGCTGCTTATGCTTGGATTATGTTAAGTTTCTGACATCTGTTAGTCTAATTTTCACTAAGTTTGTAAAAAGTTTTGGCCATTATTTCTTCCTTTTTAAACAATTACATGTGTGTGTATTTGGCTGCTTGAAAGGGACCACCGACTCACTGATAACTCAATTCATTGAATCATTTTTCTCTTTCTTTTTGGATAATTTCTATTGCTATGTCCTCAAGTTCACTAATATTTTCTTCTGTAATTTCTAATATATCATTAACCAATTTATCAAGCTTACTTTAATTTTTAGATTTTCAGTTTGAGTGTCTCTAATACCTTCCATATTGCCACTTAATATGTTCACTATTTCCTACAGCTTCTTAAATATACTAAAGTTATAATTCTTTGTCTCCCTCCTCACCAATTCTATCAGCAGTGTCATATCCAGGTTAGTTTCTACTGACTGATTTTTCTCTTCATTATGAGTTGTATTTTACTATTTTTCTGCATGTCTAGAAGTTTTTAATATCAAGCAGATAAAAACAAATTCTATATTGTTGGGTACTGGATATTTTTGTATTCCTATAAATAATGTTACCCATCATTCTAGAATAAGTTCCTGGAGAAAGTTCAATCTTTGGGGTATTAATTTTAGACTTTGTGAGACAATATCAGAGCAAAACTTCACCTACAATATTTCCCCCACTGAGTACTATACTCAATGCCCCTCAGTGATTGGCTTTCCATTCTTATTGATTAGAATAAGAACTATTCCTTTAGCTTTGTGAGCTGAGGTGATTATTATTTTTTAAAATTCTAGGCTCAAGTAGTTTGCTCACACATATGTATTGGTCAGTTTTCTCATATATACTTATGATAGATTCTCTGTGGTCTTATATCTCTATAACTCAGCCCTGTAAGCTCTATCTTCCTTGACTTCCTTGGACTAACAATTCCATTGCTGCAGCTCATGGAGACCACAGGCTCTGCCTGGTTTGTTTCCTCCTGCATGTCATTTGGAAACTCTCCCAGATAATGAGATGGGCTAAGGCAGTTAGTGCTTCCCTTCTTTGCTTCCCACTTTTCAAACATAACCATAATACAGTGTCTTCAGTTTTCAAAGATATTTTGTCAATTTTTTTTCTTCCAAGTGAGAGAATAAACCTGTCCTTGTCACTCCAATGTGTTTAGAAGTGAAGTCAGAAAATACTTTTGGTTCTGGAGCATACGTCAATGTATTTTCCCTGATAATTCCTTTCACTCTTTTTGTTCCTTAACATCAACTCCTCTTTTAAGAAGCTGTTTGATATAATGAAACACAGTATCCTAAAAGGTCCTAGCAGACATGAATGAAAGCTTGCTTAACGGAATAGGGTATGGACTGGTCACCAAAGGCGCACAAACAGTATTATGGGACTCACAGAAGATAAAGTATTAACAGGTAATAGCTAAGACGTGGTGTCCAGTTCTCAGGATCTCATAGTTCCACAACGCCGTGGAACTTGATGCACCCCAGGGAAAGAGAGAGACACCTAAGTTGACTGAAATTGTATTGCCTTCAACACCTCAGAATACATTTGAATTATATAACTCTCTACCTATACAACATTGGGCACCATCGACACAAATGCACCTGTAGGAACAAAGCTGTTTATTTTGGGGAGGAGAATGGGAACACGATGACACATTAAATTTTAGTCATGTGGAATTGAGATGATGGTGACTTGCCAGAAATGTGTACAGGTTAGGGAATTCCTATGGAGATGAAAGAGATCCCTGAGGAAATTAGAGTAAGAAGAATGAAAGCAAAAAATGGTGGAAGAAAGCAGAGAAAAAAAATCATGACAAAGCAAGTTAAGTTTCACAGAACACTTTCAAGGAGTGGATATTGGTAGAGTTAGGGGGATGGAAAGGTGTATCACGTTGGGGTAGAATATTCACAGCATGCATGCCAACACTTCTACCTCCTGCATCCTTAGCAGCCAGAGTTGAACCATGACATTTTTTTCAATGGGGGCCAGGCATATCCTCACAGTTCTCAATTTAGTTTTCTAAGTTGCCAAGATGAAATTGGTTAGCATATTATGTCTAATGGTAGGGACTCTGACAGGTGACTTGACACTGGAAATATGTTTTTCTCTCTCCCATGTCAAAGAAATCATTATCTTGCCTACGAGACATGCCAAGGACTTTTCTGATCAATTTCACTTTATTTAGGAACTTGAGGAAAAAATGACAAGAACAAAAAAAACCCCTCAGTTCCTAATAGTGACTTATATTTGTACAGGTTTTCACTGTTTTTTTTTAATATTTTTTTTTTAGTTGTAGATGGACACAATGTCTTTATTTTATTGCTTTGTATGTGGTGCTGAGGATCGAACCCAGGGCCTCACACATGCGAAGCAAGCGCTCTACTGCTGAGCCACAGCCCCTTCACTGTTTTTAAAGCATGCAAATCTCAAAATAGATTTGTATGATAGTATATGTAAAAATTAGTTACAATTTACACCTAGGAAAACTGAGGATGGCAAAGTTGAATAGTTTTCTCAACATCATATAGCAGAATAAAGTGGCAAAATCAAGGCACACAAAGAAATGTATTTCTTAGTTGTACTCTCTTTTAGTGTAATTGTTTTGCATCACTGAGCAGACAAGGGTTCTATTTTTATTTCCCCCTTCTCATCCTGAACTCTGTAAGTCAGATAAGGCAGAATTGCTCTGCTTACTATTAAGAAATATCAAATAATTCAGAAGTTTACTTGTGAAAATCACTTGATTGCTCAATGTATATTTGCTGTCTTGTGTAATTTAGTTTTCTTAGCAATGCTATGAAGTAAATGTTGTATTATTTGATGCATGGAAAACATGAGTTTGGGGGGTTTAAATAACTGAGAGGAGATGTTTAGTTGATGGAGTTGGAATTCTAACCACCATAGTGAAAAAACTAATTCTATTAGAATTTCTCTGGTCCTCAACCTCTTTGAACTAGAAAATTTCTAACAAAATTCAGTCCTTTACCTATTCACCCCTCAGGCATTTATTTGGACCCTCAGACACCATGGCAGGAACCATGAAAGGTGCAAGGCATGTCTGAGCCTTCTGTGAGTTTGTATTTTGGTTTTTGTCCTCTACTGGAGACCCAAATCCCTTGACCACTAGTTTTCCTTAACCTGCAAAGTCATTCATCACCCCTAAAAAAGTCAAAATGACTTCTGTTGTTCAGTCATTGGTTGTTGTCCGAGGCAATCGGTCAATGATCTTGTCGCTTAGACTCTGCAATGTGGAGCCTGGTTAGATGGGGCAGAATCTGGAGAGTACCATGCCTTTTAGCAGCCTGTTCATTGTTGGCATGAAAATGTGCTCATTTCACTGGTGCAGATTTTGTCCCTTGAGGGTAGTGTCTGGGCAAACTGACAAAGCGTGGGTGGTTCTCATTGCCATCTGCATTTTGCCTCTTAGGGAATCTTAGAGTATCACCAGCTGTTACATATGATTGTGTGAAGCTCTGAGTCCTCAAGGGAAAGAAGAACATAAGGACAAAATCCTCTTTGCTGTAAAGGAAATGTAAGCGTATGGAACTTGAGGGTGAAGGGAAAAGCAAAGTGAGCCCTGCATTTGTTACAGCTGGAGTTTGCTTTTGTGTGTGCCTACGTGCTGGCAAGACAAGGGAAAGTCATGCAAATTCAGAACAGAAAGTCAAAGAACTTGTGTTTGGGTTTGGCTGGTGGGAAAATATCACATTGAATATTCAAACTTCCCACCAATTTTTCAGAAGACTGTAAACACAGAATTCCAGGGGTCTGGGGCACAGCCCAAGAGAAGGATATACATATTTTGGGGCTTCCTGCATAAAAATGAATGATATATTTGTCTATTTGAATATAAGGAGTGTTTTCCCACCCAATCTTATAGAAAAATAGATACCATAATTTGTTTAGAATGATATTACCCTGAGAAGCAGATATTTGAAGGATATCTGGCTTGCTTTTCTTTTTCTGATAGAAGTTAAAGGATATTAAATGTTGTAACTGTATTCTCTTGACAGCCCATCACTGTCGACTTTCAGGCTTCCAAAGGGCAAAGGTCCGATTAGAGGAAACATAATTGTTCATATTTGTTTCATCCCAGGCTCACCATGGTATGAAGTCCCTCGTTGTGGAGAAATGGTTTGCTTGTAATTCCTCTTCTCTGGCTTGGTGATTGGCATTTAAAAGGCTTCAGGTTATTATATTGTGAATGGACACTGTTCTTAAGAGCACAACTCTGTTTGGCAAGACAGTCTCCAGAGTCATTCCCATCTGGAACTGAACCACTTTGTAGTCATTTATAGCAATGTCGCAGGGCCCTTGGTGGCCTAATAGATCTGTTTTGAAATTGCATCAGTTCTTGCATATCTGAGGTTTTATAATTAGATCTGTAAAAGGAATGGTTTGAACTCAATAGGGGTGTAAGGGAGGACTAAATAGTTAATTCTATGAGAAACTCTGAAAACAAGAAATCATTCTTTTATATTAAATTTACATATAGGCAATTAAAGAAGCCTTCTATAGCTGTTTGTATAATGCCAGACTATTCCTTAATAAAAACAGCTTAAAAACATTGACAGGTGATCAAACCCTCTTTTGATCCCTGCATGTTGCTGAAGAATATTTAAGGTCTATTTAGCAGACTATATTTCAATTTTTTAGATGCATTTTGTTGACATCAGTCCATCAATGAATATTATTAATATATACAAGATTACCAGTTGAGAATGCAAAGATATAAGATTGTTCCAACACTAAAGGAAGGTCATATGTTCACTGATAGTTTTATGTTCTGACTTAGTACTCCAATATCTCTTTGAATTATCCTAGACATCTCCCTAAATTTTTCCAGTAAGAAATATCATCCTCTCTACCTTAAATTCCCCCATAGCATTTTGCTTTTGTTTATTAGCCTACTAACCATTTGCATCACAGTATTTAATACGAGTTGAACTATGGCTCCTACATGCCAATAAATCCAAATAATAAAAAAAGCAACAGCAACTACTACTATTGCCACCACCATTTATAGAGGATTTTATTTGTGAAATGCTAGGCCAAGAGTTGTATCTCATTTATCTTCAGAATAACCCTACTTGATATCGTTGTTGTTGTTTCACAGATGAGGCAATTGAACACTAGTGATGCTATATAACCTACCCAAGGTCACAGAGTGAGAAGGTAGAAGTGGGTAGAGTTCAAGCCATGCCACCTGGCTTCAGGGTCCTTTCACTAATCCAACCTTTGTAACACCTTCCAGCATGCCAGACTGACCTTTGTTTTCCTCCTGCCCTCACCTCTGGTACTTACCATAGTGCTTTGATAGATTCCCTATAACTCATTTAAATGAATGAAAAGAAAGTGTTACATTGAATTTAACTATGAACATCCAATGAACTTTTTATACTGTAGACTGTACACATCGGGTTTACTTGCCAATAAAAATGATGGACCAGGAAAAAAAAATTCCTGATTTCTTGCTGGTTTATTGTGTCCTGTGATGCTGGAGCAGAATATCACACATTGGGGAATTTACAATGAATAGAAATGTATAGGCTCACAGTTCCTGAGGCTTGCAAGTCTAAGATTCAGGGGCTGCCTCTGGCAAGGACCATGTTGCTACATCATCCCGTGACAAAAGGGCAAAGACAGGGTGAACAAGATGGGACACACTTGTTCTTTTATTAAAAAAAAAACAAAACTGCTTCTGAGATAATAGTATGGTGTCCTCATTATCAAAACATCTCCCATTATGACCCACCTTCCAACATACGAACTTTGGGGAGCATATTCAGGCCACAGCTCTTGTTTTTCTGTCTTGAAAAAAATCTTGTGTTCAACTTTGATCATCATCTCTGGTTGCTTGACAACTTTCAGCAACTTCATGTCCTGGGATGTTTTATTAATATTCACGGTTTTCAGAAACAATCTCAGGATAATCTCTAGCCATTAAATTCAGGCATGTAATCCTGACATTTTATTAGATTTGATGCATTAATCTGAGTAAACTATAAGTAATCATATCAAATTTATTAATCCCATTTATTCACTTATTCTATAAAACTTTCCCTTAGTTTTTCAACAACTAATGTTTTAGAGTTTATATAATTTACACCTTCAAAAAGTTCACAGTGAGGGTAGTCACCAAGTAACTTGATTATTCCAATCATGTAAATCCTGACATTTGAACACAGTGCAATGGTGACCAGCTGTCCTAGTTTTCCCAGGAGTCTGAGATTTTCTAGAATGTAGAACTTTGATTGCCCCAACTGAGATAATACCTGGAAAATGGGACATTTGGTTACACTGCCTGTGGAAATATATAAGAACCACATAATCTGCTTGAGAAGGCAGGAGAACATTTCTCAGAAAAGTAGGTCTAATGGTGGAATTTCAGATGAGACAGGTTGGAAGACAAGCTTCTTAATAGCTGACCCAAGGGTGCTGACTCCATATTCTCTAGGTATCTCAGAAAGGAGGCTTAGGATGCTGGCATAGAAATTGCCTCCGGTTTCTAAACCCATGCAAATGAGTGACGGAGGAGGAGGGAGGAACAAGCAAGCACCTTTGGCCTTTCTCTTTAAAACTTACTTTTAAGTTTATAAAGAGCCTTCTTATACATTCTGCTTCCTGCATTCAAAGTCTGAGCCACATTGCAGGGCATCTAGAGCAAAATGCTGTTCGGAATTTTAAATCTGCTGTGTTGCACCGTAAATTTATCAAAGCATGAAAGATTCTCTTGAGAGGAAAAGAACAGCTAAGAATGTAGCTGCTTCCTTGTTTGTTAGGTGATCCTCAGTCATTGATAGTGCTCCCGGTGTGGGCTGAGTCACTGCAGAAGCGCTCTTGGTTGACCTGGGCAGAAGCACAGGCTGAGCCTCTGCTGAGCGCAGATGCTCTTTGTTCTTGAGGCAAAACCGCATCTCTGGAGGCTGGCGATGGAAGAGTTCCATTGAGCTGCCAGAAAACATAGTAATGGCTGTGATTATGATTATGAGTGCCTTTTAATTGCTGCTACATCATGCCAACTATCTTGGGAAGGAGAAAGTAGGGCCTTATGAATAAATGATCACTTAAATATTTAAATAGATTATTATAATATACGACTTCAGAATACTTGGCTAAGTGCTTCCTGCAGAGCATGGAAAACTCAGGCTTGATGGCTGAGCAGTTCCAATGTCTGGTAACTTGAAATATGCCCGCGTGTACATGTGTACCTCTGCTTAAAAGATTTGTATAAGCCTAGCAGATAAATTAGAAAGTACTTATGTAATGTGGACATTTAGGATGCTTATTTCATGTATGCATTGGAAAATATATTGAAATATATGAATTGTATTGAAACACAAGTATAATCTATAATAGATGGATAATCGGCTTTAATATTCCATTTCTAATAGAAAACTGAACCTGATAGCAAACTAAGCTGGGCTGAGAAAGGAGGACATTTTCTCAATTCTCAAATCTCCCCTTTATAAACTACGAGTCTAGGACCACACTCTGAAAGCTCTTCCCAAAACCATCATTTAGAAGATTGGGAGATATGATCCGTCATACCAGTAGAAGCAGAAAGCCTTTGTCTGAGAGGAAAAGAAGAGGAATTTGGAGAAACTGTCACTAGGAGGGGAAGGTTGCTGTCTGGGTCCCTGAAAGCAGGCCAGGTACCACCTATCTCCTGGGCCTCAGATAATCCCAGTCCCAAGAGAAACCAAGGTGGGGAGAGAATGGATGTATGCATGAGCTGCTGTGCTGATCTTGGGATCAGCATGGTCCCAGAAGCAGTGAAGCACTGTGGGGAGCAGAAATGTTCTCAATAGATGTTCCCCAAGTAGTCTACAGTCTTCTACAGACTCACTGGGGTGTGCCAGGAACACAAGGCTTCCTAAAGTCCATGCAGGGAAACTAAAAAAGGCTCAAGGTCAGGAGGAAAAAGCTGTAGGTCAGAACTGACAAAAGGCAATCTATTGGTCAAGTCCTGCCCTAGTCGGCTTTGTTGCTGGCCCTGAGATAAGAATATTTGTAATTTTAAAGGGATTTAGAGATAAAAGGAGATGGAGGAGGAGGAGAATTGGAACAAGAGATATATGTGACAAAGCCTGTATTAGTCACTTTCTGGATGATTATAGAAAGAGATTGCAGCCCCTTTCCTAGGGAACAGGGACTTTGCAACAGAGGAAAATCACCATCACCACAGACTTCCATGTCAGGAGCCAGGAATCCAAATGGGGGTAGGAACACCCTGGTGGATGCCAGCAGAGTAAACTAGCCACATATCACAGAGACCAGGAAGGCAGGAGGAGTTGCTTCAGAGGCTTCTTAAAATCCAAGGGATCAGTCATACTCATCCTGAAATCAGACAAAGTCTCAGGGAAGAGTAACAAAAGGCAGGCTTGGCTGAGAGAAGCAGTTACCAGGTGTTCCAATTGTGAACAGTGAGGCTGAGTTAACCTGAAAAAGATGACCCAAAGTTAAGACTTCTTAGGCATTTAAACTGTTTTTCAGAAATACTAGGATGGACTTCAGGGGAAAATAAAAGTAGTAATTAATAAAAAGATCACTTTTCATTTGCACATATTTATGGTGTTTATATTTTGACCCTATATAAGAAAGTCCTCTATATTAGGGTAGGATAGGTCATGTTGGTAATTAATTAGCTCAGAAATCTCAGTGGCTTAAGACAATCAAGGATGATTTCTTACTAAGGTTACTGTCCTTAGGAAGGTAGCCAGGGGATAGAATCTCCTATATCCTCCCAGAGACCCAGGCTGATGGAGGCTGTGCCTTCTGGAATGAGGTCTTTATAGAAGGGAAAGAAATGGGTAAAGGAAAAACATTTACTTTAGTTTGGATTGAAACAAATCATTTCTGCTCATCGTCCATTAAACGGAACAAATCACACAATCCCAAGCGAACTGCAAGACTTAGAGATACAGCAGAGGAAGAGGAATAAATGGCTTTACTCTTTTCAAAAATTAGTTTAGAATTTTTTCCATATTTCTCATTGATTCCTTATAGTTGTACATATTGATAGAATTTGTTGTTCACATACACCCACATGCACACAATGGGACAATATAATTCCCCAGTATTTCTCCTTTCCCTTATTTTAGAATTTAAAAATTGTGCATGTGTGATATAGCACATTCAAAAAAATGAAGGATTGAAACTATATGATCATTTCAACAGATGCAAAAAAGAGCATTTAATAAAATTCACCACCTTTTCCATGACACAACAATCCAGGTATAGAAAGAATGTACATATAAGGCAAGCCCACAATTAATGTCATATTGTTCAATGAGAAGCTGAATGCAGTTTCTTTTAGATCAGGAATAACACAAGGGTGACCACTCTTGCCACTTCTCTTCAATATAGTACTGGAACTCCTAGTCCTAGTACTGGAAGACAAGCTGGGGTTGGGGGGTGGGTATTCAACTAGGAGGGAAATAGTGAAATTCTCTATTTGCTGATGACATGATCTTATATATAGAAAATCCTCAGGTTTACACAAACACAGACACACAGAGACTAGAAATAATGAGTAAATTCAATAAAGTTTCAGGATAAAAGTATTCATGTACAAAATATTTCTATGCACTAACAGTAAAATATTCAAAAAATAAATCAAGACAATAGTCCTAGGCTGGGGACATGGCTTAGCAGTAGAGTGTTTACCTGGTATGTGTGAAGCCATGAGTTCTAACTCCAGCACCACACACACAGAGAAGAAAGAAAGAAATAGACCCTTTATAATCATAGCAACAAAAAAACACTTAGGAAGAAATTTAGCCAAGTAAGTAGAAGAGCTATATACTGGAAACCTATAAAATACTGAGATATTGAGGGAGACACACAAAGATATCCCACATTTATAGATTACAGGAATATTGTTAAATGTCCATACTACCCAAAACAATATAGTTTCACTGAAATCTTGTTCACAATTCCAATGACTTTTTCACAGAAATAGAAAATAAATATCCTAAATTCAAGTGGAACTGCAAATGATTCTGAATAGTCAAAGGAATTTTGAGAAAGAACAACATAGCTGGAGGTATCACACAGCTCATTTCAAAATATACTACAAAGCTATAGTCATCAATACAGCATGGTACTGTCATAAAAACAAATGTATTAACCAATGGAACAGAATAGAGAGCCCAGAAATAAACCTATTTATTTGTAGTCAATTGATCAGTTTTGATAAAGTTGCCAAAAACACCATGGAGAAAGGATAGTCTCTTTAAAAAATGATGCTGGGAAAACTGGATAGCTCATGTAGAGGAATGAAATTAGACTCATATCTATAGCATATAAAAACAAACTCAAAATGGATTTAATATTTAAATGTAAGATCTGATACTATAAAACTTCTAGAAGAAAGTGTAAGTAAAAGCTTCTTGACATTGGTTTGGGCAATGGTTTTCTGGATATGACCTCAAAAGGCAAAGTAACAAAAGCAAAAATAGACAAACCGGAATACCTCAAACTAAGAATCTTCTTCACAGTAAATGCAACAATCGACATAGTGAAGAGACAACCTATGGAATGGGGGAAAATATATGCACATATATATCTAGTATGGGATTAGTCTGCTAAATATACACACAAAACAATAGCAGCAGGGTATAACAAATACCCTGGTTAACAATGAGCAAAGAATCTGAATAAACATTTCTCAAGAGAAGACATGCAAATGGCCAGCAGGTTTATAAAAAAGATGCTCAATGTCACTAATCATTAGCAAAATGCTAAAACCATGATGAGATATCATCTCATTCCTATTAGAATGGCTTTTGTCAAAAATATGAAAAGTAACCATGTTGGAGAGGATATGGAGATAAGGGAACATTTGCACACTGTTGATGGGAATATTAATTAACCCAGCCGTTATGGCTGGATCATTATAGCTGCCTATTTTGCTTTTCTGAAAACACTTCCAACAATAAGAAACATAACTCCTGCTATTGACCATTCAGTTATTTATTTATTCAAAACCACTAAACAGGTACAGAAGTATCATAATTGTTCACCTGTAATTCCCTAAAAACCAATTTTATTAACTAGAATACCATGATTCCCTTCATTTCCAAAGTTACTTACGTTAGCACCTCTTTCCCTCACCCTCTTCTTTAAGGTTATGTCATAAAAATAATTATATTCTCTTATCTCCATTTCTCCTCTTTTTTGCATTCTCCTGATCTCCTAATTCAATGATTTTAAAATGGTTACACACACTAATGCTGACTCTTTGTGTTGCACAATTCTATGGATTTTGACAGTGGGTAGTGTCGTGTATCCACCATTCCAGCATCATAACGCATAGGACAGCTTACCTTCCCTTCACCTACTCACCCCTCCTCTCAACCTCAGAATTTCAGAAAAGGATCACTGATCCTTTTCTCTATCCCTGTAGTTTTTCCCCCGAAAGACATGCTTATGTGATTTTTGTTACATATTTGCAATCATACAGTACATACATCTTCAAATTGGTTTCTTCCACTTAGAAGTAGGCATTTAGGATTCCTTCATATCTTTTCAGGACTTGATAATTTATTGTTATCCCTGAATTATAGTCCATTACATGTAGGTACTATATTTTGTTTATCCATCTACCTTATGAAAACATCTGGTTACATTCATTTTTTTGTGATTATCAATAAAGCAAATATAAATATTTGTGGATTTTTATATAGATCTATACTTTCAACAACATTTTATATATACGTAGAAGCACTATTGCTGCATTGTATGGCCAGGTTATGCTTATATTTGCAAGAAACTGTCCAATTGTCATTCAAAGTTGCTGTATGATTTTTCAGCCACACAGAAAGAGAATTCCTGTTTCTCTATGTCCTTGTCATCAATTAGTGTTATCAGTTGTTTTTCTTTCAGTTTTAACCATTCTAATAGATTAATTCTAACAGTGGTATCTCATTTTTGCTTGAAATTGCAATTCCCTACTGACAAATGATATTGACTAACTTTTCATATGCTTATTTACCATGTGTGTATCTTCTTGGGTGAGATATCTCTTCACATCTTTTGTCCAAGTTTTAGTTGGGTGTTCTTTTTACCTGTTGAACTTTAAGAATTTGCTATATATGCTATATATTTTGGGTATGAGTTTTTTGTCAGATGTTTAGCAAATATGTTCTGTCTGTGGATTGTCTTGAAGTTTTCTTTTTTTTTTTTTTGTCTTAATGATATCTATCCTATGGTAGGATATGAACAACTTTTAACAAAGTATAATTTAACTTTTTTTTTCTTTTATGGATCATGGTTTTTGGTGTTGTATATAAAATAGCATTACTAGACCCAAAGTCACCTAGATTATATTCTGGATGTGTTATAGTTGTACCTTTAGGTGTGTGATTCATTTTTAGTTAATATTCCTGAAAGTTGTAAGATCTGTGTTTAGATTTTTTTCTTTTACATAAAGATATTTGGTTGTTCCAGCCTAATTTGTTGAAAAACTACCCTTTCCCTAATGAATCGCCATTGCTTTTTTGTTAGATTGGCTGTGTTTATGTGAGTCTATTTCTAGGCTCTTTATTGCGTTGATGCTATCTTGATTACTGTAGGTTTTTACTAAGTTTTTAAGCTGAATAGTGTCAGTCCTCTGATTTTACTCTTCAATACTGTATTAGCTTTCCTAGATCTTTTTGTTTCCATGTAAATTTTAGAATTGTCAAATGTTCATTAAATAGCTTTCTGACATCTTGGTTGTAATTGTGTTGAATCTATGGATCATGTTGAGATGATGTGAAATCTTAATTGTGTTTTTAGATCCATGACTATGAAATATGTCTCTATTTGAATTTTTTTTCATTTCTTCAAAATTTTATCATTTATGTTTACTGATCTTGTATCTATTTTGTAGATTTGTAACTATTTTTCTCAGTGCTAATGAAAGTTGTTTTGTTTTTCTTCTTTATTTTTGGTACTGGGGATTGAACCCAGGGGCACTCAACCACTGAGCCACATCCCCAGCCCTTTTATATATTTTATAGAGACAGGGGCTCACTGCATTGGTTAGGGCTTTGATAAGTTTCTCAGGCTGGCTTTGAACTCAAGATTCTCCTGCCTCAGCCTTCTGAGCTTCTTGGATTACAAGCATGTACCACTGTACCTGGCTTGTATTATGCTTTTAGTTTCAAATTCCAACATATAGGAAATTTATTTTTATTCAATTTGCATCTGGTGACAATGCTATGTTTATTAGTTCCAGAAGTAGTATTTTGCCAATTCTTTGGGATATTCTACATAAATAATCATTTTAACTGCAAACAAAGACAATTTCATTTCTTCCTTTCCAGTCTATGCACTTTCATTTTCTTGCCTTTCTGTACTAGCTAGTCCTTCCAGTACAGTGTTGCATTAGTGGTAAAAGGGAACATTCTTCCCTTGCCTCCAATCATGGGGGGAAATAACCAATTTGTTTCTCACCATTATGAAGTTATCTAGTGTTTTTTGTAGATAATCTTTAGTTGAGAAAGTTTGCCCCATTGCTAGTTTTCTGAGGATTTGTCATGAGTGAGTTGTGGATTTTTTTTTTCAGGTACTTTTTCTATATCATTTTCTACTACTTACTAACCAAGTGAACATAACAGTAATTATTTCCAATGACTGCTGTGAGAACTGTACAAAGTGTCTAGTGTATAGTAGCATTAATCTAGTTTTGGGTGACATATCAGCAAATCTAAGGGGAAACGTCTTTCTCAAGGGAGCATTATCTGTTTCTGGAATTTCAGTTCCAAGAATTTGAGTCACGCATTAGCTGGTGACAATTTATTTTCTTTTACTTTTCTTCTTGGCAGTCACCAAGAGATGAACACAAAGCAGGTAGCTACATCCTAGCAGCTAAGAATAATAGCAAACAATCTTTTGAACCAGGTTGTACTGAGAAACTCTGCAGACATACTTCAGTCACTTGTGTTTATACTTTTACAGAATGAATGATCAGGCTTCTCCTAAGTTAAATTCTTGAGAAGCCAGAAAATCTGTAAGTCCAGCTAGGAATTCTTGTGATTTCCAGAGATGGAAGGCCAGGAATACTACATATACCTGTCACCCCATAACAATTTATACTGGCTTCTTCATTTTTCTCCCTTTACTTCATTTTTGGGAAATGTTTGCATTATAAGCAAATATATAGAAACATTCTTTCACTGCAGAGATCTTCTGAGTGGGATTTTATGAGAATTGGAACTATTCAAGAGAGATGCTTTTAAACCTTCAGTGATTTTTACTTTTTAATTTAATTGATACATAAAAACATAAAAAGATACATATTTCTGGGGTGTTGTTGGATATTTTGATAAATGTATATAGTTTGTAATGTTTAAATCAAATTAGACATTTAGTTTTCTCTATATTGAAAACTTTCAAAATCCTTTGTTCCAGCTTTTTGAAATGTATTATTACTCTCATGCATTATTGTAATTTATAGTCACACAGTAATTTATAGTCTGTGCAGTAACACACCAGAACTCCTTATGCCTAAGAATACTCAGTACCTATTGCTCAATTCTCTCCCAACCCTCCCACTATTCCCAGCCTTTGGTAATCAATATTCTATCAACTTCTGTGAGATCAACTTTTTAATATTCTATATATGAGTGAGATCGTGTGGTTTTTGTCTTTCAATATCTGGCTTACTTCACTTAACATAATGATCTCCATTTCCTTCCATGCTTCAAATCATAAGATTTCATTCCTTTTTAAGGACTTTGTTCCTGTATGCTGTTTATAATGAGGACTATTCTAGTTCTCATGACACATGAACTTCGAATTTACAACCTTGGTTTGAGTCAAGCTCCATTCCATAAATCTGTATAACCTTAGCCAAGTTACCTAACTTCTCTACGTCTGAAAATTGGGAATAGTAAAACCTACCCCTTCAGATTGTTATAGAGAATGGTTGGCAATATGCAACAAAAAGCAACTAATACAAAGCTGCTTCCATCGTCAATATTTCATAAATGGATGGTATATGCCTTTCAGCCTCAAAGCTCAGGAAGTTCACCTTGAAATCACATAGTGGAGACAGAAGTCAGAATAATAATATCCTTATCTCATCCACTCAAACCAATCCAGGCACGTATAAATGCCTTCAGCCCATGCTAATATTTCACCTCTCTTCTGTGTTTTGGCTTTAATGCAGTGTTCTACCCCTGAGAAGTGTTTTGTACATATAGTACACGATAAGCCCTTGAGAAATGCTTAATAACTAAACCATTAATTGCTTCAAGTTATTAGTTGATTCTTGCTTGTTTCTGAGAAAATCAATGGTTTCTTGCCAGGGTTAAGAAATGAAGGAATTGGGTCATACAGAGCATTAAAGATTTTAAGGCCTGCTTTTTTTTCTTCTCCTTTTGTATCCATAGGTTTCAAAAAGAAATTCTGCAGATTAGAGATATTGGCTCAGAGAAAGAATGCATTGTGTATTATGTTGAAAAGAATTTCTAATTTACTTCACATAAAGACTTAGCCACAGGTTTTGCAGGTTTAGTTTCGATTCCACTTGTAGCATTGAATCTACTCATTTGGTACTGGAAATGACATAAAAAATTAATTTTACTGAAACTAGTTGTTCAAACTTAAAGTCCGTTGGGATTTTTATGGCCTCTTTCAACTTGTTTATAATATCCACTAGTAAAATGATTTTGGCAGTCAGCATAATTGCTCCACTCTCTTCCTTTCTGGAGGTTATGAAAGCAGCAGATAGGCTTTGTGATGTGATTTCCCCTCCATGATGCCTGAAACCCTCATTTCTTCACTTCAAAACTTCTTTCTTGACAATAAGTAAATCCTGTCCATTGGCACCTCTGTTCTATTCCCAGATCCTGGCAAACTTTCCTCTCTCAGTGATGCTTAATGCATGGTAAAACTGCCACATCAGTCAGTATCTACTGGGGGAAGTGAACAATTTGTCTTCTCTCAGCCTGAGATCTTGAGTCTCTTGTTTTTCTAACTAGGGTGTTTTACTCAGCTTTTACATCTCTGTGACAAAAGACCTGACAATAACAATTTTAGAGTAGAGAAAGTTTATTTGGGGCTCACAGTTTCAGAGCTCTCAGTCCATAGATGGCCAACTACATTGCTCTGGACCCGAGGTGAGGAAGAACATCATGATGGAAGAGTGTGGAGAAGGAAAAGCAACTCAAGAAATGGCGATCAAGAAGCAGGGAGCTTTACTTACCAGGGACAAAAGATAAACCCCAAAGGCATGCCCTCAGTGACCTGTCTCCTCCAGCCACTCCCCACCTGCCTACAGTTACAACCCAGTTAATCCATTATCAGTGGATTAATGCCCAGACTAGGTTAAGGCTCTCTAACCCAATTATTTCACCTCTAAACTTTCTTGCATTTTCTTAACAATTGAGCGTCGGGGGACACCTCATATCTAAACTATACCAGTAGGAACTTCAAACATTCCTCTCTCTTTAGCTCAGGAAAAAGTTAATCTTTTTATATATTAGTCACATTCTTCCCTTTCATGTGTTGGTTAGGAGCAAATGTAGCTCAAATTACTCCCCATTCCTTTGTCCAAGTAATGTCACAGTTGCTGTCTTTCTTCTCAGGATAAGAGTTGTACTGCCACGGCACAGGCAGTGGACCATGCAAGAACCAGATGTAAACAAAACCTTTACCTCTATTCAGATTCCTGTTACTCTCATGGGGTTACAAAGATGCAGACTATTTCATGGTCCTGTTTTGTTGTCTTGATCGATCTCTCCGCCTGACTTCAGAATTTATTACTTGCATAGTTTCAATGGAATTGACTAATGTTCTTCTGTTTCCTCCAGGCTTGTATAGTAGATTCCTATAGTGGCTTCAGGGAATGGAGCTGGGATAGGAATTGTGATCTCAGACTGTTTTAGTCAGCTTTTTCACTGCTGTGACCAAAAGACTTGACAAGAACAATTTTAGAGGAGGAAAAATCTAGTTGGGGCTCATGGTTTCAGAGGTCTTAGTTCACAGACAGCTGACTCCCTTCTGTGAGGCCTGAGGTGAGGCAGACCATTATGGCAGCACAGGACTTGGAAATCAGGAAGCAGAGAGAGCTCTGCTCACCAGATACAAAATATATACCTGCAAATCATGCCCAGAGTGACTACCTGCTTACAATTACCACCTAGCTAATCCACTCAAGTGGATAAATGCACTAATTAGGTTAAGGCTCTCATAACTCGAACATTTCAGCTCTGAATGTTCTTGTGTAGTTTCACTCGTGAGCTTTTGGGATATACCTCATATCTAAATAAGAGACAAAGGCTAAGAACAAACATATTAAAATACCAATTAGGGCTGGGTGCTGTGGCACATGCCTGTAATCCCAGCACTTTGGGAGGCTGAGACAGGAGGATCATGAGTTCAAAGCCAGCCTCAGCAATAGCGAGGTGCTAAGCAACTCAGTGAGACCCTATCTCTACATAAAACACAAAATAGGGCTGGCAATGTGGCTCAGTGTTTTGAGTACCCCTGAGTTCAATCCCCAGTACAAAAAAAAAATTAGATTTCTATAAGTAGGATCTCAAAAGTCTAGAGAAGTTCTCAATAGAACTTTCTTGATGGAAATGTTTAAAAATATTCTATGGTGGTTAATACAGTAGTCATGAGCTACATGTGAATACTAAACACTAAACATGTGACTAGAGTAGCTAAAGAACTGAATTTTAAATTTTATTTGCTTTTAATTTTAATTTAAATAGTCACAAGTAGTAGTGGCTACTACATTAGATAGAGCAGAAGGATCACCAAAACTCAGATATAGATTCTGGAATGAGGGACCAAGGAGATTATACTTCAAGGCAGTAACAGTGAGCAGGGAGGAAGTCACTACAAGTATTTTTCTAGAAAGCTACCTTTTAGTACTTGTTTTTGTGGACAGACTGAGTTGTACTCAGAACTTTATAGAGGGGTACTGAACCCAAGATATATGGATGATCCTCTTGGGCTAGTTTCAATGGAGTTGACTAATGTCCACCAATTTCTGCTTAAGAGACTGTGAAGTTTTCCTAAAAGGTCTAAAGCGCAAATACCATGAGGATCAATATTACAGTTTTAATTTTTGCAAATCAAATAACTTTGACTTCAATCATTATTTCTTTTTATTGTGGAGGATTTCAGATAAATGTTTCTAAAGAACCTACGTGGATTTATTATTGAAAAACTGACTCTTGCCCTTGTTTAGAGATCTCAGAGTTCCTAAAGTACTCAGGAATAGCTCTAATAAGATGATTCCAAGAATAAGATCATATAGGATCTGAAATAATCAAAAGCAGATCTAAAAACTATAGCAGTTTATATTCTCAGGCCATGGAAGCTTCCAGGAGAGTAGCATCCTGCATTACCCAGTGTGTTAACATAAAAAAGAATATTCAAACCCCCAAGATTCCACCCAAATTATTAGAACTACTATGTGAATTCAGCAAAGTTTTAAGACACAGAATCTACATGTAAAAATCAGTGCAATTGCAATATGCTAATAGTGAATTCTCTGAAATAGAAATCAAGAAACCCATACAATACCTACAAGAATAAATAAAATACTTAGGAATGAATTTAATCAAAGAGGTTAAAATCTATAATGAGAGAATTATAAAACATGAAAGAATTCAAAGAGGATATACACACAAAAATGAAAAGACAACTTGTGTTCATGGTTTTAAAAAAAATCAGTATTTTTAAATGTCCATATTACCCAAAGAAATCTACAGATTGAATGCAATCTCTACCAAATACCAATAACATTCTTCATAGAAGTAAAAAAAAGCAATCTTATAATTTATATGGAACACCTCCTCAAAAAAAAAAAAAAAGAATAGTATAAACCATCTTTAACAAAAAGAAAGCAGGAGGTATTATGCTGCCTGACTTCAAAATATGCTACAAAGCTGTAACTCAAACAACTCAGTGTTGGCATAAATACAGAGAGACTAATCTAGTAGGAGGATGAGTGAGTGACGCATCTGAAGTCAATTGAGGAATGTGTTTCCAAAGGAGGAAGCTAGCAACATAAGTGCTGCTTAGAGGCCAAGTAACATGAGGAATATGAATTAGCACTGGATTTTCAAGGCAAAAGTCTTGATTGACAAAGTAGTTTGGGAATTTGTGAGAGGAAAAGCATGCTTGCAGTGAGCTCCAGTGAAACTAGAAGAAGAGGGCAAGGAAATAGAAGCTCCTTCTAATGAGTTGTGCTTTAGAGGACTGATGTTGGTCATGCAAGGCCATGGGACCAGGGATGGACTTGTAAAGATGGGAGAGATTATGCCATGTTTGTGTGCCAATGAATGTGACATAGCAGAAAGGAAAAAATGATAAGCTAGGTGGCTGAGGATAATTGCTGAGATCTTGATGAGATAGGAGGAGTTGGCCTTAGGAGCAGGGACTGATATGGATACTTATAGAAGACAGGTACATGAGGGTAAAGGCAGGAAGGTAGATTTGGGGACAATAGTATGTTGAAGATTATATATGTATGTATATAGACACACACACACACATATATATATATATGTACATGTATACTTGTATTTATATGTGGATATAAAATTTTTTTCTCATTGAAATAGCCCGATTCTCAACTGAAAGTGATGGTGGACAGGACATATTGGACATTTAAGGAGAGAAAAATTATGAACTAGAAGTCTACAAGGATGGGTAAATGAAAGAGGTTAGGGAAATATAAGAGGATGTGTAGACAGTCCTGGAGGCCCAATGAAATGAGTGATCCTGGATTTAAAGTAAATATGTGGCCCTGTGTCCTTCCCAGCCATGTTCACTTGCCCAAGGTAAGTTTCCCATTTAACTGGATTCTTCCAGGAGAATATAGTGAAGGAAAAAACAAAGAGAAGGATATTAAGGATGTATGCCAGAGGCTAATTACAATGATAGGCCATAGAATATGAATCATAATCTAGGAAAATAGAAAAATTAGGATATCATGGACTGAGGGATAGGGAAAGGTGGTAAGATGGAAAGTTTGGGGAGGGTCTTAGGAAAAGGAAGTTAGAAGATAGGATGCAATTGTTAGAGAGCAAGACGCTTAAACAATTGGAAGGTATGTTATTGACAAGAAAAATGTCAGATAAAACAGTGGGTGGTGGCTCAGATTGGGTAGAAGGAAAGATCGCTGGACAAGGTTAAGAAACTCAGGCAACAGGAGAACCATCCACACACATATTGAAACAATCAGGAGTTACGACAGGAGCCATGTAGGAGAAGATGATGGACTGGAGCAGTGGGGACAGAGCAAGGGGCAGACTGAAATAAAGCTATTTGGATGCTTGAATTTACAGGAGGAGAAAAAAGAGCCAAGGTTTTGTGTTCAAAATTATTGTAGCGGCAGCAGTAGTAGCAGTTGTTATAGTAGTAGGCAATTCAAAACATGCAAGGAATATACAAATTTAGAGATCAGGCTGGCTAAAGGAAAACTTATAGAGGGAAAGGAAAAGGTAGTAAAGACAGAACTCTGGAGCATATAGCTTTTTTTTTGGTACTGGAGATTGAACTCAAGGGCGCTTGACCACTGAGCCACATCTCCAGCACTATTTTGTGTTTTATGTAAAAACAGGGTGCATATAGCGTTTTGAGAGGGTCATACACAGAAAAACTAGGTTCCTTGAGTAGCCACAGTCAGAGTAATTGGAGGAGACCCAGTAGTATAGATTCTATAATTTTCTCACCACTATTCATTCCTTTCCCACCCTGATCACGCCTCCCTCTCCCACCCCTGTGGACGAAGCATACTCCCTTGCTTAAGCCAATGGCTTGTTACCAGGTGTGACACATGCTACATCTGAGGAAAAGCCTTTACTAAACATGCACAAAATGGCTCTGTGTTCCTTTTGTTCCTGTCATCCACTGAGAACAGCATGGACCACATGGTACCTAGTCCAAAATGAGAAAGAATGGGGAATGCCACCAAAGCTATAGCTAATCTGCAAACCTCACACAATGGGAACAAGAACTAAATATTGGTTTTGGTAAGCCAGTGATTTGAGGGGTTTGTTTATTGCTGCACTCAAAGTTAATACTGTGATATTAAGGGACCTCTAGGAGGAATATAGGATGAAGAAAAGAAAGGGTATCAAACATTGTAGAGATGTCACATGGCATGGGAATTAAACAGAAGGTATAGAATTTGATAAGTGTGTGAGCATTATCAGAAGCCTCACATGTGACAAGGATCAGGGCTTACCTTGGGCTAAAGTTTTTTCCACTCTTCCTCTTTTGATTACTCATTCCTCTCACTTGTTTTCCCATCCTGCTATTTCCTTGTATTCCCTGGAGACAGAATCCTCTTCCTTACTCAATTACCCATACTTTGTACTAGGGTACCTCAGAGACTCAAGGTACTTTGAGGCTAAAAGATGTTCAGACTCCAGAAAAGACAGTGAGTGGACACTGGTACCTTTAGACACACAGCAATCTTTGCAGAAGGTTACTGTACCTTTGGAAGAATTCCTTATTATCTTAGCGCTTGGGAGTCTTTTTCTTGTATTTGTTTGAAATACTACAGGATCTCAGGGGTGAAACAAGCATGGCATGTGCTGCCTACGCACCTATAATGAGAGCAGGGCTGCTGACCTGAACGTCAGTCCCTCATGATTATCAGCAGAGGACAGTGGTTGTGAACTTGAGCTTTGGGGGTTCATATTCAGGCTTAGCAAATTCCTAATGTGTGAACATGGAAAAATTACTTGATTCTCTCTACCTTTGTTCCTTTTTCATTTTCTTTGAACAGAGGAAAAGAATAAAATCATTTGTAGAGTTTTACAGTATTTCAATCAGGAAATGCTGAAAAAAGCATTTGGCACAGTGATTAACACAAAACCTCAATAAATGTCAATCACTATATTTATAATACCATTACTACCTTAGTTCTTAAATTCCTTTGTGTATGCAATGGAAGTCCTAGCTTAACCCTAAACTAGGATTTGGATGTATTTGGACACCAACTAGCAGGGCTGCTGCTAGGAGCCAATTTGAATGAGGGTTTTTAGTGAAAGGAAATGAGTGCTAGCAAATTGAATGGAAGACAGCTTGGCATTTCTCCCAGAGGGTGGTTGCCTACCCTGACCCAGCCAAGTCCAGTTGACTCAATTCTATGAATCGAGAACTAACATCTATGGAGAGAATGGCTGTGCTCTAAATCTGTGCAGCTCTTTATGAGGCCCTGATTTTATAGGGATTTTTCTGGATATGAGGATAAAACTGCTTATTTAAGAACCTGAGCTAGGGATGAGTGGAGGCTTTCTCCATCCTTCCATATGAAACAGTAGCTCCAATCTAGAGAAGACATTGATTGCTTGCTCCACACTGGCACTTGGGCAGTGCAGAGACACAGCATCCTAGCTGTGAATGCCCACTTCCTTTGTGTGACTAGGGCTGTAGCCATGAGACTTGCTTCTGGAGCGTTCTTGGCCTAGTGGACACCAGTGAGGGGGGGAATGAAAGCAGAAGAGTATAGAAAGACCCCTGGAGAATTCCTATAAAGATTCCTCACAGACTTGCAAAGATTTAGGGGGTATGTCAGCAGTTGTGGCTGAGAGTAAATGAAATGTGCACAAGTGTTATCAATGAACCACATTCTAATTCCTACCTGAAACCATAAGAGGACACAAGGATGGAGCGTGGAGCCACATAGCTGAAGAGAGGGCTGCTCTTTCAAGACAGTTCTGTACCTTCCTGATAAACGGATTGGTTCTCAAATACACCCAAATTTTCTCCACTTCCCCCAGCATGTGTGAAATTCCACTTTGGGGGAATTCAAAATGTACTTTCTGCTAGAGAAAGATAAATGTTATTAAAAGTAGTGCTGATGATAAAGAAGATAGTAAAAATTTTTTAAAAAGTCAGCAAGAATGGGGAACACGAGAATATATATTCAGTTTATGCAGTAAGTTGGGGAAGGGTGGAGATGTGGCAGAATGAAAGTTGAATCCATGAAAACAAATTTTAGCATCTTCACAGTTCAGTTAGGCTCTGTATTAACTCTCAATTTAACAAAGTAAAAGTACTCAGTCTAGTATATAGGCACCATAGAAGTTATGGATATTAAGTGCAGAGAATGTCTAAAGATGGTGTGGTTGTGTGTGTGAGAGAGAGAAATAACACATTGCTATTGCAGATAAGGCCGAAAATTTTGGTGATTTGTTGAAATATAGTACAGGCTAGGGGTTCTCTGCTGGAGTTGGCCCTGTTAACTTTTGACTTTCAAGGTCACCTTGTATGTGGGTATGGAGATGTGCAACTGTGATTCTCATTCAGAGGACGAGTCCCCCCAGATGTGCCTTCAGAGGTGATCCCATCTACATGTTGCCTCAGCTCTGGAGAGCTGCAGTAGCCATGCTGGTTCTCTCATGCTGTTTTAGCTCTTGATATCCCCATGGGGTAACCAAGGCTGTCCTTAGACCTATTTTACAGTTCACTTGTCCCTCTGCCCAATTCTGTTGGCATTTATCCCAGGGACTACCCTAATAAAAATATAGGTCAGAGTCCACTTACAATAGAATCCAACCTAAGAATCTGAGATTTGTCTAGTAGCTGGTAATGGGAGAAAACCAAAGGAATCACTCATAGATGGTTTTGATCTGAAAACAGCACATGTCACTTCAACTCCATCATTATTTGGAACTTAATCATTTGGTTGAGTCCTCCAGCTCCTCATCTTAGGAGGAATCAGAGATACCCAGACAACACTGGTAGGCTTACCCAAGATGATACAGCCCATTCTATACCTTGGATTATCCACTCTCTTGAAGAAAATGTATGATTTTATTTTTCACTTTTGATGAGAAGATCTATGTAACTGTCCATTGCTTCTGTTTGACTTTGATTCAAGGAAGTTCAGAAACAATTTAAAAATAAATTACAGCAACTAGGTAATTCTCTATAAAATACATTATTTTCTTCCCTGTCATGACAAACTCTTCTAATTTCTTTTTTCCTTTTTATTTTGTATTTTATCATGTTATTGTGTTTCTGCTGCAAATCACTTCAAATTCTTTTAAAAGAATGAGTCAGCATGTCTGTAAGTAAGCAAATAAATAGAAGCATCATTCAGTATTCTTTATACCATAGCACCCTGTTACAAACTATTACAAACCCTTCCATTACAGTTGGGCATCATTATAGGAACATTTCCATCTCATTATAAAATGAATTGACTAAACATGCAGAAGGTCTGGTTTGAATGAAAATTATATCCAAGGCACCTGTTAAATAGCTACTGCCTAACAGAACTTCTGATTTCCAGATGGGAATTGGAACTTGGTTTATGATTTGGTAACTTTTTTTACCTTAAGGATGGGTACCTATTTAGCAGATAACATTTACTTTCCAAGGTATTGTGTGGTTCCCCACCCCTTGTTGGAGACTTGTGTTACAATCCTGTTTTATAGTTGACAAAACTTGGGTTTGGAGAGGTCATTGCTCAGATCTATATAAGTAGACAGCAGCAGCAGAAGCATTGTCTTCCTGGGATTTTCATCAAATCCTCTGCCAAATTGAGAAAAAAACAAAAAAGCCCTAGTACAAGATTTCAGGAATTTGTGATATGTTTGCAAATATATTTTGTTTGTCTTTTTCCTTGTGATTTTCTTATAGTGATTTTAGGAAGTTTTACCTCAATTAAAAAAGTGTTCCACTGTGTGGTTACAAATAATTTTCTCATACTTTTTCCTCAATAGTTGTAGGGATTTTAATATATATTTAAATCACTACTCCACTGGAATTTATTCTTTATAAGTTTAAATTCATTTTGTAGTGTTTTATATATGGCTATATTCTCAATATTTTTCCCATGAAGATAACATTTCTATTTATTAATTTACCATTTGTATTTGTTAACTTTAATGGGTTCTATTTTGTAATTTTGAATGTCTGTTCTTGAGCTTGTATCACAGCTCTCTTATTTAGGCTTACCGATATCTGATAGAATGGGGTTCCTCTTCATTCTTTCAGAATGTTTCTGATTATCCTTGGCTTGTTTATATCTTCATATGAGTATAATCACCTTGTCTAGTTACAAGAACAAAATCCTGTTGGTAACTGGATTGAAACTATGTTAGAGGTAGTACAGACTGACCTTGGGGAATTCACACTCTTTTAATACTGAGTCTTCCTATTCCTCACATTCTGACTTTCTACTTGTTCATGACTTCTTTTGTCCTTCTGCAGTGGTTTAAAGGTTTGTTCCCAGAGAGCTTATACATTTCTCATCTTTTAGTTAATCCTCTTGAGTATTTCAAAGTATTTTATATTATCTCTAATTAGTGATAGATTTAGATCCTCTTTAAATTCTCCATCTAAAATGTCAGCAGTGCCAAGGCTGAAAAAGCCCTGCACTATACTGTACTTCCATCTGTGACAGGTTTGTTTTCTTAATCTTCAAATACGCCATACTGCAATCCATTTGTTGGACCATTTGTTTCCTTAGCAGTTTCTTCTCCCAAGAATGTTCCTTTCTCCATGACCACTAGACATGGATGTTTCTGAAGAGAATTTACCACTTCTGATATTTTTAAAAAATTGATTTTTAGTGGTGACTCTTGTTATATATACTACTAATTCATTAGTTGACTTCAGGGTTTGCTAAATTAAAGTCTGAATAGTAGTTGTTTTCTTCTTCTCCTATAAACTTGTCTTCATTTCACTCATCCCTGACATCACACATCTGGCTAACAGTTCCTCAGTTTAGGAAAATTTTATCCTCTTAACTATCAAAGTTCTCTAGCTTACACAAGAGGAAAAGTTGGGGTCCAATGCCCAAAGTCCTGCTTGAAGTTCTTCCACTCTCTCTGCCTGGAGCCTGAAGGTTTGCAATCTCATGTTACCTATGGATTGGAAGGGAGCCTACCTTTCTCTTTGGTCCAGGATGCACAGGTTATTTATTGGCATAAATAGTTGGAATTATTCTGGAGTAGTTGACAGGCTAAAAAGAATTGTTTCAAGAACTAGAACTAGGCCCCACACCACCAGGAGTTTCTTGAGGTCTTCATACAGCATCCTCTCTTGTTGTCTCGGCTTAGTTTCATTCTTTAGAACAGCTTCCCCAGACTGATGGAAAGATGTGGTCTGGTTGCCTTTTAGTTAGACAAGGACAACTTAAAGGGAACTTCCTTTTCCAAAGGGCTTTTATAAAGGGAGAGACTAATTGGCCTTCTGTGTGTCCCATGCCCATTCCTGGACCAGTTACTACATGCACAGGATTAAATGGAGACTCTGATTGGCAATATTCTGCTCATATTCAATTGCTGATCAGAATAGCTATTTTCCATGCTGCTGGTGTTTGTGCACAGGATAAATGCATGGGCAGGCAAGAAAGCACACACTGAAGTCCCTCACAAGTACTTAAGTAAAGTAACTCGTGGAATTGGAGACCTGTATAATGTGTATATAAATTAAAACATACATGAGACCTGAACTACATAAGAGGAAACTCAGTGGTTGCAGTTTGTTTTGTCAAACTTGTCTTTATTTTTACTCTATTACTGTACCCCAATTCTAATAGTTTAACTCATGCATTACTTTCCTAGAGGGATCAGTTCTGCATGGATGAAATCCCTCTGTTTTGAGGAACTATAAGACTCTAATGAGGTAGATGGTGATTTGTGTCCATAAATTCACATTTTGGAGAAGAAATGTTTTATTGGTCTCATCACTTAAACCTCAATCTCAGGAAGATTCACATAAAATATCTAATATACAAGTGAGAAAAGTTCTCTACTGTCGACTCTATCATTCTCTTTAATTGGAAAAACAGATATACTTCTCAGACTATCAAATATTCCTCGTCAGTCTCACAGAATTAGGGGAATGATAGGTATGTGGCTACACTCTATCAATTGCTACATAAATGTTTAATAATAAGTAGTACAATCATGAACAAATGAAGTTCTACAAAAAATACACCCTTTTAGTCTGAACTATCCATTTTCCAACAAAGCCACAAACACTTCACACCTTCCCCATTTCACATATGTATAACTTATTCTCTCAGAAAGTGTTTTTGTGAGGAAAAAAGCCACATGACATATATCCAGTTGAAGAGCACCTAGAAGGCCCTCCATAAATGCATGCAGAACTGAGTTATGGTGTTGAATCACAGGGTAAGTGAAAGTAGGTGTGAGGCAGTTGAGGAGTGGAAGCCTGAGAAAAGGGACCTTTAATTCTTGGGGTCTATGAAGGTCAGGTGTGAAAGTTTAAAGAGAATGTTAGAGATCTAGAATGAGATTCACCTCTCACATTCCACTGTATAACTCTTACTTTCAGAATTTGACAGTGAGTCAAGACTTTATAGAATGGCAAGTGTAGAGACTGCAGTGGACCTTGCTTTTCCAATGAACCCCTTGAGGGAGACTTGACTGACTCCACCAATTAGGGCATCTGTGTTTTTGCAGGTTGGATTTCTTTCCTGTTGTTACTGTAAGAAACCACAAACTGACTAGCTTCAAACAACATGAATTTCTTATTGTTCTGGAATCTTCTTGTCTATAAGCAGTCTTGGTGGGCTAAAATTGAGGTGTTCATAGGGCAGGTTCCTTTAGGAGGCTTCCCACATCCATTGGCCCTACATCATATCCTGGCACCTTCCCTCTGACTTTGGCACACCTGGATAAGCTCAAGATCCTGAATTTAATCATATCTTAAAAAATGTCTTTTGCCATGTAAAGTAAAAGATTTGCAGGTACTAGGGATTAGGATTTGGACGTTCCTGCAGGGGCCATTATTCAACAGAACTCTACGACCTCAGAGAGGCAGCCAGGTGGTTGACAGGAATGGCTTCTGAAGGCTGTGGTGCCCTACCTCATCTTTACTGTGGTCCAGTGACTATCATGTTTTTCTCCAAGTCTTACCAAATTACTTGCCACTGAGGGGCAAATCTAAGTGGTGGTAGAAAGGCTCTGAAAAGTTGGTTTCTATGGCTCCCTCATGAGGAAAAGAGGCAGATGTCTCAGGGAAATGTGGTGATATTCCTCTATAAGAGTGAAGGAAGAAGTTGCTGGAAAAAGTGGTTGCCTCCTTTCACTCTTCTCCAAACCACTTTTGAAGATGGTTGTAAACACACAGAACAGACACTGAGCCACAGACTTCTTCCAGCTTCACCAGCTGTCTTTTCTTCTTCTTTTTCTTACCCTTTCCTCCTCTTTGTTCCACAACTCAAGAAGAGAAATAGCACAAAGAAGGGAAATCAATAGCTGCAAACATTAAACTGAGTGGCAAGTCATCAGAGGGAAGTTTGGGAAAAAAAAGGTTTTAGGAGAGAAAAGCCGAAAGATTAGCAATGTGCTTCCAGCCTCCAGGGCGGCACTGTCCCATAGAAAAATATTGTGAGCTAGACATGTTATTTTAAATTTTCTAGAAGGTACATCGAAAAGGTAACAAGAAACCCATTACATTTAAGATAGTACTATTATATTCAATCAAAATAAATACCATCTAATGAAATATTTGATAGTTTTTTGTGCTAAATACTTGGATCTTGGTATCTATTTAAAATTTCCAGTATGTTGCAATTGAGTTTAGGCACATTTCAAGTGATTCAAGGTCGTGGATGACCAGTGGATTAGACATAAAGCTCTAGGAACTTTTATCTTTTTTATTGACATGTATAAATCATATATATTTGTGAGGTAAAATGTGAAATTTTGTATGTATAGATTATGGAATAATGAAATCAATTAACAAAGCCATCATCTCATATACTTTTTTGTGGTGAGAACATTTCTATTCTAATTTTTTAGGTATCGTTACATGCTGTAAAATAGCCTTCCAGAAATCATTCTTCTTGTCTAATTAAAAATTAGCCTCTGGTAACCAACATTCTCTAGTTCTATGAGCTTAACTTTTTAAGATTCCATATGAGAATTACATCATCAGGTTTATTTCTCTTAATGAAATGATCTCCAGGTCCATCTGTATTGTTGGAAAATGACAGGATTTCATTCTTTTTATGATAAATATTATTCTGTGTGTATGTACCCTATTTTATCCATTCATCAGTTGATGGACACTAAGGATATCTACAATCCTTGGCTATTATGAACAATACTTCAATAAACATGGAGTACAAGTAGCTCTTTAGTATACTGATTTAGTTGTAGATATATACCTAAAAGTGGGATGCTGGATTTCAAGGAACCTCTGTACTGTTTTCCATGGCTCTACTAATTTACATTTCCATCAACAGTGCTATAAGGGTTCCTTTTTCTCTACATTGGTGCCAACATTTATCTTTTGTCTTTCTCATAATAACCTTCCTAACAGGTATGAGGTGATGTCTATTGTGGTTTTAATTTGCATTTTCTTGATAATTAGCAATATCACAAAATACTAATAGATGTAAAGGGAGAGAAATATTGCAATATATAATAGAGGGCTTCAGTATCTCACTTTGAATAATGAAGATGTTATCCTGACAGAAAATCAGTAAGGAAACCTGAACTACAACTTTGACCTAATAAACTCATACAGAATATTCCATTTAACAAAAGATCACTTCTTGAGTGTATGCAGGATAGACCATATACTAGGCCACAAAACAAGTTTTAAGTGTCTTCTACCCACAATAGTAGAAAACTAGAAATTGATCACAGGAGGAATTTTGGAAAATTCCACATTTCTTTTAATTGGGGGTAGTAAAGGAGATAAATTCCTCAGAAGAAGCAAACAGTCTTGATAAGAAAGGTCGATAAAAAAAACCCAGCTTTCTTTTTCAGATTCCCTCTGTAACCTATGGGCAGATGACCTCCTTGTCCTCAGAAGAGGTTGATGCTTGAGTTTTATATTTCCTACAATGAGATCAGCAGAAATGAGAACAAATTCTAAATGGCATTGAGCATTGTCTGGAAACAGATGCTACATTAGGTATATTTAGTAGGTGGATCTGTTTATTGTGTTGTCTTGTTAAATGCAATGTTATTGTTAATACCTTCTGTGATTTTCAATACTTGATACTGATAATGCCACTTTACGTTGACTAAAGATGTAAGAAAGAAGACAATGTGCTGTTACAGCAATGAATTCTCACGGAAGTAAGGAACAGAATAAATAGCTATGCATTTTTTTTCTCCCACGACTACATTCGCAATGTGATGCCTTGCTTTGTCTCATCTTACTTGCCCTATTTATTTACTGATGGTGACATGAAGCTTTCACTGTGGTTTAGCTGGCTCTCTCCATATCAAAGGGACATAAAAACAAACTACAGAGCTATCATCCAGAAATTATGCTCTGAGGTGATGTCCAATAATGCAAAGTGAAGGTGCTAAGCAATTATCTAGTGAGTAAGATCAATATAGACAGCTAAACCAGATAATTCATTCCATGTTCTCCAATCTCCTTTTCCATTTTTAGATCACACTTACCAATGAAGTCTGCAAAATCTTAGCTTTGTGGTACTTCCATAGGTTCTGAGTTGTCCAGGCTCACTCTCAGCCCAAACACCTACCTCTGTTCTTTGCCTTTAGCAAAGGCAAAGTATCATGCTAGTCTCCTAAGGAGAGTGCAACATTTTAGCTATAAACTAGGATTTATCAATATCTTCATTAAATATTTTTCTAGGTCCTAAGCATATTTGTATATGTTGCAGGATGTCCATGTAGACACATACTGTTGTCCCAGAATTGCAGTCAGGACTCAACTGCAACTAAGTGGCAAGTGATCAGAGGGATGACAGTACTTTAAGCAGAATTGCAGTTAGGATTCAAGAGTCTTGAATGAGACAGCCCAGTGAGTCTGTAACAAAGGCAGCTCACCTTACAGCAAATGAAGATTAGAAACTGAGAGGAAGGAAGAAAGTGTGTGATGGGGAATGTGGTGCTAATAGAAAAGCTATTAATACCTTTGTGAGACGGCTAATTGCAGTGAGGAGACACTAAGGAATTGACTCTTGAGGGCTGGAGCTGACAGAAAAGACAGGCTGGCATCTATTTTCTGACTATATTCTTGTTAATTACTCACAATACTGCCCACATTTATAGTGCTACCTGAGCTCCAGCTCTAGGGAGAATATCCTGGGCCTCGGAGCAAGGCTGTAAATGGCTCAATACCATGTTGGGGATATTCAAGAGTGCAATACATTCTTGCTAATGCTATTCCTCTTCTCTGATGGGAGGAAGAGGAACTTGTCCTGACATGGAGCCCACTTTTAGACTGGACCTTTGTGAAAGGTCTGCTAAAGTCCACTGGCTTAAAGGGACTGTGGAGTAATATTGCTGGAGAGAAAATGGAGTCAAGATCTATTTCAGTTCTCTGGTGTTGTGCTGAGCATCTGTGAAAGGGAAATCTATTGATTCTAGGATCCAAATGAACAGAAACATCAGCAGGGAGATGGTAACTTTGAGACTGCCCTGGTGGTTTTTGAGCCAAGTGAAGAAATATCCAGCCATGAGAAACACTCAGGGCAACCCAGTGTTGAAGTTCGTTTTTGTTTTGTTTTGTTTTGTTTTTTCGTTTTTTTTTTTAAGAAACAAAGGATATTTTATTATTACATTGGGGAGGATGGTAGGAACTGGGGCAGGGTGACTTAGCAAACAGGTACAAAGAAATTATCAGCCCATCAAAATAATTTGTGTCTTATCCTTGGGATCAAGGATTGGCATTCCCCATTGTCAACTGGAATCTGTTACTACCATGTATACAGCATAATGAGTGTGGAATTCCTTACATTCTAGCTTCTTTGCCAAATCCTTACAACTCTAGGCAAATTATACTTTGCTGATTTAATTCCTGTGTAAAAATAGACAGTATAATCCACGTATAACTTCACAAATCATGTCAAATAATGGTGTACTTAAGTGTGATTGATATCGGAGTTATAAGGAGAGGATTTTCAGGAGTGGAAGTGCAAGGTTAGGCATGACTTCTGGAATACCATGTGCAACAACTTCTGAGGAAGCCAACACTCTAACAGGTCACAGATACCTGAACTAGCCAGAGTACCCTTCTGAGGCTCAAACACTGGGCAGTTCTTAGACTAAATCCTGTCTGCTACCAGGCTTCCTGGATGCACAGAGCAAGATGAAGGAAGTTTGAAATTAAGAGAGAGAAATGAGTAGGGCTGTGTATGAAAAGACCCTCCTTCCCAGCCTCTAGACCTAAAAGAGGACTGGCCAGCTTTAAAGTGAGGAAGAGGCATATTTGAGTGAATGTTGAGACAGTACTTTAACCTCAATTTTGAGACTGACTTCTGCTTATTCTAAGAGCCCAAAATGACCAAAGAGATGGAATCCAGAAAAGACAGCCTCAAGGTATTATTTACTCAGTAGGTAAATGAAAGAGGATTTAATAGAACAGTGAAGAGGTATGTTGGCAATGGTTCTCCAGAAAACTATATATAGATCACATAAAAATATACCTCTTCATTGCAACCTCTGGACTAGTGTGTGACCAAGCAGGACAACAAAGTTCACTTTGGGTTACACATCACAAAAGGCATTTTGTGGGGAAGAAAGTAATTCATTATGGTCAGCATGATGAAACTCTCTGATAAATCAGTTCTATATCTTAAATGAGAAGTGGGAGAAAGAAAATAACAGATACAAATGTTGATTCCCCTAAACAAAAACTGTTCTAGTTTACAGGTACATGTAGTTTATATGTTTGTATATATTTGAAACAAAAAATACAAATAAGAATTATATATTAGTCTCCTTGGGTATTTCCTACAGAGAACTGACAAAGGCATGAGAATAGGTAAGATCTTGTGTATTTGGGGTGAGCACCACTGATTCCCATTCAGATGAAGGGTGAAATACTATAAGTGAGATACTACAGATCACTGCAAACTAGCAAAAGTAGAGAAGGTGTGAATTTGGACCACTTAGGGTTATAATTATGAATACAAAAACAAGTGACAATAACACACTAGACTTTTTATTCTAACACTGAGGGTAGAGGACCTAATTTTCAGATTATACCATGAACAGATTTGCATTACACATGTAACATGTATTGGGTGTCTTCATGAGCAATAACTGAAACAAGTATTGAACTTTTCAGGTTAGGCTAGATGGTTTCCCCAAGCTAGGAGCCTATCTTCCCTTATTGGGGTTGGGACACTTTTTATGAGTACCGTTGATTAATACACTTCAGTGGTTTTCAGCTACATAATGCCCATCTCTGTCACTTTTATGGTTGTCTAAGTGAGGGCTTCTCCCTTTGTGTGAAATTAGTATCTAATTTGTTCATGGGCTTCTGCAGCTATTTATGAAGCTTGGTTCAAAAAACTAAGATACATACAATTATGAAAGTTATTTGCCACATGAAAAGATTGCCTGCTTCTTCTTTCTACAGCAAAGATGATCTAGCAAAGAGTCTTTTGATGTGCTTATACAAAAGCTTTGTAAATAACCTTTAATTCAGTAAATTATCCTGAAACCTATTAGGAAACTAGAATAAGCCCTTAGGCAAAGAACAACAGAGTATAAAACTATGATAGAGCTGACCATTAGAATACTTCAATTAATAGTATGTCAACAATTATAGCATTAGAATCTTTTAGATATAAAATATATCATGAGCAATATTGAGAAAGAATGTAAGGTTTTGTTTTTCTAGAGAAAAGGCCAGGCAGGAATTAATCACAAATATCTACTAAAAACTTATTAAATGCCTACGCCTATGCTTGAACCTGAGGAAAAGTTGTGGGGCAGAGAGAGCCATAAAAGATAAGTAACATGAGTAGGAAAGTTAAAGTCTGACCTGGGATTTGAGGAGTGGAGGAAGAATCCTAGGATTTTAACAGAATCAAAGACTAGGTGTACAAAGGTGAAAGAGGACAGGATGTCTTGTCTAAAGTTGAAGTTTCAGGTGGAATAGGAAGAAGGTTTGACCTATGGTGTAAAAGTAAAAAGGTTCTAGACACATAAGGGGAAGATTTAATTCCCACTATTGCATGAGGGAAAAGGTTCATTAATGAGGTATGTTTCAAGATGGACGTCATTAAGGAAGGGTAGAAATAGATCTCATTTCACAATATGCAATTACAGGGAGATCCCTCGCTGTTCAAAAGGGTGAGGGAGATTTAACTGTCTCTATTTTCAGGGAGCACAAAGCATGGTAAAATTCATTACCATTGGTAGTAAGGAGCCAGGTTATGCAGATCCTATATTTGGACAGACTGAGAAGTTCAAACTGAAAAGCTAACAGAAAACCATAAAGGTTGAAAATAAATGCATCTTATTCTACATTCAGTTATGATATGCAGAATGGGGCTGGTTGGGCAAGTGGATCATATGGAAGACTGTTAGAAAATGAAAGGGGATGGGTGATGCATAAATAAAAGGGAGGTATATTAGTCAGTTTTTCATCACTGTGACCCAAATTCCTCACAAGAACAACTTAAAGGAGAAAAGATTTATTTTGGCTCACAGTTTCAGAGGATTCAGTCCATAGTAGTTGGCTCCAAGGTAGAAATATCATGGTGGAAAAACATGGTAGAGGAAAGCTACTCAGCTCATGGAAGCCAGGAAGCAGAGAAAGAGAGGAGAAGGGGCCACAGACAGATTTATTCCCCAAGACCATGCCCCACCTGCCACAGAGAAGTCAATTCAAATTTTTAATCTATCAAATAGGTTAATCCACTAATGAGGTTACAGCCCTCACAATCTGATCATTTCACCTCTGAACATTGCTTCATTTCCTAACACATGAGCTGTTGGGGAAACATAGAAGAGGAGAAAAAAAGGTAAAGCTGGCCCTCATCCTCATTCTACATGCCCAAATTCAACAGACTATGAATTGAAAATACTATTTTAAAAAATTATGTCTGTGCTAAACACTTAACATTTTTCTTTTCTTTACTCTATACAATAGAGGATAAAAGCTATTTATACAATATTTACATTGTATTAGATATTATAAGAATCTAGAGGTAATTTAAAGTGTACAGGAGAATATAATGTCATTATGTATAAAGGACTTAAAGGATCCATGGATTTTGGTATCCAAATATAGTCCTGGAACCAATCCCCAAGATACTGAGGGCAGAATGTAAATTTGTATTTGAAAATAACAGAAGCATCTGGGCAAGAATAGACTTCAATAGGATTTTCACAATCTGTCTGGAGATGATTCTTCTATATAGTGCTTAATAGGAAAGTAATGGGCAGTTAGAAACCATGCTCATGTTACCAGAAATGGTGATTACTTTAAAACTGATTCATGCAGTTGCAGGAGACTAAAGAATTTTGGCACTGTGAGTCACAGTGAAGATGTGTGATCTAGTGAAATGCTCAGCCGACATGAACTTGCATCTTGCTCACAAGTTGTGTGATCCTGAGAAAACCATTTACCCTCTGTGAGTGAGCTTCTGGGACTAGAAAAAAAAATAATGTGTTAAAGTGATTTGCACAACACAAGTGCTATATAAATAAATGCAAGGTTTTATTTTACTTTTTCACTTTGTACTTCTAGAATGAATTTGGGACAACTTATAAGTGTATAAGAATACCATGATTATTACAGATGTTTACCTTTTTAATGTTTTATTCTAGAACACTCAGATCATGCAAGTCACTGTGCTAAATGCTTTCCACATTTTCTTTCATAATAAGTCTAAGAAATGAGGATATTTTTATCAGAATTTTCTAGAAAAGGAAAGTAAGGCTTAGAAAGGAAATGAAAAGGTTATAAAGCGGTGTTAAAGGCAGAATATAAACTCACATATGCCCTAAAGATTTAACCTTAACATTATACCACATGACTTTTAGAGCTCACATAAGGGGAAAAACATCAATTTAAGGCAGGAATTAAAAGAAAATAGTGCTAGGTATGAGGTACATGCAATTGATCCATAGAGTCCTTCATACTTGCTATCAGCAGGATACAAATTAGGCTTTGTATCTTATACAGAGGGAAATGTGATCAGCCACACAAAATTTACAGTGTCAAGAAAAAATCAAATCAAGAGATACAGAAAGTAGTTATTCTCATAATAGCACTAGAAAGACATGTCTCCCAAGAGTTCTCACTGCTTTCAATGTAAATCTTTCTCAGCAATATTCTTAGCACAGACACAATGAGGAATATCAGATGATGTAGTAGTATTATCACTGCATATACAACAGAATGTTAAAATTAGTTTAACCCAAGACACAGTGAGCTAGAATTTCCAAGGCTAGATCTCATGAACACATGTTCCACCACCTTGACTTCTCAGCTAGATCAATTATATAAATACTTGTGAGTGTGAAGAAGAGGAGGATCTATTGTAATGATGTGACCCTCCCTCCAAAGGGTACATGGATTATGGCATCACCTCAGGCCTAGTGAGATGTCAGTTTTTAATGAAAACAGAAATACCCATCCCTGTTCTTCGCCCTACCTTTTCCCTAGCTTTGATCTAGAGCCTAATGAAGGATGGCATTTGTTCTGCTTCACGGAGAAACGGTGGTGAACAGAAATGATACTGAAAAAGGATCAGAAGAAAAACAGTCACCTCAAGGAGTGGCATTCTGTAAGCCAAAAGCTCCTAAAATCAGTTCCAGGCATTAGAGAGGAGAAAAGTGTTGACATCCAACCATGGAAATGTTAATAGACTTGTACCTGGAGGTCTGTCTATCTGGTCATTGCCAAGAGTAAAATGATGGCCTGGATGATCAGCAGAACCTTCCTGAATGATGAGGCCTGCCCAGGGCACATCCTAAACCAGGCAGAGTGATATGATGAGGACTCAGCTAGGAGAAGTTAAGCCATTACTGTGGACTGTAGAAACATATTCACCATTATCGTAAAGCTCACTGATTAGATGCTGATTATACCCTTCCAACAGAAAGACGCATCTCCACATGTCCCTCTCAATAATGAGAACCAAATAATGGGTTAAATTTCCAGAGAGAGAGGTAAAAACAAAACAGTAACTGTTTCAGTTCTAAATGCTGAAAATGCAAGGTAAAAAAGAGAGGGACGGTGTGATTTGCCTCAGATTTTTAGTCCTGAGGAGCCAGGACTAAAAATCTACCACCTGCTTTTTGGTCTGTGTGATGGTTTTTACTAGAGAGGACCTCAGGACCTAAAGAAAGTGTCCTTCATGTGTTAAAAGGTAAACTGAGGCATGCTAAATTTTTTAAAGAGTTTATTTGGGCAAATGATTTATGAATCAGGCAACTCCAAAGTAGTAGTAGTTCAGAGGCTATGTTGAAGTAGCACAGAGAAAATATTCAACAGAGTACAGTTACAAAGTTACCTTATTGGTAACTCTATCAAGATCTCTGAACAACACTGTTAATGAGAGGGCTATATATTCAGATTTTGATGGATTAGCATTAGAAGGCCAAGCACTACAAAGATGCATCTAATTCATATATTCATTCATGTGTTATGACAGAGATAGATCATTATTCCTATGACATAATTGTAAGGATTCTTTGGGGATTGATGTCAAGTCTAGTATTTTATTTGTTCCTTGGCCTCATGATGAGTAAACCAGTTTTCCATTATTGATCTTTGTTTATAATTACTAGCTTTATATCTGGTTCTTTTGAATCTTTTCTGATGTGGATCTGATATAGATTGGCATATAGCTAAAAAAAAAATTCATGGTTCACTCACCTTTTCTAGATTGTGTTGTACCTCTATTATTAAAATAAAAACATAATTATACCCTCAGATATTTCATCACACAATGAAGGATACACAGAAATTAAAACAAGAGTTAAGACTTAAGTATAGTTGGATAAATTTTTGATTAATTTTCCACTGTTCTTATTAATTACTACTAAATTTGACATTAGTCCTCTGTATGCTGATTTAAGGAGAACATTTACATTTTTCAAGTGATTAAAAATAAATCCTCATTAGCATCTCTAGTTGCTTGCTGCAGCCTACTTAGCTCAACTTTGCTTTACCTCAAAAAGCTATACCCCCGCCTTTAACTACTTGCTTCTAAGTTATCAAAAAGAAAACAATAAGTTCCTCTTCAATATTGTCATTTCTTAAGATAACCACTTGCCTCTTCTGCATAATTGTCAACTCACCAAGAACATGTCCACAATCCCAGTGAGCTCATTTCCATGTGAAGCAACAAACAGGACCATGTAGACATAGACTGGTTGCATCTGGGATGAGACTATACCATGATGATGTTTTCCCAATTTGGCTTATGTTGTTCTTGGAACAAAAGATGCATATTCATTATTTAACTTAAGCAATTGTCATTGTGAACAAGAATCACTGAGGGATGGGTGAACCTGAAGATTAATATCCCAGAGATACTGACCCGGAACTCCTGAGTGAGAAGCAAGAGGTAACACTGAAAACAGCTAGCCATCTAACTAATGCAGGTGTTTGGGCTGATTTTTTTTTTTTTTTGTTTCTAAGACAGTTTTACATTCTTACCCATTAATAAGTAATTTCAAGTATACTTACACAGATCTTAAACATCAAAACACAACCACTGAAAAATATTAGTGCATGAGGTACAATCTAAAAAGTTAAACTGATATTTCAGGCTTATGCATCTTTCCTATAACTCTATCTGAAAATTTGTTTTAGATGCAATGATTTCTAATTACTTTTTAGTGATAAGGATTTTTAATTTTTCCTTTTATTGAGGACACCCATCTGGAGATCCTAGAATACTAGCACTTATGTTAGGCAAATCCATTCACACTTGGATCAATATTCTTTCCAACAAAAGAATTTTACATGGGCTAAAAATTGCAGCATTAATTTTATCCTTAGTTCATTCCCTTTTTCTCTACTGAGTGTTACTGGAAAGCTTTCATATAAAATTGCTCTATACATAAATTTAACATTATTAACCATATAGAGAAGAACTCTGGGGAAGTCAGTCATTGGAAGCAAAAGAGAATGTTGAGTAAAAGTATGTACCTGTCACAAAAATTCTCATATTGGAGATCTGTCCTACCACCCCTTACCTGTCACTGTTTCTTCTTGGGATAGTCACTGAACTTAGCATTTGATGATCCCATGTCTGGAATGGCATTGCAAAAATATCTTGGCTACACAGCAGTGTTGCTATTAATGTTAGGAGAATTACAAGGTCCTTGGAAAAGTGATTCTTGAGTCATTCTCTTCAAATCTCACTGTGAGCACTACCTTACACTGATGAATATACCAGGAAGCACCAACCACAGCACCATGTCCAGCTGTGTATTCTGATCTGTTATATTGTATATAACAAATAATTTATTATCAGAAATGAAGAACCAGTTTGGAATTATTTCCACTTTTAATTAGAACAAACTCAGAATTTTCTTATAATTATGACATGTTCTTCCAAAGCTCATCACTTGCCCTGTGATATGCTTTCAAAAGCAAATATGCAGAGGTTGAACTGAAAGACAACTTGCAGAGAACTGATTATAATCCATGTTGTAGCCCAAAGTGGGTGGGCTCACTGTTAATTGTTCTGTTATATACAAATAATTTCAACATTTTATATTGAGGTTTTATGCACTTGTAACATGATTGTTCCCTTTTTCTGGGGAAAGTCTTATTCACATGCTTTCTTGAACAATGGCTTTTAAACCACCTATGTCAGAATTATCTGCAGTGTTTGGAAAAAATGCTCATTTATGGACATTATCCCAAAGTTAATGAATCATGATCTTTGGGGGTGGTGCCTAGTAACTGTTTACTGAACTCCCCAAGAGCAGAGCACCATTTGAAAATTACTGCTACAGCACATTGTCTTACATTCCATATTGTGGCTGCTTTCTGCAATCTCACCTCACTGTGCCCCTCCCATTTATTTATTACCATATCAAAATGCTGCACAGAGTATGGGCTGACATGATGCTGAGTCTACCATAGAGATGCAACATGGGGGTAGACATAGAGCCGTCAATACTTCCCTTGGCTGGCTGTGTCCACAATAGTTCATTTAGAACCCCCAGCACCCCCCAAACTCATCATGTGCTCTCCCAGTCTCCTACTTCCCTACAGGTAATCACTATTCTGAAGCTCATTAATATGTCTTTGTTTAATCAATTGATTCATGTCATATTTTGCTTTTGGCTTCTTTGCCCTCTTTAGCTTCAGAATTCAGCAAATACCTCAGGGAGAAAATAGCAAATGTCATAATCACTTCTTTCTTTTCATCTGAGAAGTTGGCCCCTGTGTCCTGGGTCCTTTGACTTCCACTTTTCTTTTCTTGGCTTCATAAAAGTGCCCAAAGCTCTGGTGCCTTTTCTATCATTTTTATCAGAAACTCCTCTGTGTTATTGTTTCTCATCCAAAATGCCTCAAAAGGATAAGGAGCTCAGAAGATAGTGGCTTAACTCTCTTAGTCACACTAGTTCTTATAGCTCAGGCAGCTCTCTGATGTCCTAAGACATAAAATCTTCTTGTGTTTTATCTGAATTTTGTCCTTTCTGTGGGTATCAGTATTGCCCTGACAATCATTCCATCATAGTCTTAAACACAAAAGAATACATAGGCTAGTGTATTTATGCAAAATACCAATACAGATGATCCTATAGTAATACATTAACCATTTATTTCTTGGTCTAGTTATCTATTGCTACATGATAGCATTAGGTGATTTCAAACAACAATGACTTGTTTTGCTCAGCACTTGACTGTGACCGTTTATGTAGCCTCAACTCAGACAGTTTGGAAGATGAGGGTCACTCAGGGCTGGGGGCTAGAATGCTCTGAAGTCCTATCTGGAAGGTGGTAATGGCTACGGACAGAGACCACAGCTAGAGAACAAAGTAAAAATGGCTTGTCCATGTGTCTCTTTGTTTTCTCAGTGAGTGCTGCTAGGGTCTTTGAGAGTCCCAAAAGATAGGAAAAACAGGCTCTAGCTTCTTAAGACCTGTGCTCAAAAACTGGCATAGTGTGACTTCTGCTCTATTCTATTGATCCAGATTTAAGAACAGGGGATGTAAGGTCCACACTCCTAGGAGCAGGAGTATCAAAAATTTGGGAATTATTTTTTAAAATCTCCACACTTATTGATTCACCAAATTATTATACAACCCTAAATGTACTGGCCACTCTCCCATGTGTTGGGAATGCAGCAATGGATAAAACAGATCAAGTTTCTTCCCTCAGAGTGAACAGAAGAAAATAAAAATGAACCTACACATCTATACAAAATGTCACATGGTTATAATGCTATGAGGAAAAAATGGGGGAAGGAAAATGATAATCATTTTGCAGTTTTCCCAATGAAATGGTCACATTTAAGCATAAACCAAATGACTTGCAAAATCTAGCAGAGGAGCATGAAGGAAAGGGAAATTTTAGCAGGGAAAATGAGGTTGGCATGTTTGAGGAGCAGCAGGATGGCTTCTTTGGATGGAATGAGCGAGCAACATCATGAGTAGAAGTCAAAGACTGAGCAAGCAATGTCTTGAAAGTTTTAGTCAGAAATTTGGGTCTTGAGAAGGTCAGGTTTTAGATAAAAATGGTAATTATTTGTGCTTTTAAAAGATCATTCTGGCTGCTATGTCAATTAAATAGAAAGTGGCAAGAGGAGGGATGTTAGAGGTGAAGTTAGCTTGGATTTGGATGATGAAAAGTGGGTGGATTCTGAGTATGTTTTGAAAATTAAGCATTGTTCTGGGCAGTGAAATACATGAACAGAGGAGAAATGTATTTGCATGATCTCAGCAACAAGGTAAATTGTGCTACACTTTAAGGAATGGAAAGGGCAGGTAGGATAAAGGATACTTTAAGAGCTCTTAAGTTGGAGTTTCCCCTTTTCAAATATCCATACACTGATAGCAATTATGTATATGAATACACAGGAGAGACAGATAGTAGTATTATAAACTTGGAATTCTTCAACATATGAATGACTGGAATCCAGTCATTAAATTGGATTACAACTCACCAAGGGAATGAGTGTAGACATGATGAAAATAAATCACAATGGTTCTTTGAGAATGAAGCTTTGATAAGTACTGTAAATCCTCAAAATATTAGATTAAGGTAAAAAATAGTAATGTTCTGGGACCGCAGAGAACAAAGAGCACTGTAGGAGGCAATATAAATGAGAAAAGGTCTCCTTTTAATTACTTCACGCTCTGCCTCTTATTCTGTTTATTCAAATGGAGCAAGCAGTTTATAAAAATATCCAGTTCCCAAGGAATTTAACCTCCTACCTTGATTGAGATGCTCATGAAACAATGTATCATCAACATATTCTACAAACTATTGTAAAATGGGAAAAGTTATTTATAGGGAAATACAATGGCTAATACATATCTTTTTCAAAACTCAGCTTCATTGTAATCAAGAAACTACAAATTACCATATCACATCCATGAAACTGAAATCAATGAAAAATGTTCTTGATGCTAGCGACTGAGAAAAAACATAACTTATATAAAGGTAGGAGTAAAGCTGGTATAACCACTACAGAGAACAATTTAATAGTAGCTAGCAAAGTTTAAAATGTGTGTGCCCTATCCTCTACCAGTTTTACTTCTGGGTGCATTTCCTAGAGGGCATTTTCTCATGTACACAAAGAGAAAAATGAAAAACTATTCAATGTAGCATTGCTAATAATGAAAAATTAGAGACAAATTAATGTTCTTAGAGGAATAGATGCATAAAATATGGTATATTCAAAGAGAATAATATAGTACTATTGAAAAATATCACTTGGAATGAAAAAAGCAAATTAGAGAATTAAAATTATTGTAAATGTGTATAATACACTAAAAATCACTACATTGTTTTCTGATATCTGTATAAAACAGTGAACTTGAAAAGATTCACACTAAATTTACTATAACAGATATTTCTCTAAAGGCAGGTATGAATAATAAAGGGAACTTACATCCATTTCATTTATTAAAATTAAAAGGCACACATTATTAAAATTGTACAGGCAGGGATGTTGTTCATATGTATTTTTGACAGTATTCTTAGTGCTTTTTCTTAAAACCAAAGAGAAGTTAGTCTAAGATGAAAAAATTGCGCATCCAAATATTTCTATTAATAAAAACTCAAGTTATAATTTTTGTAAAAGGAAAAAATTAAAATTTAGTAATTTTGCATCCTTTGAGTTCTAAAGTCAAATTAACTTTGTCAATTTTCCATTTCCATTTTTAATTCATTAAAATGAAAATAATAAACATTTTAGGTCACTGTGGTTTTTTCAGAATAAAGCTTAGAAAGAAATAATTCTGATATTACAAATACCTGATTATAGCAAGGATTCCTCTTTATTGCAAAGGATGTTATGTTCACCATCCTCTGGTTGTGAACTTTGATGTACATGGCTAAAGATTGATCAGATAGGTGATTATTTACTAAGGGAGAATGCCCAAGTGCTTTCTCTGAGATAAAGAAGTCATGATATCTCAGATACTTCAACATAGTTTTGATGTTTCTAAAGTCTGTATCTAACAAGATGCAGAAAGGAGATCGGATGGTTAGATTGAAGACCCTTCCATTTTATGTCTCAATAGAAAAAATATGATTGCTGAATTAAAAGTAACTTAAAAGATCCTCATATGCAGGTAAATCTTTTTTCTCTAAAGGCAGAACAGCAAATCCAAATGTCACCTGACCTTTCACTCACGTTTCCAGTTAGGGAGAGATCCTGCTTTAACCTGCTACCCCAACTGTCCCAATCTGAAAGTGCAGGTAGATCATATTGGCACCACCTATCAAATAGCCCATTGGTCCCTGTAGGAAATTACCCTGGTCTGAAGCTTGTTTGAGATACAGCACTTTTGCAAGAGGTAAAAAAGTGGAAAAACTGGTCACAGTTCTGATTGCTGCCAATTCTGAATTCTAGTTTGACTGTTGCTTGCATGACAGTCAAGATTGCTGGAGTATTAAAAGTGACCATTAATAAAATAAATGAAGTTGAGTAAAGAAAAGCAGAAATTTTTAACCACAAGACCTGGCTTCATCTACAGTCTGTTTATTTATACAAGCAGCAAGAACTGATAGTGCCTGGGCTCTGACTCACAATAACATTGATTGACGAGAGGATGACTCACCCAAGATGTACAGCTTCCTTTCCTCAAAATTGCTGCCTCCCAAGCATATTAGGATGCCTCCTGACTACAAAGTTCTCTCAATACGAAAAGCTCTGAGTTCCTGTTGTTACTGAAACAAGGGAATGTAAAAATCTTAAGATCAGGTCCTCAGATTTACTATTGTGCAGGCACTACTACAGTCACTTCTAGCTTCAATACCCTAGAAATTCTGCCTATTCCTCTCTCTCCTCATTAGACTAATGAGGAGTCAGAATTGCAACTCATTCTGTCCTACCCCTGACAATCTGGCAGCACCGTGTCTATTTGTGTGCACAGTTCAGATCTTAAAATTTCTCCTAAGGCTTGTATGTTAAGGGTTTGGTTCTCAACATGGTGCTATAGGGAAATGATGGAAACTTTAAGGGTAAGAGAGCCTAGAGGAAAGTCCTTAGATCACTGGTGATGTGCCTTATGAGGAAACAGTAGAGCCACAGCCTCTATCCCCTACTCTCTCTTTCATTTTCTGGCCATCACGTGAGTGGGTTTTTGCTACACATATACGTTCCACCATGATGTGCTGTCTTGCCACAGGTGTGAAAGCAACAGGCTTATCAATCATAAACTCAAACCTTCTAACTTTATAGTTGATTATCTATTACTTGTTACAGTAACAGAAAGCTGACTGACAATGTTTGGGGTGTGTGTGTGTTTAAATATGTGTATGTTTAAAGAGAAAGAATTGCTAATGTGGGAATACAGGGTTGCAAAAATATTTTCTGACATCATGGGTCTTGGGTTCACCCTGGGACCTTCTTGATGGATGCTAGTATTGGTTGTCCTTCCTATCATTTCAAAAGCTGGCTGGCAGGACATCTTTTACCACACTGTGATCATTGGCAAATGTAAGGGAGCCAAATACCACAGAAATCGGAGTTCACAAAAGTCCCCCTCTTATGTAAGAGAAAACTAGTGGCCTGATCAACTTTTTACAGCTAGAGACAGTAAGAGAAAAAACTCCAGGTGCAGCGACATTAAAACCACCATTATGTCAGAGGGACTACAGCAGTGAAGTGACAGCCAGCATCTCTCAAGTACATACGATGCTGTATGCAGGCCTCATCACATAGAGATTAAAAATACCAGCGTATCCCTGGAAACCCTGCACTCAGATTACAGAAGGTGAGACGTGGGCCTTATAAATAGGCAGGGTTTGAGAAGTCAGTGATGATCACCCAGGGTCTTTACAACAGCCTTAGGTCTCTCTCATTCTCCATCTTCTTCCCTTGGTCACAGTGGTGCTACTCTGGTTTATCTTCTGCTTAGCCTGGTCTAGTGGGCAGGCATGATCGTAAACATTATGGGTCTCATGGAAGAGGATTAAAGATGCTGCTCTTAAAGCTTCTTCCTGGGAAAGACATATGGCACTTTCCTCACAATTTCACTGCTCAGCATGGGGTGATAGAAACTGCACTGAGGGAGGAGCAGACAATATTTGAGCATTAATAAATATTTATCATGGGTTTTTTTTTGTTTTTCCTTCCCATGTCGTACCACTGGCTTTTACCTATATAACAATATTTTAAAGGAATTTACAAGCAGATGAAAAATCAACGGATATTTATCTGCCATGGGCAGGAATTTGTTTTGGCAGAACCATCAGCCAAAAAGGTAGTCTACCTGGTACAGTGCCCTCCAAAGGAATGGACACACCTCAGAAATGTTTTTGACACTGAGTCTGGAAAGAAGGCCTTGTCATGTGTTTTGCTCTGATTGGAGCCTAATAACCCCATTTATAAGAGCACCATGACTCTCTCAACAGAAATGTATGGTATACCTGTGCCCACTCTGGTTCTCTTGTTTAATGTTCATTTCACACAATTTCTTCAAGGCCACAAAGGCAATAAGTGTTATAGCTAACACTTGAACATCAGGTGACCAGAACCAAAAGCCATGCTTTTGACATTTCACTTGCCCTTTTAAAGTAAAATATGGTGTAGACAGTCTCTCCTGTGAACAATAGTGTCAGAAAGGAAAATCTGCATCTTTTCTGAGAAACACTTCTACCTGTAGACCAAAATTATTCCTGTCACTGAACTATAACTTGTCTAATCCTCTAACTTACACAGAAATGAGCACATTTCCTTATTACCATCCATATATTTTTCTGGGTATGGATTTTAAATTATCTAAATGAATATAGAAACAGAACATATTTAAGAGCACAGTACTTGAAACTAGAGGAAGTAGAAACGGTAAATTATGGCACAGTCATTCTGCAGACCTCACTATAAGAGAAGCAGAAAGATGTGTAAAAACAACCCCATACTCCTGTTTCCCTCAGTTAAGGACACTATTCTTTTTTTTTCCTTCCAACTCCCTAAGAAAAACACTTCATAACATGGTATTACTAGCATGAGCCATAGCCAGGGGGCCAAATACAGTAAATGGATCAATGGCCTGATGCTATTAGGCAGCTCCAATGAAGAAAAGAAAAACACCACAGCATCTCCTTGGCAATCAGACATCAATATTAGATGTCCTCCAAGAAGGCCTCCTGAGCAGAGTGCCTACACACCTTCCAGATCAATAAAGCACTAAACAAGAAGGTGTGTACTAGCTCAGAAAGCAATCAACAGTCCTGAACCAACTATACCCCCACCAAAGGAAATGAAGTTTCAAATGTTTTCCAAATTGGGTTCAATAGGAGGTGTAGGATACCAGTTAATGCCAGGATCTGCCCATGGAGTATGAAAACCATGCTTTTTGGGCAGGTCAAATAATCTTAACACCTATGCCCCTGTATTTTAAAGTCACATATAGATGCTGTTATGATTACTAAAATGCAAACCTCTTGAGCAAAGATCATGTTTATTCAGCATCATGCCTCTCATAATAGGCATGTAATATCTATCTTTTGGTATAAAGAAATGGTAACAAAATAAAATTAGTTTTCAGGACAATATCTTTAGTCTAAAAATTTCAGACCTTGAAATTTACCACTGGCTAAGACACCTAACTTTTGAGTTGAATCTTTTCTCAGTCACCTATAGCTAGATCAAAATGATGCTGGATGTATGTACTGGTTACAAGTCCAAGTGCTGCATGTGAAATACAGTAGAGCACTGTTCATATCCTTGCATAAAAGAAACAGCCTTTTTCTATGGGATAAAAAGCCACTGAACACTGGATAAAATATTAGATAGCAAGGAGCATTTAGAAAATGCTAATTGGGTAATGACCTTGTCTTTGAGGCTTCATGTGGCCCAGATATCTGACTCTGCGCTAGAACTTCCTTATTGGAAAAAATGGGCATGCTTATCTGGATCTGGGTATAAATTAAAGTCATTTTTATGAAGCAAAAATTACATAATGATCCATAAATGGTGTGTGAACCTTTGGAAAGAAAGCAGACTTTCTAGCTCTATTTAACCAGTCAGTCTACAATATGTCACCTTGGAACAGATCTTATTGGAACTCTTCACCCTAACACTATCAGAGATTTTTCCCCTGCCTATTTCTATTCTCTTCCTTAGTGCAGTTATGTCACATGGGAATGACATCAGGATGAACTTGACATTCTCCTATTAAGTCAGCAAAATGCTTAGAAAAAAAAAATACAACAACAGCATCAGTGAATAGAAGAGGCAACATTTCAAGAGTCTCCTTGTCAAGCCTGAAGTCATTACTTGAGTCAGAATTGGTTAACAGAGCATTTTCTCCTTCTCATGTATATTTGGTCACCTTCAGCTCAGAGTCCTGGCTCTCTGATCAACAGAGAAGCAAGTTGTCATCCTGGATCCCTGTCAATTAAGACTGAATGGGGGCTGCCTGCTATCGTCAAGGATCTTGAAATAAATAACCTGAACCACTAACCTTAAAGTTCCTACAGTTTTCAGGCAAAATGGGACATTAAATAGAAGTCAACTACTTTGGTTCCTAGTTGTTTTTTTCTAATTCTTGAAACATATTAAGAAAGTAGATGTTAAGTGTTGTTACTGCAAAAATGATAACTGTTAGTCAGTCCATGGTAATTAACTAGTCATTCTCAATGTATACATAATTCACAGAATTTTACATATAACAAATACATACAATTTGATCTGTAAATTTAAAAAAAATGGATGGCTACACAGATTGTTAAGATATGTAATACATTTTTACCACTAAAAATATTCAGCAAGTTTTGGTTGAGGATTTTACATCTCTGAAGGAAAGTACTTATAAACACAAAATATGGGTAATACTAAGTCTGCAGGGCACAACTTTTCTTTCATTTTTAATGTTATGCTTATTTCAAAAAAGCCCAGATGAATTCATAATGAAAGTTAACCACTTGAATTTTCCACTAGGGTTACTCCATTTTTTTCCCCTAATAGGAGAGTATTTTTGAAATTTCATTTTAAATTAAGAAAAAGTCATGGTGGTAATAAGTTTCCTGTAATACACATATAAGAAGTGAACTTAATTGGGATTAAATGAATTATTTTGGAAATATTAAAATGAAGCAATGTCAAGGGGACTTTGTAACCCAGTCACTTTCTCTACTGAAAGCAGTAATGTACAGATAAACTCCTGCCAAGAGGTTTTTTGCTGATTTTAAATATATAAAAAATAACACTGTCCTATGTGAATCACTTCTTCGTCCTTCTAAGATATTTCCCATTAACAGCCCCCAACTAACTTCTTTCAGATGGGTAAACAATCTTGAAATGTGAGCTATATTACTTAGTAGGTACTTTAGCCATATAGGGTAGTTGGACGACATGAATGTATAAATTTAGGACACATTTGATAGTCTTCAGTTCAGGTTCTTTCAAATATCATGTTATTCTTAAGACATATATGTGTTACTTTGAATGATTTAACTTGAGATTTATAATTCTAGTACTTGTTTGGACATTTGGTCACCACGTGGTACAAAGAAAAGGAAGGGGAAGAGAGACACTACCTTCCTTCAGGGTGACTGGAATTAAAATATACAATTTTACATCCGTGAACAGTAGCTACTTTGTGCCATAAAGGCTGGGCACCAACTAGTATGATCTGCACAAAGGAGCAGGACTGGGAACCATGTTTCCTAGGACTTCCCTGCTCTCAGAGTACTCTAGGTGGCAATTTCTTCATGAAGCCTGTTTAGGATGACCAATATACTTTTGAAAGCATTCTTTTGAGTTTAATTTAGTTTGGCTTTATATTACTTGCAACAAAGAGGGGTTAATCAATGCAATCATCACCATCATAACTGGAAGAAGTAAGGACACCAAAATGCACCTTCTTTATAAAAACAGCCATGACCAGAGTAGATTCCCATCTACTCCTGTGGTCTGTTGCTGTTTGTTTCTCTGGTATTTTTAAAGAAAAACTGCTTTATTGATTTCTCCTCACTATGAGTAAAATTTCAAAGTCCTTTGTGATAAAGCATTATATTAATAAGGACTATTTAAAACAAAGAACTTCAGCTTTATTTACCATTAAATACAACATGTAAACTCTGAAATCGACTCAGTAAAGATGAGCACAAGAAGGCTGAAATATAGTGTTTGAGTACAAATTTTTTTTTAGGTAAACATCAGGTAAACTGGGGTAACAGTTCCTTCGCTCCCTTATTTATGTTCTACACTCAACATATTTACTTCTTTGGTCATACTCATTATCAAAAACTGGCCCTTCTCTCCCTGGGTGGATTATTGTCTCCCACCAGGTATAAATGCTTTTGAAGATCTGTAGAAGAGTGAGTGAAGAAAGGGCCACCTATGTGACCAAACAAATAATCTCTAAAGGATAAGGTGACACATGCACTAGCCACATCATCCTTCCTTCCAACACTTCATCAAGCTAATGATCATCTACCGGAGCTACATCAGATACAGCATAATAAAGACTTGAAAGGGCTGTGGCTCAGAAATCTCCTTAGCATGACTAAAATGGAGGTTTTTGAAATCAAGATGGAAACACAATAGTGAAAAATGAAGGAGTAAATCAGTTTAAAAATCACAAGTATGAAAGCTGCATGTATCTTACCACCTGCTATAATCACAGCTGCATATCCAGGCACAAAAAGCAAAGAGTAAAGGAAACCAAAACCATGGACTTGGACTACATTTGTGCAATAATAACTGGGTGAAAACCTATACTTTCCCTCTCTTCCTATTGCCTGACCTCTAGATTAAGGCCTTTGGGAAACTTAAGGTACAGAGTCCACAAATTGTTTTGCTTTGGACGCTTGTTATGGTTTGAGTCTGGAATATTACCCAGAGGTTCATGTGTTGAAGACTTGGTCCCTAATGCAGCATTGTTCAGAGGTGGAACATTTGGGGAATGATTGGATCATGAGGCCTCTAGCTTCATCCGTGGATTGCTCCACTGACCGAGTCTTAGCTGAATGGATTATTGGGAGGTGGTGGAAACCATAGGAGGCAGGGCCTAGTTGAGTATGAAAGTTGGAGGGAATGGGTCCTTCAAGGTGTGTTCTTGGAGACTGTGTCTTGTACCCAGTGTGTATCTCTTCCTGACTAAAATGAGGACGGTAGTTTTGTTCCCCTATATCCTTCCCACCATGATGTGACACCTGTACCAGCCTTACCACAGGCCTAGAAACAACAGAGCCATGGGTTGAAACCTCTGAAACCAAGAAATAAAATCAATCTTTCCTTCCATAAATTGTTTTTCTTGGGTCCTTTGTCATAGCAATAGAAAACTGACAAATACTTCTAACACTACAAATACATCATAATTCCCAAAATATTGTCCCATATTTTTCTATATTCATTAATTCATTCCATGGTAAAATGATTACTTTTACCAGTTAGATCGCTTGACTCTATCAATGATTCTGGCACAATCTGAATTATTGTTTAAATATGACTTCTGATGAAGAGCTATCTCACAGTTGGCATTTGGATATTACAGACCATTTCTTGACATTGGTAGACATAATGAAATTCATGTTCAATATTCATGAGTCATCAAGCTGTCTCCTGGCCTCTTGATTAAATTTTTCGTTAACTGTTTTAAACACCAGGATGTCTGTTAAGATTTTTAAATATTCTTTCCATATGACACAGTGTTTCTTACAGTACAATACTAATTGGTAATATTTCTTTCAACTCTTAGGTATCTTTTCTATAAATTACAATAAGCTTGTATTGTTGTAAGGTAGAAGAGGCACTCTAAACAAAACAAGAATTCTACATTGTTTATCCATGTAAAAGGAATTTCATTAAAACAAGAGTGGATCAAATTTAATCTCAGAACTGAATCAGATTCTCATATTTCAAGGATCATATGAATAAAACAGAAATCATCAGTTGATTAGAATCAACTGGCTAACAGTTATTCTTTGCTCACTAAAGGCTCTGGGCTAGGCAACAAGATACTAACATAAAACCATTATTTTTATCCATAATCTAGTGAGAAAAGCAGATATAAGCAGATAGCACATGCTAGATTATGAGATATACATCTTGTTGTCACTGTGTCGCATATATCTTAAAGGCATATGCATCACACCAAGGTCCTCAAAGAGAACAGCAAGCAATTCTGCCTGGAAGACTCGAAGATAAAAGAAGAGTTTGTAGCAAATATGAAATGTGATTGAGTCCTGAAAGCTAAATACAATAACTGGAGGAGTACAGGGGTCAAGAGAATGTTTTAGATTGAAGGAAACTGGAGTGAAGGCTCTGCCATCTGAAAATATGTGGAATGTTTGGGATTCACAGAAGAAGGTGTTGCTGAGGACAGTGTTAGAAAAACCATTGGGATGCCCATTGTGAAATACCCTAATGACCAGTCTGAATTGACAGTCTTTCTCAACAGAGCCCCTTGGATTTCAGCAAAGGCATTTCATGATCAGAACTGTGCTTTTAAACATAGCTTGGGTCAGTGTGCAGAGCAAGTTGGAAGAGGTAGAGACTACTTTGATCTCAACCAAAATAAAAAAGGTCTGTGAAATTGTGTTTTATTACAAATCATGTTTTTTTTTTAAATGATGTTGAAACTAAGAAAATATGTGTGAAAAAAATCCCAGTGGAGGACAGCTATTTCAATGTTCTTGATTATGAACTGGTTAGGAATATGATCACAATCCTGGAAATTAGGTACTTTGGCATTTTCATTGGGTTACAGATCTATTTTCATGAAGCTCCTGCCTTTTGTGTGTTTGAGAAAATGATAGTTTGACCTTGTATTCAAGAGATGAGTATCTTTGATGAGAATTATTTTTTAATCCTATGTAGATAATACCTGACCTCTAAGTGAGACTCTACTACTTGGAATATGTATATAATTGTTTCATTTTCCCCAGTAGATTTAAATTCACTTTCTTATATATGGAAGGAAGCCCTGGTTGGAATATGAAAATTCCTTTTATTGTACAAAGTACAATATTAAATTAAGCAGTCTTACTTAAAAGCAATCTATGATAACAACAGAAGAACTCAGCATCTGTTAAGAGAATAGAGCCTGGTGGTGGAAAGTGTAAACTTGGGAGTCAGCCAGATCTAGATGCCCACTCTAGCTTTATTGTTTACTATTCTCAGCTTCCTCAACTGCAGAAGGGAAAAACCATACCTAAGACCATGCTTGTAAAAATCCTTGGCACATCTAAACATTTGATAGATGGTGGTAGTGTTTATTATACCAATGCTTGCCATATGATACTCATATATTCTTGTTACAGATAACTTACTTCTTGAGTAAGCACTATCTATGCCAATATTTGTTTTACAACATTTTGCCCAATAGTTTTTTCATTCTTTCTCAGATTTACTATATATTTAAGAGTACTTGTATCTCCATCCTATGCTTTGTACATAAAGTTTAGGGTGGCATTGAATTCCTCTGCCTAGAAACATTGATATTTTTCATTCTCACAATCAAAACCATCAGTGTTTTTCCTAGGCTGCCCTTCCCACTAGCTTCCGTATTTTTTAGCTGTGTGTGTAAATCATTAGAACGTTCCTCTTCCCAGGAACCCAAACTCTGCCCACAGGATGTCCTAGGTTCTTTTGTAGGAGAATGTGAAAAGGTTATCATCCTGAGCATAGGAGAACTTATTTATTTAGTTTGCTTTTTGTTTTACATGAATTAAATGATAAATTTTTAATTTGGTCTATTTTGTGAATGGTTGAAACTACACTGAAGGCCTGCTCAATTTCCTCTATGCTGAATGCCGTCAGCTTCTTGGGAGAAGAAAATGTGCTTTATAATTTAATTGTATTGTTCGCAGCATTGAGCACAGACATTGACAAAGAGAAGCTGATGAATATTTTGGTAGGTTGATTAAATTTCATATCTAAAATCATTGTTCTTATTTTGTATTAGAGCATAACTTCACAAATAATAGAAGTTATATAAATAAGGTCTATATTTTTAATCAAAGACAAAAGATATTCTAACTGGGCCAACAGGGAATAAAAAAGAGACTTAGGAATTCTACTTATCTTCTACAATAGATTGGCCAGAAGTGTTGCACTTAGACCAAAAATATGAAAAACCCTTCAATGGAAAATGTAAGTGGGAAGCTGGTGACTGACATTGGTGCTACATTTGGATTCTCAAGGAATTAATTCATTCCTCTTTTCCACCTGCATCTGTTGGATTCAATAAAATGTTGTCTTGGACTGGTTTATGTTAACAAGGATGTTTTCTGTGCACTCTAAGTTTGTACACGCTACAGAATATCCAAACTTGGGTTGTACTCTACCAGTATATCTTGGAGAGGAAATATAGTGACACACATGGTTTAGGGAACCAAGAAAGTGAAAACTGATGTTCCCCTCAAAGCTGGTTCATGTCAGTGACACAGAGATGCTAACTAACACGCAGTTCAATTTTTCCATCTCTTGTTCCCAGTAATCTCCAAAGTAAAAGGAAATCCAAGCACAATAGGGTATCTATAACAACTTATGATGTTTCACAACAACTAGAAGAGTCCAAAGTCTCCCAACACATAGAACAAATAAATGTTTGAGGAGAATCACATGCTAGTCAGCCTGCTTTGTGCTCCATATATCTGTACAAATATTGTGTGTCAATTTAAGAAAGTATAAAGGAAAACCATAATTGCTGTGTAGCACATAACAAAACCAACATTAGCACAAGCCTACTATGTCACTTAAACTTTAGAAGGCAGTTGCTCTTACTCCAATTTTGCAGATGAACAAATCAGACTCAGGCAGACAATAAGTGATTTGTCCAAGGCCATATAAGTAATAGGGGGAACTGGATTTATAATTTAGCTCCAGAGTCCACAATTTCATCACTGTACTGTAACTGCTTCTACTATCATAATGTTATATTATCCACAAAATTATTAATTGAAGAAGTATAATCTCTGTAACATAACATGACAAAATAATTAAATTTCTACTCCTTTAAAAATAATCTGTCATACCACTATGTTGTTTTCAGGCAGCTTCAATACTGTGTGTCTAACATTAATTCTCACAGTTGTCACAGTAAATTGTAGAAACATACAGAGGATATAAGAATAGTGAAGACAGCATGTTGATATATTGGTGTATATTTTGTGAATTTTTACTTTATATAATTGAGAAACTAAATATAGATGTTTCTATCCTTGTACTCATTTAATTTTAATAGCATAGTGTATTTACCATGTTATTCAAAACTTAACAAAATACTTTTGGTAGCTGAATAATATTTAATTATGTGGCTTCTCCATAATTTAATCAATCATTCTTTTCTTGAAGATTTGGGGGATTTTCAGTTTTTTCTTATCAAAAAGACTATGATTACCAATTTAGACATAAATAATTATTTGTAGTTGTTATTATTTCCTAGTTCTTTTGTTTAGATGGTAAAAAAAATAAACAGGTATGAACATTTTATAAGTTCTGGATATATTTCAATAAATTTTTTTAGGAGCCAGATTTTACCACTTTATATGATCTCAACAATGGATGGCACTCACTCTCTACTGCAGCTTAACCACAATTTAATTGTGCAAGTGAACAACATTTTCATTAACTCCTAGTGAAAATGTTAAAGAATGAAAACCATCTTTACTCTTATGTTAACAGAGAATGAAGGTGATATAAATATCATACTTCTTATTGACCTATCAAAGAGCTATGGAATCATGAAAATATTGGTGAAATGAAATATAGAGGACTTTATCAACTTCCATACTAGAATGATGTCAACAACAAGGTCTGGGTTTTCTACAATAGATATCACTGCAAGGAAAAGCATAATACACTGGTCTTTTAAGCTTAAGGTGATATGGCAGAATAGAAAATCCCTAAAAGCAAATAGTGCTTAAATCTCCACCAGAATGCAACTTAAAAACTGTTTAAATATGTTGAGGACAAAAATGTAAACCATTATCAAGAGAAAAGAAAAAACTAAAACAACAACAACAAAAAGATACAAGTAGCAGACACAGAAGATATGGAGTTTGCATTTAAGATCCAGATAAGGATATTCTCAGACATTTAAGGATTTAAAATAACTATTATATGTATGTTTATTAATTTAAATACATGAATATAATGGATAAAAAATGAAGAATTAAAAACTTTCATAAAGTAGAAATTCTAGAACTGAAAAATGTGCTAGACATCTGCACTGTAAACCACAAAACATGTAGAGAAACAACAATATCTGAATATATAAACCATGGTTCTATATTTGAAGGTGAAATGTTTTTAAGATGTCAGTTTGATTATAGAAAGAAAAATAAAACTCAATTTTCATAGCATATCTATTGACCATATATCTTCTCCATAATTTGGTTAATCATTCTTCTTTCGTCAAAGAATGATTATGCAGAGGAAATGCAGTAGATGAATTTCTCTCTGTTCCTACCACTAAATACCATTGAAAACCATGAATATTACATATGAGAAAAACATAGGAATGCTCTTAAAGATGTCAAGGGAAGTGTCTCTGGCCATTAACTTCAGATGGCAGTGAATTTCCTAGGGTTTCTTTTTGTCTCAGTATATGAGACTAGGTGCTTAAATACTGGAAACATCAATAGATTCAGAAAACAAACAAGTAAAGCTTACCCTTACGAAGTATCAAGAGAGATGTTACATAGCAAATCATAAAACTTTCAGACAATAACTATCTTATTTCGGTCAGGGGCCCCAACTCACCCTAGTCAGCAAAGACTGAGTGAAGGAATTTAGACTTTTACTCTCTCCTGCTTATATGTGGTAAGGTGTCATTCCTCCAGGCTATAAAAAAGACACGAAGTGAGAAGCTTGGATTTTTCCCTCCCCCCAAAATCTAATGAGACAGCAAGGGAAATTTTTAAATAGATAGAATGTTTATAGGGGAAACATCTGGATGACAGTGGGTTTTCCATAAATTATGGAGACCAGAACAAATTGGAATAGACCTTAAGGACTGAAAGAACTTTTCAATCTTGAATTCTGTATCCAGTAAAAATATCCTTAAGTAAGGAAGAATAAATCAAGATAGCCTCAGATGAAATTAAGAGAATTTGGTGCTAGCAGACTTAGAAAATAATTGTTCAAGGAAATTCTTCAAGCAGAAAATGACACAAGAGGGTGCCTTTGAATATCAAAAACTGAAGTTTCTAAGTTATGTTTGGCAGTTGAGACAAAAATGATAATATTATGTGCTGAGGTCATCCATGTACATAGAAATAATATTTAACATCATTGTCTAACAAATGGAGGAAGTTAACAATATTTAATAATTTCATTCAAACTTGTAAATTGTCAATACCAGTATAATGTTATCTATTTATATTTTAATACCAGTAGGAATCATTAAAAATATATACACATAGAGACCTAAAAACATTACAAAGAATAACATTATGGGACAATAGAGCTGATTTCAAAAACAAAAATTAGTTCAAGTAACTTAAAACAGACAAGGCAAAATGGATAGAACAAACATAAAAACCAGAAATATGTCAGACATAGCAATAATTAGATTAAATTATTTATATACCCCAATTAAAAAACAAAGCTTGAGAGAGAATTCAAGATGGTAGGATAGAGGAAGGCTGCATTCCTACTTGTTCTGTAGCTTGGGATTCAAGCAGCAGCAGGAATTACCACTCACTATGGTACAGATAGAGTATCTTAGAAATTCAGAAATTTGGGTACATTAAACAAAGAATGACTACCTAGGAGCCAAGTTGATTGCAGGAGCAGCACTGGTTCAGCACAGAGGGAGGGAGAACACAGAAATGCAACAGATTTACTATGGAAAAACCTGAGATCAGAAAAGGAGCCTGCCCTTAGGTGAATAAGAGGTTCACTGCTCACTGGTGCTTGACAAGTGCCCCATGTTTCCCACCTGACCATGGGAAACACTGAGGCTGAGACATCTTGATGCAGCCATGTGGCAGCTGATGCTGTGGGAGCCAGAAGATTGGAGCAAACATTGCCACACTTGTTATGCCCAGATCACGATGTCCCCAAAGACCACCAGGGAGACCGAGGCACATATGTAAAGGCAAAGAGCCTTTATTCCGGCTTAAGCTCTGTCTCTCAGACTTCACCAACGCAGCAGGCCCATGCAGAGAACCCCAAACAATAGCCAAGCAGGGTTTTTATGGGTAAGGGATGGGGTAGCTACGGTGGACATGCTGTATGCACAGCATCATTACACAAGCACCAATTACAATCGTATAGCACCTATGGTGACAATATTGACCATTCAGAATCTGGGGGGTGCTCATTACATTTGGCGGGACTCAATCATGACCTTTGAGAATCTTTTGAAAATGATCAACTATGAGGTGAGTTTAAGAGGCCCACATGGGGCTTGGGGGAGCAGCAAGTGATTGGCTAGTTTGTGCAAAGTAACTATAGTTCCTAGACCCTGACTCAGACCTCAGGAATGCCAGGTCTTTTGATTGGCTGTTCTGAGGGTGGTCCAAGAGTGGCTTCAGCCTTGAGCAATGTGTGGCTTTTCCTAGAACTGAAACTCGGGCCTACTAGTTTTTCTGGAGGGTCTGAAGCCTGTCATGGAGTCTAATTTAGCTCCAGTCTTTCAACACTGTCTCAGCAAGTGCCCACAGTGTAGCCTAGGGTGTACCTAGCAGAATGGGAGCAAAATAGGAACAAGGAATATTTTACCAAATGGAATTCCAGTCAGAAAAGCAAAGGGGAGCCCAACATGCTTCCCCCTTTTAGTCTGGTGGCTAACATGACCAGCTGAAGTGGGTTGAGAATCTGAACAGGAAGGTATGAATACATGCAGAGACTAAGCCTGAGAAGGCTGTGTTCCTGGGCAGCAGAAGGGGTGAAGGATTGGCTCCCCAATCCCATGTGCAGAATCCTTGGGAGGCTCCTGATATTTAGAGTGTCAGCAGAACTTAGCAATGGCCAGGCCCTAAGGGTGTGTTGATCTAATCTCTCCAGAGCAGAAACCACCCGGCAAAGCCCTGAGGCCTGATTAGACTTAAGCTCCACCTGGTCTGTGGGGACAAAACTCCAAATGACAGTACATTCCACTCCATGCAACCTCACACTGGTGAGAAGGGAAACAGAGCTATCCTTACCAGCTCAGTCTTAGGCCACTCCAGCTAGCAGCTTGGTGAGCAACACAAAAACTGCAAGTAGTTAACAACTCCCAGCTCTTGCTCTCTCTCTTGTACACAGCTCAAGAAGAAATGAAAATAAATAGAGCCAGGCATAGACAGTGACCATCTATTCTCATCAACTATTTTGACCACTTAAGCGGAAACAATTCCTTCATTAAGAGTGTGCATCTTTGCTAATTCATTCATAGACATTTATACTTATTTCTTTTCTCTCATTTTTAGCATTTTTTAAAATGTTATTTTTCCTTGTCTTTTGAGGGTTAGGGTTTTTGATTAGTATATTTTGATTTTGTTTTGTGGTGTTTTCATTTATCTGTTTCTCTTTCTCTCCTCTCCTCTCTTGATAATAGCCAGATTCTATTGTTCTTTCACTCTCCCTGTTACTTCTATTTTCTCTCCTCCTTCCTAATAGCTATCACATGCTCTCTCTCTTCTGTATTCTTTCTGTTCACTTTTTGAAACTGTAAACTCTTTTCTAATTTCCCATTACATTTATTTTCTCCTAACTGTATTCTTAACATCGTTTAGCACTAACTTGTTTATATAACTCCTGCCCCCACCATTAATGCTGTTGCACTTTTTAATGCCGTAGATAACACAGTGACACCTTTTGGTTACTTCAATGCCAGATATAGTTCATAGTTACGTATTGTGGTTGATTGCTGACCATACCATTTCTGCTTTTTGTGGCAATTAATATTGTAGATGTCACAATAGGAACAAAGTGTTCAATGCTTTACACTGTCTGTATTAGTTGTTGCTATTTCTTTCCCCTGCTCTTGGAGAACCTACAGGGATACTACAAGTTCACAGGGTAGAAACTCTGCTGCTGAACTAAACTCAACCAAAAGATGGTGTACCTTGCTCCACACACAAATTAATGACACTCAATCTTCAGCTACACTTTAATATAAAGAATTGAAGAGATAAAACCCAAACTAAAGACCAGACCTCAATGTGTTCCAATTCCTTAAGGAAATAACTGTCAACTAAGATTGCTATATCCAGCAAAGCTACCATTTAAAATTGAAGATGAAATTAAAAACCTTCAAGATAAGCAGAAACTAAAAGAATTCATGACTACTAAACTGGCTCTACAGTATTTACTTAAATAAATACTGCACAAAAGGAAAAAAAAACTTGGAGCTCACAAAAGATTAAATCTTATATGAAAAGTAGCTAAGTAAATGGAAACAAGACCAATTAAACACAATAAATAAATCAAATGCAGGAATTAACAAACATCTCTGTAGTAACAATGTAATAGGTCTGAACTCTCCAATTTAAAGGCATAGGCTGGCAGAATGAATGCCAGACCATCTATCTGGTAAGACCCAACTATCTTTGCATGATATGCACTTTTTTTTGGGGGGGGGGAGCAGGTACTGGGTTTGAATCCAGAGGCACTTAACCATTGAGCCACATCTTCACCCCCTTTTTATATTTTATTTAAAGATGGCCTTGCTAAGTTACTGAGGCTGGCTTTGATCTTGTAATCCTCCTGCTTCAGCTTCCAGAGCCACTGGGATTATAGTCGTGTGCCACCTCACCTGGCATGAGATGTACCTTACAAGCAAAGACAGCCACAGGCTAAAAGCGAAAGGATGGAAATTGATATACCATGCAAATGGAGGCCTCAAACAAGCAGGAGTGGCTACTCCTATATTTCATAGAGCAGATTTCACACCAAAATAAATCAGAAGAGACAGGGAAGGTAACTTCATATCGGTAAAGGAAACAATCTAACAAGAAGATGTAACAATAGCAAATATGCCCCAAATGTGGGTGCACCTAATTACATAAGAGACAAACAACTCAAATTGAAGCCTCAGACCACAGTGTAATAATACTGAGTGATTTCAACACATCTCTCTCACCATTAGATAGGTCATATAGTCATAAACTCAGTAGAGACTCTTTGGAACTGAAAAATATCAAATCAAATGCATTTAATAGACATCTACAAGAATGTCTATTTCATCCAATAAGAACTGAATACACTTTATTCACAGTGACTCACAGAACTTTCTCCAAAATAGACCATATTTTAGGCAACAAGCAACTCTTAGAAAATACAAAAAAAATTGTCATAATTCCTTGCATTTTATCACATCATAATGGAATAAAATTAGAAATTAACATAAAACCCTAAGGAGACTATATAAACACTTAGAGACTGAATAGTATGCTTTTGAATGATTAACTAGTAATATAACAAATCAAGGAAGAAATTTTAAAACTCTTATACTCAAATGAGAATACTGATACAATATAGCAGAACCCGTGGAACACCATGAAGGCCATTTTAAGAGTAAAGTGTATAGCATGAGTGCCTACATAAGAAAATCAAAAAGATCCCAAATAAATGACCTAATGATGCAACTTAAGGCCTTTCATAAAAAGAACAAACAAATTTCAAAACCAGTGGAAGAAAGGAATAATGAACATAAGAGTGAAAATGATTAAGCTGAAATTCTCAAGTTTGTTAACATGAGAATTAAAAAAAAAACACCCATGAAACAAAGAATTGGTTACTTAAAAAGATAAACAAGACTGAGGCCAAGTGCAGTGGTGAATGCCTGTAATCCCAGCACTTTGGGAGGTTCAGACAGGGGAATCACAAATTCAAAGCCAACCTTAGCAATGGCAAGGCATTAAACAACTCAGTGAGACCCTGTCTCTATATAAAATACAAAATAGGGCTGGGGATGTAGCTCAATGGTCGAGTGTCCCTAAGTTCAATCCCTGGTACCAAAAAAAAAAAGACTGAAAAGCCCTTAGCCAAACTAATCAAATAAAAGAGATAAAAATTGAATTAATAAAACTGGAGATGTAAAAGGAGAAATCATCTCCAAACTCCAACAGATCACTAAGGACTAGTTTGAAAACTTATACTCTAATAAATTGGAAAACCTAGAAGAAAATGTATACATTTGTAGACAAATATGATCTGCCAAAACTGAATCAAGAGAACATAGAAAACACAAATAGACCAATAACTTGTAAAGACATACAGGCAGTAGTAAAAAGCCTTCCAACGAAGCAAAGCCCAGGACCAGAAGGATTCTCAGCTGAATTCTATCAAACCTCTAAAGAAGAACTAATGCCAATATTCTTCAAATTATTCCATGAAATAGGAAGGGATGTAACACTTCCAAATTCATTCTATAAAGCCAGTATCATGCTTATACCAAAACCAGATAAGAATATATTAACAAATCATGTTCAACAACATATGAAGAAGATTGTATATTATGACCAATTTGGTTTTATTCCAGGATGCAAGGATGGTTTAATATATGATATGCAAATCAATAAATGTAATTCATCACATAAAGAGAATTAAGGACAAAAGGATACTTAGTAATCTCAATAAATGCAGAGAAGATTTTTGACCAAATTCATCACCCATTCATGATAAAAATGGTAAAGGAAATAGGGATGTAAGGAGCCTACTTCAACATCATACAGGCTATACAGGAAAATCCCAAAGCCAAACTCATAGTGAATGAGGGAAAAACTGAAATGATTTCCTTTAAAATCTGGGACAAGACAAGGATTTTAACTTTCATCACTCCTATTTAATATAGTGCTAGAAATTATAGCCAGAACAATTAAGCAAGAGGAGGAAAGGAAGAAGTCAAATTATCACTGCTTGCAGATTATATGATCCCATACCTAGAAAATCCAGAAAATTTCACCAAAAGACTGCTAGAGCTGATAAAAATATTTGGCAAAGTAGCAGGTAACAATATCAACATACAAAAATCAATACCTTTCCTATGCACCAAAAACAAATTTGCTGAGAAACCAGGAAAATAATTCCATTCATAATAACCTCAAAAAATACCTATAAAAAAATCTAAGCAGGTGAAATACCTCTACAATGAAAATTATAAAACATTGAAGAAAGAAATTGAAGACCTCAGAAGATGGAGCGACCTCCCATGTTCATAGATAGGCAGTATTAATAATTAAAATGGTCATACTACCAAAAGCATTATGCAGATTCAATGCAATCCGCATCAAAATACCAGTGATATTCTTCAAAGGAATAGAAAAAATAGTCCTAAAATTCATTTGGAAGAATAAAAATCCTAGAATAGGGCTGGGGTTGTGGCTTAGTGGTAGACAGCTTACCTAGCATGTGTGAGGCACTGGGTTCGATTCTCAACACCACATATAAATAATATAAATAAAAATAAAGGTCCATCGACAACTAAACAAAAGACCCAGATCAGTCAAAGCAATTATAAGCCAAAAATGCAGTGCTGGAGGCATCACAATACCTGGCTTTAAATTATTCTTCAGAGCTACAGTAACAGAAACTGCATGGTACTAGCATAATAACAGACACAGACATACACATAGACGGTCATCTGATACTTGCTGAAGGTACCACAAACATAAAAAGACAGCCTTTTAAACAAATGGTGCTGAGAAAATTGGTTGTTCATATGTAGAAGAATAAGCCTAGACCTTTCTCTCTCCCCTGCACAAAAATCAACTCAAAATAGACCAAAGGCCTCAGATTTAGACCAGAAATTAAACAACTCCTAGAAGAAAATATAGGGTCAACACTTCAGTTTTTAGGTACAGGCAACTATTTTCTCAATAGGACCCCTAAAGCTCAGGAAATAATCAGTAATGTGAAGAGAGAACCCACAGACTGAAATAATCAATATATACAACTATAATGCACTAATAAAAAATGTGGAGGAAAAACTCTTGGAAGTGTGAGGGGAAAACAATCTCCACATTATGATTTATACAGAAACTCACCTAATGATATAGGCAGGTTCAAAGTAAAATGATATAAAAAATTTATCAGCAAATATTAAGCAAATGGAATCTGGGGACTCTGTATTAGTATCTTAAGGTGGAATTTACAGCAAAAGAAATTACCAGGAAGAAAGAAGGATATCACATAATGATAAAAAGGTCAATCTCTCAAAAAGCAGGTGCAAAATATGAAGCAAAAACAGATACAATTGAAAGGAGAAATAGAAAAATTCACAATTATAGTTTGGAATATCAAAAAAATTGGTGGAAAAATTCATCCTCTAAGATATAATCAGGATTGTAGAGCATTCCATCCAAAATCAGAATATGGACACTTTAGGTACATAAATCTTACCAAGACAGAACCTACTCTGGACTGTTAAATAAGCCTCAACAAATCTATAAGAATTTGATCATACAGAATGTGCTCCCAGACCACAATGGAATAAAACTAGAAGCCAGTAACAGAAATATAACAGGAAAATCTCTAAACTGCATACTTCTAAGTTATCCATGTGTCAAAGCATAATTATCCAAGGAAATAATAATTGAACTGAATTAAAATAAAAATACATTATGTTAAAAATTGTGTAATGTAAGCTATTATGTGCTAAGATGAACATTTACAGTACTGGAGTCCATCCCTGTAAAAGAAGTCAAGTATCAAGTATACTTGACTTGTATAACTCCACCTCAATATACTAGAAAAAGAACAAAATTAATCCAAGTGAATGAAGAATAAATATAGCTGCAGTAATCAATCAAATACAGAAAAATAATGGAGAAAAATCAATGAAACATAAATCTGGTTATTTGAAAAGTCTGACAATGAGATCTCTGACATGAGATAAGGGAATACTAAGGGCCAATTTGACAGCCTAAATATTCCTATAAATCTACAATAATCTTAAATAACAACAAATGGGAAAAACTTTAGAACACTTACCAAAAGTCCATACTCAAATGGCCATTAAGTACATGAAAAGGTATTCAACATAATTAGGTATAAAAATATATATATTTTAAATACAAGCCATCTAGATGACTCAGATGTTTACATGATTTATTTAGATCGTCACTGAAATTTAGATATTTTTGTAAGTTTTTGTGGATCACTAATTTAGGATACATTGCTTTCTTTTCAGCTACTCCTCATTCTCTCACTTCCTCGTGCCCCTTGACTCCAGTTTTCACACTGCCTCTTATATTGTTGAATCATGGTAGACTTCTTATTCTTGGCTTCTAGCTCAACACTCCATAGGGGACCATTTATGGGTCCTGAACTAAAAATTCAAGCACTTGGACTTGTGAGGAAGAAGTCCCTGACCCACGTTCTAGAAATTACTCTGAGAAGAGGCACCTCTCTACTCCTCAAACTCGATTCTTGTCAGTCCCCATGGCCAGCATAGTAACAACCAGCACCCATCCTTAGCTGGTATGAACAAGTGGATGGTTACCTAGAATACAAGAGACATGCTAGTAATTAGTCTGTACTTTCTTTCATCTCCATCTCCTTAAAGAAAGAGGAAGAAACAGAAACAAGGAAAATGAAAATGTTCTAGAAGGTAGTTTGGGTTCAGGTCAGGAACATCAGACTAATATATTTGAACGTATTTAAGGCAGTGAAAGGTAGTTACGTGTGGAATAATATAAGCTTGTTTATGTATTTTGGAAAATTAACATGATTTGATTTGTATTTGCCTGAATCATGAATAACCAAGCAATACTAGTACTTTGTGATCTTTAGAAACAAAATCAAGCATTTTCTAAACGTAATTCAAATTGTTTCCATAGAGAGGGAACCATCTCACCCCAGCTGTCCCGGAAATAAGCATTTCCATTCTGAGCATCTGTATCTCCGTAAATGAAAAATAACCTGGAGATCTTTTACACATATCCATTTGAGAGGGATGAGAAATAGAATGAGGGAGTCTGTGGGCCAAGAAGGCCATGTTGGTGCAACTAGTTCTCAATCAGGAATAAGAGTATCCACTCTTCCCAAGCATATTAAAAACCGAATTAAATAGACTCAGCTTAAATGGCATTTTCTTGCTTCTAACATAATGTAGGCAGCAGACTTTAAAATATCCTCACTTTTTCACATCTTTTGAAAACAAATGGTGATAAAGGTGAGTTGAAGATACAAAGGTCAATTTTTTATGTATTTGCTTTTGCCTATGTCACACTGTGGGAGAAAAGTGTTAACAGTTGATAAATCTATTAAAAAACATTCCTTAGAATCAGATAAATCAATCCTTCTTTTCCCTCTTGGAACTTGGTTTCGCATATTTCCAGTTACTACATTACTAATGATACCAGTGACGAGTTCTGCTTCCTCAAATGTTGAGGTTTAAACAGAGAAGCAGCAGAAGCAAGCATATAAAGCACGTTTTATTTAAAAAATAGTAACACAGACTTCTGGCAGGGAGAAGGGGGCCATCGCTGGTATCCTGGTATTCCAAGAAGTGAGAGTGTCCTGCCCCTTTTATACATTTTAGATTTTCTTTGTTCTCCTGCTCTCTTCCCTCTTCTCTCTTTCCTGTGTATGTGACTAGGCCCAGGAGATGTCAGTGGGATGGCCAAAAGGTGACAAATGGGGGCTGGAAGGACCAAGGTGAAGTGATCTGGGCAGGGAGGGAGCAGCAGCCCAGGGAGCATTAATTAAAGGGGGTGCTTCATTAACAACCTTCTGGGAGAGGCAGTATAGGCAGATAATCTTGGTCATCAAAGTGTTCTGGAGGTATTAACATTCCAATCTCCCAAAGCAGTCTACAACTTCCTGGACCCAAATCTGTCTCCATTTTCTCCATCAGACCTGATTATCGATTATAGATCAACACTGCCTGGCTTTAATTCTTGCTTCACTAACATTACTCTGATTCTGTAAGTTTAGTGCATAACTTGCTATATGGAAAGCCTAGCTAGTTTCCCTTAATAGAAAAATTTATGGTTCTGCTCAACCAGAGTTTTCAACCTCAACACTTTTTAACATTTCCTGTCAAATAATTCTTTGCTCTGATGTGCTGTTCTGTTCACTCTGGGTCACTTAGCTTCGTTGGCCTCTAACCTCTATGTACCACTATCATACCTATTGTCCCAGCTGTGAAAATCGAGTGTCTCCAGACTTGACCAAATGTCCCTTTGTTGAGAACCTTTGTGCTGCACCAACTTACCAAAGTAAGGCCTCAACTAGAACTGGGGAGCAAAGAACTGTATAAGGAGACATGACATGTAGAACTAGCCACACGAGAACAAGGATCTTCCTGTTTTCCACCCTGCTTTACCTCAAGCACCTTACAACAGTGCCTAGTAGCTCATAAGTGCTCAGTAAATATTTGATGAATCAATGAGAGAAGATGCGGGGGGAAAGGGGATTATGCACAGACACAAAGCCATTGTTTTTAGTGAACTGTTGTCAAATTTCTCAGTGTATTAATATTTAAAAGAAACTTAGATGCAGGAATAATCTAATTCCTTTATTGATGAAGACAGTCCTTTATTGATGAAACATCAGGTGAAGTTTCCAGAGTTAAAGTAATCTAATCTTTCAAAGTTGGAAAATGTTCATTAGTTTACAGATATCCATACACTAGCATCAATATAATAGGTTGCTAGTCACTTAAAATTGAAAGGTTCTCAGATGGTGACCAGACATTGACTGCCAAGTAAGTTTGGGGATAATGGGAACAACTAAATGAGCTATCTTTGCTGTAAAGACTCTAAGAATGGTGCTTATAGCACCATTTTATTGCCATTTAAATGCCAATATTTTATAATAATTTAAAGGAGACAAAAAATGGAAGCCTAACGAGAGTACTTTTCTAAAAATCTTCCTTTTGTAAGTTTTATTTTATTTTTGGTTGAGAATAAAAGAATTCAAGGTACTCCGGGGCCTACAATTTGCATTTCTACCTATCTCAAGTATTATCAGATTTCATTAGAATAAAAATTAGAATAATGCCAAAAAAATCTGTCTTGAGATATATCTGTCTATTCAGGTTTATTTTAGACACAAGGGCTTTCTGCAATATTTTCTTTAAAAAGAAAATAAAACCTCATAACTTTTTAAAATGAATTACTTTTTCCTTGGAAATCATTCCCAATCATAGACTTCTCAATTAATTGCATGCTTTTTCTTTGGAGGAATGTCCTAATGATTTAAATTAGTTTAGAGATGATCTAATACAAGATTTTAAATACTGTAAATCATGTTATACTCTTCTAAGCCAATATACTGAGTCAGATTATGTGAAATGTCCAGACTAAAATCTAGCATAAAATATGTGCTAAACCAAAACTCATTAGTTTATCCAAATAATATTTATTGCCACCCAGTCTGTGCCAGGCAGTTTTCTAGATGCTTACAATGCATCAGTAAACAAAGCAGGCAATGAATCTTGCCTGGCTTATATTTTATATCTCAGAAAGTAATGAGAGTTTGGGGAAAAAAATTTAAATTTCATATTTTTCATAGTCCTGCAAGGGAGGTACTATAAATGTATAAACACACACATGCATACATTATATAGATAAGGAAACAAAACTGAGGCCCAAAATGGTTGAGTATCTTGTTCATAGTCACATATACCTTTTAAAGGGTAGGCTGTTATTTGAACATAGTTGTCTAACTCCAGAGCATTCTAAATCCCTGCCTCCATTGAAAATGTTTTGAAGTATCAATGATTGATGATTGCTTTGCTTAGAAAAAGTGCCTTTATTTGACAAAGAATAGAAGAACAAAACATCATGAAATTCTATGTGATGGTTCAACTAAATAAATGAATAGAGTAAGACAGATTTCTTTAGGAGAGAAGTAGTTCTTAAAAGCCTGGATCAGAGTCTGTGTAGGCAATTCCCTGGATCTGCAAGTCACAGGAGAAGATGGGCATTGTCTAGAGGAAAAGCAAGGAAGTATCTCCAGTCAAGCAAAAACAGGATTAGTTCTTGTGACGGGCATAATCAGACACCATTCATATGGGGCCTAAATAGCTCCACATTACCACATAAATTTCTCTTGCCAAAACGACCTTATCCATAATTTTTACTTTTATTTACTTAGCACCTACTATTTCTCACTTTGCTAGATGCTTAGAATAAAAAACATATTAGAAACCTCATCTCTAGAAGCTTCAGAGAACATTATCTTGTGTTACTGAATACACTGACATTTAAAAAGTAATCCTTGGGCTGGGGCTGTAGCTCAGTGGTAGAGCACTTGCCTAGCATGCGTGAGGCACTAGGTTCAATCCTCAGCACCACATATAAATAATAAATGAATAAAATAAAGATCCATAAACAACTAAAAAAATTTTTTTAAAAAACTAATCGTTTTTGAAAAGTGTAGGCTTTCTTAAGTTTACTTTTCCTTCTCCTTGCCCAGTATGGCTGGGAACAGGAACTAGGTTTTTGACGCATAACCCATGACTCAAAACCCTAGTATCCTATGATGGATGGTATTGCTACTTGGGTCCATGCATTGAGACAGCATTTCCTAACTTCCTTGAGGCCCTGGAAAGGCACAACAGGATCCATGATGCTTACTCAGCACACTAGTAGACATGACCGTCACTGTGGTCTCTCAAGAAAGAGTGGCTTGTAGAGAAATCAGTTAACATGTACAGAAGAGTCAGGGAAAATGCATCTGTACAGAAGCCAAAACTCTGAATGTATAAAGATTTATGTTAAGCTAGGACTTGATTTCATTTGGTAAGTGGTTTCCTTTTACTCTCATTTACCACCCTTGAAGTTTGCCAAAGGAGTCCAGGTCTTAATTGATTATTTGGTCCAGTTTCAGATGCAGTTCACACTTAGCTTCTATTATATTCCAAGCACTTTTGTGTACTCTTTAAATATTTCCCTTAAACCATGATTTGAAAAGAGCCTAAATTTTCAGCTGCTTTCATTATTCAGCTTCTTTCGGTGTATCCTACTTTACCACCTACCACCTGTGGGATAGTTAGGATATACTGAAATCATGTGGAGCCAGACATAATCTTAAAACCATTGTGTATCACCACCTGCCTACCATCAGGTAAACCCCATAGATCAGATCTACATCTCACTAATAGATTCCTTTCCAGGGTCCATGCTTAATCTCCAGTTATCATGAAGACTCACAGATGGAAATAATGTTCAAGGTGACATAGAGCAGAGTATTGCTGCAGCTGATTTTATGCTGAGGGCTGTTTAACCAGATGACTAATAACTTAAGGTCCAGTAGTAACAATAGCAAGTAATAGAGAAAATTTGCAGATTTTCTCTCAGCTTCTTTCTATCTGGGAGAGGGAACACGTACCAAGTACCTTCAGACTCTTACACAAATATCTTTAATTTGCTCTTAAGATTTTCAAGTCTAAGAATAAAATGGAGAACCAATGTTCCGACTGGAATGACCTATAAATATGTCTTAGAGAAACTCTCTGGAAGAATTTTTTTTAACTTCTTTTAGTATTTCATTAACTTTATTTTTCTAGCCTAAAACTTAAGGTTTATGGAGGTTTACTGGAGATGAAAATTCCCAGTAGAACCAGATGAGGGATTGCGATTTTGAGCTTTTAATTCTTAGTTCTAGGCAAAAACTAATGCATTTATGTTTGCTTTTTACAACACACACAGAATCCTCTGCATTCTCCCCTCAAATTTGCCAGTTCCAGTTATCAAAAGACACCATTGGGAATTTCATCCCTGTTTTAGTCAGCTTTTTCACCAGCATGACTAAAAGACCTAACAAGAACAATGCATAGAGGAAAAATTTGTTTGGCTTATGATTTCAGAAGTCTCAGTCCAGAGATGGCCAATTCTGTAGCTCTGGACTCAAGATAAGGCAGAACATTATGGCAGAAGAGCATGATGGAGGGAAGTAGCTTAGAACATGGTCAAGAGGCAGAGAAAGCAAGCTGTACTCACAAGAAACAATATATATACCCCCAGTGGCACACTCCTAATGACCTACCTCCTCTAGCTACACCCTACCTGCCTATAGTTAACACCCAGTTAATTCATATCAATGGATTAAGTCGTTAGTCATATTGTAACCTAATAATTTCAACTCAGAACATTCTTATATTGTCTCATACATGAGCTTTTGAGGGATACTTCATATCTAAACTATAACATTCTGGCCCTAGCCCCCAAAAGCTCATGCTCATCTCACAGTGTAAGATATATTTAGTCAATTTTCAAGAGTTCCCATAGTCTTAACAGTTTCATCACTGCCCAAAAGTCCAAGTCCAAAATCTCCCCAGATTCAAGGCAAACTCTCAGCATGAGTCCCTGTAAAAATCAAAAGCAAGTCACATACAGCCTATATATAAAGACAGAGAGAGTAAATATTTCATTCTACAAATAGAAAGGCATAGAAAGAAGGGATAGGATCAAAGCAAGACTGAAATTCAGCAGGCTAAACAAGTCCTATAGTTCTATGTCCAGCATATAGGGACCATGGTATCTTGATGCTCTTTCCAAAGGGTTTATGTAGCCCTGCACCTGTGGCCTTGCTGCTTGCAGCCCACCTGGCCCACCTGCTTAATTCCTGTAGCTTTCCCTAAAAGTTATCTCACCTAACTGGAATCTGTTAATCTTGGGGATCTCCACTGCAGCTTTCCTTCTCACCTTTTTCTGCACCACCCTCTCAGAGGTAGCATGCAGGGACTTTAGCCCTGCTACACTTTGACTGGCCTCCCAGTCCATCCTTTGAAATATTGGTGAAGGCTCCATGACCTCCTAATTCCAGTATCTTGCATTCTTGCAGAGCTAGCAGGAACCTTGGTTGGTACCAAGGTCTGCCATCAACCTGAGCAGTACTCAAGCCTCCAGGGACCTTTGCTGAAGGTCTGTGAAGCTACACTTGGTAAAACAACTTCCTAGGCCTCTTTTTGTCCCCCCAATCTCTTCTCAAAGGAATTTTTATGTTTATGGGCGTGATCTTGCCAATTCTTAAAATACCCTTAAGCCATCTTTCCTATTTTCTCTGGGCAAAGTATTTAGCATTTTTTTTAGTAACTGCAATCTCTTTAATAACCATAGCTTCCTTAGCTCCAGTTTTACTTGCACTTTTCTGGCCAAATGTTAAGTTTTTCAAATCTTTTTCCTCTATTTTCTGCTCCTGATTATCACAGTTAACTTGGCTAAAAGCTGCTATGCAGCCTAGACATTTCATCCACCAGATTAATCAGTCCATCACCTTTAAATTAAGTCTCACAGAATGTCTCAGGACATAGAAAAAATGTAGACAAATTCTTTGCCAAAACAAAATGGCAAAAAGAGTCCTCCCCCTCTGAAATGTCACATGCCCAGTCTTTAGTGTCCATAGTCCTATTGGCATTCTGTTCTTTTGAGCACTCACCAGAACTGCTCATTAAAACATTCTAAAGCTTTTCAATTTTGAATCTCTAAAAATTTCTCCCAATAACTCCAAAAATCTGTAAAAGCTTTTGATGAGGATAGTCATAGCAACAATCCCACTCCTAGTACTAATTTCTGTTTTAGTCAGATTTTTCATCATTGTAACCAAAAGACTTGACAAGAACAATTAAAGGAGGAAAAAATTTATTTGGTTCAAGATTTCAGATATCTCATAGCTGGCTTATTCACAGCTCTGGGCCCCAGGGTAAGGCAGAACATCATGGCAGAGCATGTTGGAGAAAAGCAGCTCAGGACATGGCTACCAGGAAGCAGAGAGAGCAAGTCCCACTCATTAGGGACAACATATATACCCCAAAGGCATACCCTAATGATCTATCTCCTCCAGCCACACACTACCTGCCTACACTTACCACCCAGTTAATCCATATAACTGGGTTAAGCCATTAATTTATACCTCTCATAACCTAATTCTTTCACCTCTGAATGTTCTTGCATTGTCTCACACATGAGCTTTTGGGGGACACCTCATATCTAAACTCTAACAGTCCCTAATGAAAATTTGTTCTCCCAGAGTGTTAATTGTTTTCTGTGAACTTGGAGAATATTATCCCATGCTATCTTTTACTCTGTAGAGCCAAGTTCAGAATTCATAAAAAGCTAAATGTCCTGTCCATTTGGAGAAATTTTGTGCTATCAAATTAAATAAAATCCTAATTAGTGAACTTGTAGTCATTGCTTCAAGTGGAACATGATGTCAAGAATAGATGAACCTGTTTAGAAATAACACCAAAAGCCGGGCACGGTGGCTCAAGCCTGTAATCCCAGCACTTAGGGAGGCTGAGACAGGAGAATCACGAGTTCAAAGCCAGCCTCAGCAATGGCGAGGCGCTAAGCAACTCAGTGAGACCCTGTTTCTACATAAAACACAAAATAGGGCTGGGGATGTGGTTTAGTGGTCGAGTGCCCCTGAGTTCAATCCCCAGTACCAAAAAAAAAAAAAGAAGAACACCAAAAATGCTAGAATTGACATTCAAGTTCATGAAAATCCAGACATAAATATCCTTTAACATTTTTATAGACACGAATGAGACTCATTGAATTAAAGTTATATCAATTGAGATTATTCCAATGAAAAGAGAAAAATTGTAAGAAAAAAGCAGCCAAAAACTGGGATAATGTGAAACAGTTTAACATATGGGAAATTACTGTGCCAGAGGCAGAGGAAACATCAGTAGGCAAAGGAACAAAAAAAAACCTTGAAGAAATAAAATAATGAAATCAAGTTACATACCCAAGAAGTGAAGAGCCCTTAAACTTATTAGATATCAAAAGAAATAAAATGAAAACAACATACTTAAATTATATCATAGTAAAATTGCTAAAAACTGATGATAAAATCTTTCAAAAGCCAGAGGAAAGGGAAATATTAAGGATAGAAGGGAAAAAAAGGGGAAAACATAGCTCTGGATCCTCCAGACATTTGAAAATACATTAAGAGAAAGCTACATGTAATTTTATGCCAATAAGCTCAACTACTTAAAGAAATGGACAAATTTCTTAAAAGGCACAAGATTCACAAACTCTTCTAGGAAATAAAATGTAAGAGAACACTTTTGAACATACTTTATTAGTCCAGCATTACCCTGGTACTAAAACTAGAGAAAAATATCTTCAAAAAACTATGTCCCTCTTGCACACACACAAAAATTCTTTATAAAATATTAGCAAATTAAATCTGGCAATAAAAATGATATTGCATAATGATTGGGGTTTATCCTAAGAATACAAATTAGCTGTAACATTTTACATATTAACAAGTCCAAAAGTAAATCTGATCAACTCAACAGATGAAGCAAAACATTTATAAAATTCAATATCTACCCATGACAAATAAAATAAGAAAATTCTTAGCAAATTAGGCATGGAAAGAAATTCTCAATATGATAAAGGACATATTTTAAAAACCCAAAGGTAATGTCACAATCATAAAAAACTAAATAGTTTCCCTCCTGTATTAGGAAAACAAAGATGTCCACTTTCATAACTTCCACTGTGCTGGATATTCTGGCTAGTTTAATAAGGCAAGATATAGAAAGGGAAAAAATAGACTACAATGAAAGAAGTAATATGTCTTAATTTGTAGACAATATGATTGTATGCTAGAAAATTCCCCAACATGTATAACATAGCAAGTGGTTTGGGAAAGGTTTTAGGACTCAGCATACAAACTCAATAGTATATCTATGAATTAGCAAACAAGAGGAAATTGAAATTTTCCAAATAATCCCATTTTCACAGAATCTAAAACCATTAAGTACTCAGAGATAAATCTGAAAATAATGTCCAAGTTTTGTATGTTGAAAACTATAAACATTGGTGAGTTAAATAAAAGAGAACCTATATAAATGGAGAGGTATTTATGGATCCAGAGTAAATATTGTTAATATGCCACTTATCCTTAAATGGATCTTAAGGCATTAACACAATCTCAATCAAGATCCCAGTGGGCATTTTTATTTCACAAACTTATTCTCAAATTTGTAAAGAAAATGAAAAACACTAGATCAACCAAAACAACCTTAAGAGCAAAGCTAGAAGATTTGCACTATCTGATTGAAAAATTTACTGTAAAACTGTAATAATCAAAACCATGTAGTAATGGTATAAAAACAGAAGTCAATGGAACAAAATAAAGAGTCCAGAAATAGGCCAACATATACATGGTCAAATTATTACTGTTATTTTTTTAGTACCAGGTATTGAACTCAGTGGTACTCGACCACTGAGCCACATCCTCAGCCCTATTTTTGTGTTTTTTATGTAGAGACAGTCTCATGAGTTGCTTAGCACCTCACCATTGTTGAGGCTGGCTTTGAATTCATGATTCTCCTGTCTAAGCCTCCCAAAGTGCTGGAATTACAGGTGTGCACCACTGTGCCTGGCTGATCAAGTGATTTTTGACAAATGTCCAAGGCAACTAAATTCACATAATCTTTTTTAGTAAATTGCACTGCAACAACTAGATATCCCTATGTAAACATATTAACTTCAGTCCTTACCTCAAAATATGCATAAGAATTAAGTCAGGTTAGATCCAGGTTTAAAAGTGAAAATGTATTCAAATTCCCAAAGAAAACAAGGAAATGTCTTAGTGACTTTGGGCTTAGTGATGATTTCTTAAACATCATATAAGAAAACAAGCCATAAAACAAACGATCAATTAACTAGATTTTATCCTTTTTCATTAAAATGCATTTGCTCTTTAGAATATAATGTTAAGAAGATAAAAAGGCAAGTCATAGCCTGAGAAAAGTATTTGCACAACACCTATTAGAGGTACAAACCCTCTATTGCAGGGCTTGTACCTGCAATAGAGAATTAGTATAACTCGAAAGAACACACTAATTGGGCAAAATATTTTCCAGGTGTCACTGATGTGTCTAATATGCGGTAGGGGATGGGGAAGTTCACTTTCAGAATAGGAAGAGCACTAGCACTAGAGGAAAATTTGGTAAGTTGTATTACACTTGAGAATTTTTATGTGAAGACACAGAGAATGAAAAGATAGGGTAGGAGGAAATATTCTCAATACCTACAACTGGCAGAGAATGTTTGCAGACCATAAAAAGAACTCTTAAGCACCCATAAGAAAAATAACCTTCACGGTGCTTTTTGTAAACCTGAAACTATTCTTTAGAAGAGCTTAATTTTTAAAAGGTGAAAGAAAAAGAGCAAGAAAGACAAACCACCCATTAGAAACAGGCTGAAACACAGAATAAACACTTTCCAAAACACAGTATCACAAAAAGGAGCTCATTAGTAATTATGGAAATAGAACTTAATATCACAGTGATTTCCTATGCACTCACTGGAATGGCTACAAGTAAAAACTAACAATATCAAACACTGCCAATACACAAATTAGATATGAATAATGAATAAGCGTTTTGTCCACTATAGCTCAAAGTACGTAGGATCACCCAATGATTCCCAGAAAGGTGCATATATGTTCCCAAAATGCACATAATGTTTGTTGAACAGTATGACATGATGTTTATAGCACCATTCCTCTTAACACTTACCTGAAAACAATCTTAATGCAAGTGCAAATGCACAGTGGTACAATCATATAATAGAACATTATATAACAACGGGAGTGAATTATTGGTGCATGCATGCATGGTTTCACTGACACATGTTGAGCAAAATGAAGACACACACAATTGTACAGACTATATCATTCCATTTATATCAAGTGTAACAGCAGGAGAAATTAATGGATCATGATGGAAGACAGGATGGTGCATATTTTTGCAGGGAGAGAATTATGCCTGAGGGAGGCTCAAGGGGGTTGTCTGGAGGACTGCCAATAACCCATTCCTTGTGACAGTGGGTGTCACTTACATGGGAGTATTCATTTTTTTGAATATTCATCAAGCTGCACATTTCCCATGTGTGTACCTTTTTATGCCCAGAACCTGGGCAAAGCCTGACCTTTCTTTAGAGGATGGTGGGAAAGCCAGAGCAAAGTGGAGATGGCACAAACATCAACCTATTGTTTCCTTTCTAGTAAGGAGATACTGTACTATTGATTTAAGTCCTTCAGGCTCCCATCCTTTGAAAAGTCTTCATAATTTCTTTTCCAACTTGTTTCTGTGTGTGCTGATTCCTTCCACGGGTTTTGTTTATTACATACCTAGAAGCTGTTCCCAAGTCTGATCTTTGATGCTTTTTAGCAGGTCCCAGGTTCTGGTCTATTCTTGCATGTCTCCTACATGGATATTCTCCTTTGACATCTCTCAGGTCCCATCTGCCCTTGAGAGTTCTCTACGGTACAATTGGAAGATCCAACTTTACTTTCCTCCTCCTCTCCCCTCCCACAGAGTTTCTTTAACAATACCTCTTCTCCTTCCCTGCTGTCTGCTCAATTCTGGGAGGCATTTCTTCTTGCTTAAACCTCCCCATTGGAGGTCAAAAATGACTATCAATTTATTTAAATGCACGTGTATGTGACTGACATGTGAAACTGAACATATTTCATGTGTATGACTTGCTAAGCTTGGAGACATATACCTCTGAAAGCATCCCCACAATCTATGTCATGAACCCCTCCTTTGCCTCCAAAAGTTTCTTCCTGTCCTCTTCCACTCATCATTTTTTGTGAATACCAAGAACACAACATAAGATCTCCCCTCTCAGAAAAATTTTAACTACAGAAACTATGCTGTTCAGTAGAGGAGCTAAGAACGTGAGGGAAAAATCACCATCACAACCTACAACTTGACGTAGATATCACTTGGGTAAGCCCAGAATGTCAGATGCTTTCCTCCCTCTGGCCCTTCCTTTCTCCATTACAACTTCCTCATTTTTTGCTTTTACTATCCTCCTTCCCTACTACCCAAGTGAACCAATGTCTAAGACAGACTCACATATAGTTCTGAGTGAACCAAAGAACTGAATGAACACAAAACGAATTTGAGCAATAGCCATGTTTACAGGTAGATTATTTCATTTCCAGTTTGGATTCTAGAACAAAGTATAAAGAATTTGTTCTTTTCATACTTGGATTGGAAAGGGGGACATTCAATTCAATTATCTTAAGAATCCATTAGCTAATGAATGGTTTTTCAGTGTTCCCAGAAAAGTTTGGCTCCAATGCCTTGGTGGGCAACGGCTCAGTTTAAAACAGGCCAAAGTGGGAACACACTAGCCAAGAGGTCACCTGTAGAAACCCACATTGTAACTCAGAATGTATCATTTGGTGGAGATCCAACACCAGAGAGCTGGACTAGAGAAAATGCAGCCATAAATTCATTCCAAGCAACAAGGCTCCTAAAATCTGTAATTCTTTACTTTGAAAGGTGAGTGAGTAATTGAGTTCCTGGAGAATCTGTATGAGTTGTATGCTTTGTGAATAAGGAATTGATGGGAATGGCCTGTTAATTGAAGCTATAAATGTTTGCACTTCTAATTTCTAGCTGAAGACTCAAGTATTTGTATTTAAACCTGGAAAAACAAATTCACAAGTGCCATATTATTGAAGGTTCAAATCATGTATTTCTTAAAAAGGCTGCCATTAACTCCCTAGGGAATATAATCTCTTCCTACCTGCCATTCTATCTTGTTACCTTATTTTTCAAAATTTGTTGTATTCTAGTGGAATTGTCTATCTAGATATACGAGTTTATTCTGCTTTGGAGCAGAAACTTGTGTGTGTATATATTCATAATATATATAAATAACAAATATACATATATAAATACATTTATAAATCATATTATATATGTAATATATATTAATATATTATTAATAAATAACATAAACATTACATTTGTAATGTAATATATGCTTATATGTTGTATATAATTATGTGTGTGTGTATATATATATATAAAAACAATATTATAACAGGGTCTAGAACATACATTATTCAATATTCAACTCAGTCTAACTCACTGATTACCACATATCCTTATGGCTTATTATAGTTTAGATAACATAAGCTTAGCTGTGAAACAATGCAAGAAGGTTTACAGGTGAAATGATTGGGTTATGAATTTTAACTGAATAAGTGCATTAACTTCCCAATAGGGATTAACTAGGTCAAAACTGCAGCAGGTATGGTGTAGCTGTAATAGGTGGGTCACTGAGGGCATGACTTTGGGGGTATATATTTTGTCTATGGTGAGCAGAATCTGTTTTCTGGTGCTGATAGGGGAAAAACCAATGCAAACAGTGGGCACAGGAGGTTAAGGGATAAATTCTATATAATGGGCCCACTATGCTGACCCCTACATGCTTCTTTTCTAAGAAGCAATTTACCTGCATCCCTGCCTGGCTCAAGTGAACAGGATATGTTACATTCCCCAGCAAACTATCTGTTATCTGCAGGAGAAAAGCAGGCCTGAAATTATGTCGATAAGAGGATTCCTAGTTATCCTGAAGGGGGAGAGGAGATCCTAGAACTCAGGAAGTTAAGGATGATTTCTCCTAATCGTAAAATCTTTAAGAATTTATGGTTAAGAATCCAAGTAGAACTGGTCAGCATGGGTCAAGGTGACATAGAGTTGTCGTGGCAGTGTAGTCTTAAAAGTCTGATGTCACCCTGCTGTCGATCAACAGTCAAGAGGTGGACCTGGGTGGGACTCTCTGAAAACTTCTCTCAGGTCCCCCAGTGAAACTGGAATTCAGGAGACACACATTGTCCCTTTGCTCTCTGAGAGGACCCACTTTCTCCCTTGAGAGTGTCCGCTTTCCCTTTTCCTATCCCTTCAATAAACTCACACCTGTTACTGAGCAGCATGTCTGAAATCTTTCTGACTTGATCACAAGAATCAGGGTTTGAAGGAGGTCTTCATGTTGCCTCAGTTTCCTGAAAGGCCTCAGCCCTGTAACAATGCCATTTTCCTGGCTGCTTTCCTCTGCCACACATGTCCACCCTGATGTTCTGCTCATCCATGAGCCCAGATAAACTTTTCCTCCTTAAAATTGTTCTTGTCAGGTCTTTTGGTCACACAGGTGAAAAACCTGACTAAAACATGTAGGTTTTAAAATCTCCTACCTCTAAGGATAGAGGTTCATATGGGGATAAACTCATACAGTTTGTGAATGAATGAGTAAATGGCTGACTAAATGAAGAGTACAGGTACAAAAGCAATCTAAAAATTTTACTGTGGGCTGAGACTTACAGGTCAGAGGCTTTAGTTTGTCTAAAGTGAGAGTGACACATTTCCAGGTCACTTCCATCTTTTATAGTTGTGATGTGCACTTTGGATACCTGAGGCTCTAAACCAAAACTGAAAATAATTCACGTTCTTCTTCCCTTATAATTAATCAGCTGTTTTTGGAAGCTCCTCAGCTCACCTGTATCTTCTCTAATTGAATGTGTGCCAGGTGGTCCTTTACCATACTTATTGATAGGCGGTGTATAGCTATGCAATTCATCCTCTCTCAATTCTCCGGACACTTGCCACTCATTTATTTTTATCCTTATCATCTTAGTCACCACAAACCATTGTTGACACCCTACGATCTACACCAGGAAGATGCCATTGTGGTAGGCAGAATGACGACCTTCCAAAGACATCCACATCCCAACCTCAGAGCCTATGAGTACAAACTTACCTGGCAAGAGGGGCTTTGCAGATTTCATTGTTAGACATTTTGAAATGAGATTATTCTGGATTATCCAGGTTGAACTGATGTAATTACATAGGTCCGTCTATGAAAGAGGCAGGAGGGTCAGAGTCAGGGAAGATAGGACAATAGCAGCAGAGGTTGAAGTGACAAAGGTCATGAGCCTCTGGAGCCTGGAAAAAGCAAGGACACAGATTCTGTTTGTTCTCTTCAGTCTCCAGAAAGAACTCGGTCCTGTTGACACCTCGATGTCAGACCAGTAAAAACCATTTTGGACTTCTGACAGTTAGAACTATAAGATACCAAATCTGTTGTTTTATAACTTAGAGAAGATAAAAATCTCCTGATGTGGGCTGGGGCTGTAGCTCAGTGGTAGAGCGCTTGCCTAGCATGCGTGAGGCACTGGGTTCGATCCTCAGCACCACATACAAATAATAAATGAATAAAATAAAGATCCATCAACAACTAAAAAAAAAAAAAAATTAAAAAAAAAAAATCTCCTGATGTTTTTCCCCATTTCTGATTCTTACATCCTTCATGAATCCACTGAATTAATTTTCATAGAAAAGCCATCTAACCTCAGAAGTAGAATCTTGGGGTTATGGGCTGAAGAGTCACTCTATCATCAGTATTACCCAGCAAAACAACAGAGTATCAGCTTTGCTTAGAAGCTTTCAGTCCCTCCCTCCACATTCCTGCCCCACACAGCCCATCCTCTGGAAGCTGGCATGTTAGTTGGCCTTCTGTCATGTGAATGCAACTCTTCTGTACCTATCACTACTTATCTTCCAAAAAAGTAGCTAAATGATCTAGGTCACTCTAAGCCTTCTTTTTTATGCATCTTTTTTTTTTATTTTTTAGTTATACATGAACACAGTGTCTTTATTTTGTTTACTTATTTTTATGTGGTGCTGAGGATCGAACCCAGTGCCTCACGCATGCGAGGCAAGCGCTTTGCCACTGAGCCACAACTTCAGCCCTATGCATCATTTTTCCCCACGCCATTTCTGTTCCTAAATTGTGCTTCTCACAGTGTTACCTAAATTTTATCTTTCCCTCAAAGTACACCCTGTCTGCCTGCCCGAGTGTATTCCCACATGCACTGAAATGAGGGAGTCAACTGGACTAAGTGAAGAAAGAGCTAGTCTAGGACTAAGGAATCCCGAGTTTCTTGGATTTGCCACAATTGAGTTATATAATTTATATGAAGGCACTTAACTTCTTTGATCTGTTGTTTTCTCATGTGTGACATGTTGTGAGATCACCCTCAACTTTAAAAGAAGCACTAAAAGTGGGGACTCAAGTATCTGTAACTGTCTTAATTCCATCCTGCTTCCCATAGGTTCCCCCTGGGCCTCTTGCACTGGGTTTTTAATGACATCCTCCCTTGTGCATGTGCAGAGCACAGCCTTCTGTGAGGGAGGCAGAGGGAAAACTCTTCCTGCAGGCAGAACTCAAGACAGTGGCACTGTGGGGTTCTTTTCTTTGTTGCCTCTTGGACAATGAAGAGTGATTGGTGGGAGCCTCTGAGAGCCATAAGCAGGTGCCTACAAACACAATGACCCACTCTATTCTTCCCTGCTTCCTAGGTCTTAACTATACATATTTTTCAAATTTTCCTCTGTGACAGCCCAGGGTAGGAGTAAGAGTCTGACCTTGGAATTTGCCTTTGAGTCTTGCTTATCATGTATCAACTGTTCCTCAGTTGATACACTGAAGATGATGTTAATAGCATCTAATTCCAGAGCTATTAAAAGGATTTAAGTGAATAAATGTAAAGTAATTTAAACAGTACATAGCTGATAGAAAGGATGCCAAGTCATTCAGCTGTTATTATGGACTGGCTGTCAGTAGTGGAAGGAGGACTTAGGGTTGAATAGCTTTCCTTGCCTAAGTGCTGTGTGTAGCATTTAAAAAATCAAGATGTTGGGACCTGGATGATGTGCTCCTGTTTCATCCCTGTGTGTCTTCCAACCAATCAGCCTGACTGCTTTTCTGGAGATTTTTTTTTTTTTGCTGTTGTTTGCCTCAGTTGTAATGTCTTGCCTTTCCTTCCATACTTATCATAATTGTACCATCTTCCTAGTTTATGCTAAATGGCATCTTTGTGACACTTTCTCCTATCGTCTAGTCAGACTTAAATTCTGTTTCCCTCTTGTTTGTCCATGTTTTATTATTTTTCTCATGTGGTTCTTTTCATTCCACTTCATATTAGGGTTAGTATTTTGCAATTCAGGGTCCCCAGCTAGAACATCCATCCCTTCAGAGCATAAACCATTACCTCCGTCCTCCCAGAGATTATATTTGCCCTCCGTAACTTCTGGCCTCGCTCAACCCATAAGCCTAAGGCAAGCAGCTGCCTGGGAAGCCCCACATCCCTGATTGCTCCTCTATAAACACAGCTGGTTTCTTCAGACAGTTCTGCTTACATGTTGTCTACCTGAGGAAAATTCCCAGAGGACAGTGATAATAGCCATCTTTATTGTTTTGAATAAAATGCATAAACAAAGAGAAGGAGGAGACAATTTCTGCTACTTCACTGTGGTAATTTGGGATGGGAATACAACCCCTTCACCTCTTATCTCCAAATGGAAAAAAAATCCTTGTGTCAGCTTTAACATTAGGCAACAAGTATTTGGAAACATAAAAATGAGTAGCTCAACTGCACAGTGATGCCAGGTTTGATCAACAGGAAGAGAAAAGAGAAGGGTAGAGGATGAAGCGTTGTAAGAAGTAGACACTAAATTCTAAGAATGAATCCAGGAGTGAGAGAGAAAGTCAATCTTTGGAACTTAAGCTTCTCGACATATTCTTCATGACACACTCTAAACACAGATTTCATTTCTGTCAGTTGAAAAAATTTTTATTTTACATCAACAACTGGAAGAATGAAATCCAGCCAAACCTTAATTTGCATACACTTCTCTAGGGAGTACTTACTGCCATTATTGAAGGTTTTAAGTATTCTAAACATTTGGCATCTAATTTCACCTTTATTAGTTAGCATTCAAAATTTCACATTCCTCACTCATAAATTACTTGTGCTTAGTTTCTTGGCCATACCTCAGTGGTATTTGCAGTCATTTTAATTTTTTAAATGATTAAAATAAGATTTCTTATGTGAACTAAAGGAAGGTTTTTCTCTTCCAATTCAAATCTTGGCTTCACTTTTTAAAAAATTTTTATAATAATATAGCTAAGCAAGTAACTAGGAAGCAGGTCTAACTCTTGTATTTTAAAAGGAACATGCTGGGATTTTTTAAATGAAATTGAGAGATGAGGAAACTTTTCAAAGGACATTGTTTCTCATATGAGTTACTCATATATGAAAACTAGCTGTTTTGTTCTAGTTAATGTCAATTTTATTATTGATATGCTCAAAAAGAAGAAATTCAGAATGGAGGTCAGTGTCAAGGTTACAGCCCCTGAAGGAAAATTTAATTTATAAAGTGAAGGAGAGAACAACCTTCTCATCTCTTGCTCTTTCATTGATGCACAGTGGAGGAAAAATGATCTGATTTTGCCTGTTAGCACAGAGAACAGTCTGGGGAAAGTCTGCTGTCCTTTCAGCACCTCTGTGCTCTGCCAGAGGAAAATACTCCTGAGCAAGGCAGCAGGGACTTCTGCATCTGGGGGAAGAACACCTTTTTCTCAGTCCTTTCTAAGGTCAATTTTACTCCATTTAATTTTGTTTGTGAGAGATGTTATTTAAGCTCTTTGTCCTCAAAAACTGGTAATCCTGATGTAAAAGTGACCTTCCTCAAAATGGTAAGGCAATGTTTTCCAATATGTGATTCCTGAGCACTCTCAGCACACAAGACAATCTTTTTGAAGGTCATTTTTGCTTTGGTTTGGGAAAAGTTTCTAGAAGACTTTCAGAGGTCAAGGACCTACAGAGGGCAAACTATTTTGTGTGTGCTTATTTTCAAGACCCCACTTTACCCATGTTGGCTAAGAGGGTGCTAGAGTCTCTTACGTTGTTAACCAAGAGGAATATTTCTGTTTCTATCTCTATCATACTCATACATGTGCATGTATTTACACAAGTCACATGGTGCTGTGTCAGGTCAAATTATTATTTCAAACTGCTGCAAAGAGTTTTTATTAATTCAACTATAATATTTGTGATGCTCTATCTCGAACCTTATGTTAGATGCCACAAAAATATTCCAATGTTATAAAATCTAGTTGAGGAGAAAACATTTAAAAATGACAAATGAACATACTGTCTTATGCTAATATATTTTTCTGCTTCTAACTAACTTTCTTGTAAGTTATCAAGTTTGACTCTCAAGCAAAGTTTCATGGAAAAGCTATCAACATCCCCACTTTAGGGATGAGACACTGGTGTAAGGAGTTAATGACTAGCCTGTGATCACATGGTCAGAAAAAGGAGACATGTCTTTTGAAATCTGACCCACAGTTGCTTCATTTATCCTCTAAAGAGGATAAATGAAGAGGACTAGGTAGAGGCAAATATTCATATTATAATAAAGAGATTCTGGTTCACAGGACTTGGACTTGCACCATTCTCTTGGAAGGAGGAGGCAGAGTAGAGAATCTGAGAGTCAATGGGGCATGTGGCCAAAAAGGAAGAATGCTGAGTGGGAATGGGGCCATTGAAAGATTGCATAGTGCTGAGTGGACATGGGAAAGGTACCAGCTGGAAAAGCAAAAGGCAAAATGGATAGCTACAGCTGCCAAATGGTTATGTGATTGAAGCAGAGTGAATCAGTAATTAAAAGTTGAAATCTTCTTCCAGGAAAAGAAATCCTTTCTATTCTACCAATAAGAAGACTGAAGGGGGGCCAAGTATTAATTAGATGACTAAGTCCATGTATATCTATTTAAACCTTCAGCAATTCAGCTTTAAGAAACAAGAGTGTTCTCCCTGAATTGAGTTGCAATAAAACCTATCAACATGCCCGAAAATACTGAAAAGTCCAATACTAAAATTTAGTGAAAAATACAAAAGACCTAAACTAAAATCCCATTTTAAAAAAAAGGAAAAAAAAAGTTGGAAGACTTTTACTTCCCAATTGAATCTTTTACTATAAGACTCTAGTCATCAATGCATTATGGTACTGACACAAGGGTGGACCTACAGATCAATAGAACAGAGTAGAGAATCCAGAAATAAACCTTTACATTTATGGTCAACATTTTTTGACAAAAGAGCCAAAACAATTCATTGGGGGAAGGAATAATATCTTCAAATAATATCTTCAAATGGTGCTGGGGTAATTAGATATCCACATACAAAAAGATGAATTTAGACCCTTGCTTCATGGCATACACAAATGAGATCACAGACCTAAATATGGTAGGTAAGTCTACTGCTAGAGGAGGAGGCAATCTATGACCTTGAATTAGGCAAAATGTTCTTGAAGTGACATCAAAAATATGAGCTTTAAAAGGAAATGAAATAAGCTGGACTTGATCTTGGGCTATATTTGAGCCATTCAGTAAGACCCAACATAAGACTCATGTCCACTGAGGACACCAAAACCCCTTTGCGTCAGAATGTTTGTTGATCATCCTTTGCACTGGATCAATACAGGAGTAGTAACAGCAGTAATATAGTCACTTCTTATAGTTACTATAGCCAATTATTGCAGAATATTGGCTTAAGATGACACCAATTACTTTACAGTCCTAGAAGTCAGAAGTCTGAAATCAGTCTCAACTGGCTAACATCTTAAGTATCAGCAGAGCTGGTTCCAGCATCTAGAGACCACCTACACTGTGTGGCCCACAGCCCGCCCTTCACATTCTGACATCTGCCTATGTCTTCACTCTGCTTTCCTTCCATGCCCCTCCTGCTTGCCTCTCTTCAGAAGCTGTGTGATTACCCTGGGCTCAACTCAACAATCCAGGATAAGCATCCCATCTCAAGACATTTATTTTAATCACATCTACAGTGTTCCTTTTGTGATGGAACATATGTATAATTTCCAGAGGTTAGGACATGGACATTTTGGGGAGGCTGTTATTCAGCCCACAATAATAATTAGCAGTACCACCCGACGCATCAATTCCTTTAGATGATACAATGAACCTATAAGTGATGGCATTTTTATATATTCAATTTGATCCTAATAAAATTTTCCATTTTGAAGGATGCGTATGTGTGCAGACTGTCAGATTTGAGAGCTGATTCTGCATTTTACTTTGATACTAAAAAACTAAAAATACCACTAAATGCAAATTATAGATATAAGGATCATGGTGTGAACAAACTATCACATTCCCGTTTTGAGGAAGGAGTATACTTTCGGGTAATTGTAGGACACCAGCTGGCAGAATGTTTAGAGTGACGTTATTTATTTTTATTTTTGGTTTTTTTAAACATCTGGTCTCTTCCAGTAGATTTTTATGTCAAAGAACTTTAATTTGCTCTTGAGTTCTTGAAATGATCACTTATATCATACTTTTACAATTTCTTCTTTCCTGCTAAATTTGAAGATTATTTTAAATTCCACTGCTAGATTTTGTGACTCTCCCTAATAGTATAAGAAAGTATTGATTATTTTCCTCAGGTTAACAGTTTCAGTGTCAAAGTGAATAAACAGGATCAACCTTGGAAAAGTGATACATCCAATGTTTTGAGAAATTGTATATTTTTAACATCTGTTTCCTGGCATTCTGCTCTATTCTTAAGGGTAATTATTCCCCAAGGAAAAATAAGTTAATCTATTCACTTTTATTTATATCTCACTTTGTTCTGAAAAAAGCTTTATGAAGATTTTTGTTGTTTTTGTTTAAAGTGTGTGTCTGGGGCACATACATAAACATCTCAGTGACATCTTTCAAGTTTCTCCCTGAAATGCTTCAACTCAGAAAAGTTTCCAGTATTTGTTAGAGCCATGGTTCACATTCTGGTGTCTACAACCCATTTCAAATGGTGGATGGAAGCTGGCATGCCAGCAATAACTAATATTGCAGAGTACACTGCTGGACAGCTGCCTGGGACAGTGTGGACTCCCTCTGCTGCTCCTGGTGGAAACGGTATCTGTCCAGCTGAGTCCTAGCACACTCAATGCCAAGGGATAGCCCCTGACTGAGGTGGACAGGTGCTCTTAGTGAGATGAACCTGTTCAGACAAGTGGTTGGGGAATCCCACATTGTTCAGGGGTAAACCTCAGCTCAAAGTGAAGTACTGTGTAGGTACTTCCTTGATTCATCTCATGAGGTACTTATATAGTAAGCATCATGGTTATCCTTTCTTTGCAAATAAAGTCTCCAAGACAAAAATGCAAATTATTTCTCCATTCTCTCAATTCCCTTTCTGTCTCTACTAGAACATGTTTAAAAGCATGGGTTTAGGAGTGTGTCTGGGTTTGAATTCTAGGTTAAGAACTGTCTAGCTTATTAAACTCGAGCAAGTTACTTCTCCATGCTTCAGTTTCCCCATCTGTAAAATAGAGATAGTAAGAATGCCTTCAAAGGGTTGTCACCAGATTACCTGCGATAAGGCATGTAGATTACTTGGAATAATGACTGGCACATAGAAAACATTAACTAAATCTGAGTTATTTTATTATTATGGTGTTCTCCTTGTTCTTGGTATTATAATATTTTATGGGGTTTTTTTTTGGTTTTATTTTTGTTGTTTCTCTAGCTTCTTCATATGACCCTTGACCTCCCAAGTTGGACTTATTTTTTGTAACATGATAATCTCTAGTTCCATTCATATTTCTGCAAATGCCATAATTTCACTGGGGGTAGATCTCCTAAAAATCAAAGGGAGATTAGTAGAAGAAAGAGAATGGTGGGAAGCGATATTGGCCAAATTATATTGTTATATTATGTATGTATGAGTGTGTAACAATAGATGCCATCAATATGTACAACTATAATAGACTAATAAGAAAAATAATAAAAGGGAACAAAAAAATCAATAAAAACAATAAAAAAATAAAAACAATAAAAAAAATAAAGGGACCTACATTTTTTTAAAAAAAAATTACAAAAGAAAGCATATTCCCTGAAGAGAAGAACTCTGCCTATTCAAAACAGAGAAGCCCTTCAGCATTTATTCAGTTTGTGATTTACTTTTTCATTTACATTACAAAACATGGTTTTTGTACATATTCTTTAAATAATACAGTGCCTTCTAGACTAAATAGTGGCACTGTGCTGTGTGCTGATGGCCGGGGTGACAGATTCCATAGAAAAAGGAACTGCTTATCTGGTGATGTGCTTATGGGCTCCTGCCATTGCTGGTAATACTTCCCTTGCAGAATGAATTCTCAAATATTATATGCAAGTAACACTGTTTCTTAGTTGCTCTTTCATTAATTTAAGCAGAACTCCTTATTAAAAACCTATCCTAAGCAAAAAAAAATAAGATCTGGGGAAAAGTGCAACGTAATTACGGCCTTGTTGAAATGGCTCGATGGCAGAGGCAGACCACTTGGAAAAAATCTAGAGATCCAGATCACTATTATCAGACTGGTATACACTCAAAGAAGCCACATGCATCAACTAATTAGTTCATCAAGTTATTGGCAGGCTTTTTTTTCCCCCTTAAGTTCAACAGAAAATTAGAAGAGTGTTTTGAGTGTTTGAAAGGAATCAAATCCAGTGCTGATTTATAGCCAAGAAAAAAGTTAATCTAGGTGACTGGTTCAGTAGATGAGGCCTTTGGGATATCTCAAATATTCTGTACACTAGAATGGGTCCAAATAAGGGAATCTGGTGGTGCTCTGACAAATGTCATTGCAGCCTTCATGGTAAGGTATTATTATTATTACTAGAAAAAAACAGCCCATAATGTCTCATAACAAACAATAAAATGAATATTAGTGATACGGTAAAGTCATCAGAATTAACCGAATAACAAATTTTTATCACCCGTGAGTCTGTGATCCCCTGTGCCTATAATGATAGTAGTATTAATCATTGGTTGAATCTTTGCTATGTACTGGATGCTGCACAATTAACATCTCATTTAATATTCATGGCATTTCATGATTTGCACTTGATAGATGAAGGGCTGGGAGACAGGAGAGGTTAAGTGCCTTGCTCAGTATCACCAAGTTCAGAAGAGGCCTGTGTCTCTTGCAGGCAAATCCATGTCAGACCAACTCCAGGATACTACTCTTCCCTTTAAACCACACCGAGATCGCTGCTGCCCAACTACACATGTGGATTCTGAGCCTTTATTTCTTGAGCACTCCTTACTTTCAGAGCTGCACAATGTAATTAGGGAAATCAAAGTGATACAAAATATTTGACTTTTTAAAATTTATGAGAAGGCATGATGATAAACAGTCCCCAAAACTCAAAAATATCAATGTCAGAACACTCAAAGTCGACATGTCCAAAAGCACTCTGCTCTCACAGTGACTGAAACTCAATGATTGATTCAACAGAAGTAATATATTCACTGTGACTCCTACATACCATGTCCCTATTTTGTGAAAATATACCCCATGCCTTCCTTCCTGACTCAGAAGAAATGGGCAAGTGTAGCCATCTTTGTTATTTTTTTTCCACAAAAAATGGGTAGCAAATGTTAGTTCTTCAAAGGCTCTTAGAGATCGTAAATGACCTTGTTAATTTTAAAGATGAGGCCCAGAAGTGTCATAGCATGTCCAAAGTCGTAGCGACATCACACAGGTGTATCATGTGCACCTCCATCAAGCAATTCCAGTTACATTATGACTTGCATTCATTCATATATTCCTGTTTTTGCTAGTTCCATAAAGACTGACAGCGTACTGGCTGTGTCATGAATGCCACAAAGTCCTAGAGCGTCACTGTCTCACTACCTAAACATCTCATGCTTAGGAAAGGGATACCGACAAGAAAACAGAATGTAATAGCAAACCTGGTGGTAAGTGGTATGCCGTGAAGTACGGGGTAGACGGGTAGTTTCCTGAAAGGGCATCTCACCCACCTACAGCAGGTGATGTCAAAGCTGGACCTAAAGAATGAATAGAAGGTAGCCAGAAAATGACAGCAGCAAATACAAGTGTGTCAATACCCAGCGGGGGAAACTGGCTTAGAGGAGCAAGAATCATTTCATGTGACTGACCTTGAAACAGATGTGGAAAAGATTCCCCATGTCTGCAGTCTTTTGAAATGGTTGCCAAGAGCCACATCATTCATTTTGAGATAAAAGTGAGAAACCCAAGTAAGACTAGTTGGATGGATTTAGACTCACATTTCTAGCAGGCAGGTAGGTGCCTTTGATGAGAACAGGTTTTCTGTAGGAAGGGCTCACATGCAGTGAAGGTGCAGCATCCTAGGACTGGTGGATGGAGTTAGTCCCAGCAGCGAGTGTGAGTTTTCAGACTCACAGCACTCAAAAGGGAGAGAAAGACTCTCACTATGCAATGTATACATTTCCGTCCCTGGAGCTAGTGTCCATCCCTGGCACAATTTGCCATAGTGAATGTGCTGGTTATTTGCATTTTACCCCTTGAAACATTCTCCTCCCCTAGGAGGCTAATTCTTACCAACTACATCATCTGAACCCCTTTCTCTCTGGCTTTATATTTAGTTCAGCAAAAAGGAATTATTGCCAGGAGATTAGAGCATGGGAAGAGAAAGAGTTTTGGACATTTTTCTTCCACTTTTACACAGCTTTAGCACATGTCTCTATGAGTCTCTATGGGGTCTGCTGGCAACCCTCCTCTGTGGCTCCACTGGGCCACAGGAATACTATTTCTTCCCACGACTGCATCAACCTGACAGTTGGTAATGGTTCCTGGGGTTGTTCATCTCTGATGACTAAACATCATCTATTTGTCCCTTGATTTTGCTCACATTTATTTAGCTAGTCCTTCTTTAAAATCTCTATTTTCTGCCAGGACCCTGACTGGTACAGTGACTCAACAGTGTTAATTCTGTTTTCCAGTTTATTTTGAAGGTGTAGGAACATGTGGTTCAAGGGGAAAAAACTTCCCCAGTGGCTTTTGGGGTTTTAAAACAGAACAATTCGGTCTGATCAAAAACATGGTCTTCTCTTTACACAAGACTTAACCCATATTTTCCATGTTTCTAAATCCTTCTTGGTTCCACTTTATATAATCGTCCACCTCTGGATGTTTCATTGTTACTTCAGTGTGAAATCCTCCTTCCATGCCTTCCATCTACTCCAACATTCCAACCCAGTAGAGTACACAGCACCCTTTTTTCCTGTTCCATGAGCTCTGAAGCAGGAAGATTTCTGTGCTTGGTATCATACCAACTACTTGTCAAGACCCCAATGTACATCACCATAAACAGTGAAGACTTCAGCTGTGGTTCCTGCCCACAATTAAGCAAAAACCTGTTTTTCCATTCTTCTTCTATTTCTCTTTACATGGCTAGTTATAATCTACCAATGCCTAGATTTTAAGGACACCCTTGCCCATGCCCCTTCTCCTTCCTTCTTCACACATTCTCTGTTTACAGTTCTTCCCCTTTTTCTATCCTCTCCCCTTTCTTTAGTCTCCATAAACAACTAATCAGAAGACACAGAAGGTTTCAATGTGTCATGAGATGAGAAAGAGGTCAGGGAGAGTAGGGACCACAGCAATGGAAAGTGAGTATGTAGGAGACCTTGCTATTTCTCCTCAAATAAACCATTACATTTGAATTATTATAGAACACTTATCTTTTGAAGCATTCCTGTTTTCTAGTTTTAAATGCTTTATTATATATGCTGGTTGTTTATATTCTTATTTCCTAAAAGAGACGCCCATTTCTCTTCCTTTTTTCAACTTTTCCTTCCATGTGGAGTTCTAAGCACTGAGCTTTCTTCTCCATCATCCTACAATTTTTCTCTACTTCCATTATCTCTGCATGTGTACTTTAAGTCTCTCATCTGTTATAGCTTTCTCTAAATAAATTAATGCCTAGTTATTATTATCATTAAAGCAATATATCTCAAACTGTGACCTTCCTATGAATTCCAAGTACATTTCTCAGGAATTCAATTCATTTTACATTTAAAATTTCAGGGTTTATTTCATTTCTGACCTAGAAAACCAAGGATCATCTGGATGTATAAACCTATGAGTTCAATACTTGCATTAGCATTTGAATTCATTACCACAGTGAGAGCAAATGACAGATTCTCACTCCAGCAATGACAAGTAAGTGTGTATTATACTTGATCTCTTGTTGATAGCAATTATAAACTCTGAACAAAATAGAACAAAAGTAGTACTTGAAAGCACTGGAAAGAAACCCATGGTAGAATTGGGGAACACACACTCCTGGAAGAGCAGAAGCAAATCAGGTGAGTTCACATTTAGCTAGTTTATCCATAAGGCATTTTCTAGTCTGTGGAGTTTGGTAAATGGAGCTTGAGGAAAAATTAATAGTCCTGTTGGTCTATAGAGACTGAGATTGGAGTCAGGGATTCCAGAATGGATGGAAATTAAAGAAGAAAAGCCCAGAAAGGAGATAGTCACAGATAGAGTTGCCTTAAAATCTGCATACAAGCATCCTAAAATCCTTGGATAACTCCTAACCATATAGGAAACTTGAAGGGAACTCAACAGAAATCAGCAGCTCTGAGTTCAAAGAGTTGAATAGATTTTATATTAAGTGCCTGAGGCTGAGAAGATAGAGATTGGAATTTAGGTTTTGTCACATGAGCAGAGCAGGTAAATAAAAAGATGAGCATGTCTAAGCACATAATAGTCGATGTGCTGAAAACTAAAAAGATTCAATCCTTGAAACACCTAGAGAAAAATGTATTATCTTCAGAGGCATAATATCAAAATGATGACTGACTTCTCATTTCAAACAGTAGAAACCAGGGATGATAAAACAGCATTTTAAAGGACAGAAAGAAAACAAAGATACTTATCCGAATCAAATATCAAGGAAAAATATTCTTCATGAAGAAGGAAATGAGAAAAGATTTACAGACAAATAAGTTCTATAGAAATTTGTTATAATCAAATCTACACTATAAGAAAGACAAAGTAGGGGCTGGGGCTGTAGCTCAGTGGCAGAGCACTTGCCTACTAGCACATATGAGGCACTGGGCTCGATCTTCGGCACTACATAAAAATAAATAAAACAAAGGCATGCTGTCTATCTACAACTACAAAAAAATTAAAAGAAAAAGTAAATTCTTCTAGTAGAAAAGAATCATTCCAAATGGAAACTCAAACCAGTAGAAAGTAAAGTGAGCATGGCAATGTTTTTCTTGTTTTTGTTTTTTTGCAATGTTTTTAAAGTTTCTTAATTTACTTAAAAGTCTATCAAGTGCTTAAGGCAAAATTATTTACAATACTTGGAGAATTTATAAAATTAAGTAGATAGAAATGTATAACATTAATAGAACTGGAATAAGCTGTGTCATTGAAAGTTATTTTAGATTACTTTATAAATACTTGTAGTATCTTAAACACTAAAATCAGTTTAAAAAACATTTTAAACAAAGAGTTGTTAGCTTATCTGCAAAGAAGAGTTAACATAGAAGGCCTGAGATTTATCCTTAGGCCTGCTTACATGACTGGCCCTAATGTGAGAATTAGGGTTTTGTTGGGGGTTCTTATTGTCTGTTAATTTTGCAAACAATGTGGCTTATGCTGCATGTTAGACACAAGGTGCCTGTGTGACCAGAACACAGTAAAACACCTGGCACTGAATGGCTGAAGAGGTTCCCTGATAGATAACATCTCACACTTGTTTTCCCATTTTTTTTCCCTAGAAGAATTAAATAAATGCATTCTATGAGAATTCACAGGGAAAGGAGACTTAGAAGCTTACCTGACTTCTTCCAACATTCTCCCTGTATGTCTTTTGCCCTGCTGGTTTTACTTTGTATCCATATTCTATAAATCGTAGCTGTGAATATGTGACTTATGTTGACTTATGTTCTATGTGATCTCCTAGTGAGTCATTGAAGCTAGGGTGAACTTAGGGACTTCTAAATATAGCTAGTAAACCAATAGAGAAATAAAATAATACAGTGAAATGATTACACAAAAGAAGCCTTAAGGGGGAGATAATTGAGTACCAGCTACATAGGAAAAATATTAAATAAGATGGTAGACTTAAATTTAATATTCATAATTGCGCAACACACTAACAAAACATCATTCAAAAACAGATTGAAGTTATCAGCTTAAAATAGACTGTTCTAACAGCTCCTTGATAACCATAAATAAAATACCAATGTCAAACAAAAGAGAAAGGAATCAGAGTATATCAGAACTGAGAAAAAACTTTAAATAATGAAACAAAGGAAGATAGCTACAGAGGAAAAGAGAAACGATAGAACAGACAGAAAACAATGAAATCAGCAATAGTAAGTTCTTCCCTATCAATCATTACTTTAAATGTAAAACTGTTAAATGCTCCAATCAAAAAACAGAGTAACTGAATGGAAGAAAAGTAAAATACAACTAAAGATCCAATTGTATGCTTTCTACAAGAGACTCACTTTTATTTACAGACACATTCTGAAAGCAAAGCAATGGAAAAAGATATTAATGCAAATGGAAACCTTAGGGTGATTATGTATATATCAGAAAAAAATATTTTAAAAAGTTTTTGCAACAAAGAATATTATATGATTAAAAAAGAGTCAATTCACTAGGAAAATATAACAATTAAATATAATGAATATTTGTACCTCTAATATCACAGGACCTAAATATATAAAGAAAATATTGACAGAAGTGCAGGTAGAACTAGATAGTAAGACAATATAGTAGGAGACTTTAATCCTTACTTTCACTAATAGGCAGAAAATCAAGAAAGAAATAGGAGACTTGAACAACAATGTAGACCAAATGGACTTAATGTACCTACACAGAATCCCCACATACAGCAGCAGAGTATACATTCTCCTGGAGCACACACAGAACATTCCCCCGGATAGAACACATTAGGTCACAAAACAAGTCTTAACAAAACTAAGACTGAAATCAAATATCTTTGATCAAATTAGAAATCAATAACAAAGAAAATTGGAATGTTAACAGCTGTATGGAAATTAAGTAATTCACTTTTGAACAACCAAAATGTCTTAGAAGTTAAAAGAGAAACCAGGAAATCTTGTGGAAAAACTAAAATGAAGACACAACATATCAAAATTTATAGGATGCAGCCAAAGCAGTTCTAAGAAGGAAGTTGATAGCAACAAACACCCACATTGAAAAAAGAAAGATCTCCCAAAAGTAACCTATCTTTCTTTATACCTGAGGGAATTAAAAAAAATAACAGATCATACCTAAAGTTAGCAGAAGGGCAGAAACAAAAAAGCCAACAGCAGATAAATGAAAAAAGAGACTTGAAAAGCAACAGAAAAGATTAAATGAAAGAGGAGACATTAAAAATTGACACCACAGAGATACAAGGATATAAGGATCATAGGAGAGCATCATGAAAAATTATGTTAACAAGTTAACCTATAAGTGAAAAATCCCTAAAATACAACTTTCTAAGATTGACTCATGAAGACAAGATAGGTGTGGTGATATATGCCTGTAACCCCAGCAATTTGGGAGGTTGAGGCAGGAGGATCACAAAGTTCTAGTCCAGTCTTGAAACTTAGAGAGACCCTCAGCAACTTAGCAAGAACTTGTCTCAAAATAAAAAAAATAAAATAAAATAAAATGGGCTGAGGATATAGCTCAGCGGAAAGTGACCCTGTGTTCTCAAAAACACAGTCAACAAAACCAAACACAGAAAAACAGCATTACATCAAATTAAACTTTCTTCACATCAAAGGAAACAGCAGAACCAAGAAACAACCTATGGGACAGGAGAAAGTATTTATAAATCATACCTCTGATAAGTTAATATCCAAAATACATAAGGTAATCAACTCAATAGCAAGAAAAGAAAGAGCCCAATTAAAAAAATGGACAAAGGATCTGAACAGGCATTTTTCAAAAGTAGAGATAGCAAAGTATATAAAAAAATGTTCAATATCATTAATCATCAGAGAAGTGCAGATTCAAAGCACAATGAGACATTACCTCACACTTGTTAGAATGGCCACTATCATAAAGACATAAAAGCATTGGGGAGAATATGGAAAAAAAGGAAGCCTTGCATACTGTTAGTGGGATTGTAAATTAGTACAGCCATTATGATAAATACTATGGAGGTTCCTCAAAAAATTAAAAATAGAATGTTATATGATCTAGCAATCACACTCCTGGAAATATACCCAAAGAAAGTGAAATAATGTATCAAAGAGATATCTGCACCCTCACCTTTACTGAAGTATTGCTCACAATAGCCATGATATGGCATAAACCTACTTGCCAATCAACAAATGAAGAAAATGTGATACATGCATGCGGGCACACAAACACACATGCTATTTAAAGTTAAGAAATCCTATCATTTGTGACTATATGACTGAATCTAAAGAACATCATAAGTGAAATAATCCTAGCACAGGACAATAGTACATGTCATTCACATGTGGAATCTTAAAAACTTGAACTCATAGAAGAAAGTAAAATGGTCATCAGAGGTTGGGATGCTGATGAAAGGATTTCGAAGATGTTGGTTAAAAAAACACAAAATTACAGTTTAAAGATAAATTATATTTCATGGTTACTGTAGCTGATAATAATGTTACATACTTGAAAATTGCTAAGAGGAGGAGAGTTTAAGTTTTCTCAAACTTCTCTTTCTCAACAAAATAAGCAGTTGAGGTAATACATTTGTTCACTTGCTTGATTCAGCCATTTGATGAATTAAAACATCAAGGCATTTATTTGCCATAAACACATAATTTTTTATTTGTAACTTAAAAAATAAATCAGACAATACAAAGAACATCTTTGTTGATACAGAGTTATACAAGCTGGGGCTATAGCTCAGGGATAGAGCAATAGCCTTGTACTTGTGAGACAATGGGTTTGATCCTCAGCACCACATAAAAATAAATAAAGGCATTCAGTCCATCTACAACTAAAAAAAACATTTTAAAAATATAGAGTTATGCCATATACAGAGATTGGAAGAAGCAACATTGTTAATATTTCAGTTCTTCTCAGATTGACCCACGGATTCAGTGGCATTTCTGTCAAAACTGAACCACTGATTCCAAAGTTCCTATTTCATGTGATTGACTTAGAATAGCTAAACAGTATTGAGAAAGAACAAAATTGGAAGACTTGTACCACCTGATTTGAAGACTGACTAAAAACTTCAGATAATTAAATATGGCATTAGAAAAAATAGAGACCAATGAAAACAGGATAGTCTTGAAATATACATATAACATTTAGATTGAGGTAGCACCAAAGTGTTTCAATATTGAAAGGATAGTCTTTCCAACAAGCAGTGTAGAAGAAACTAAGTAACTGCATAGATAAAAATAAGCCTGACCCCTTCCTCACACCTATATAGAAAAATTAAAGACAGGACAGATCACAGACCATAAGGATAACAGTTTAAAGCATAAAACGTAGAGGAAAAAACCACAATACATATCTTTACAACTCCTGTATAAGAAAAGTACTCTGTGGTCTAAAAGATACTGTTAAGAAACCAAAGTGTCAAGTTTGTGTCCTGCTGAAAGGTATTTGATATAAGGAACTCACATGCAGAATTTATAGACAACTTCTACAAAGCAATTATTAAAAAGACAATTTATCCAATAAGCAAATGGTCAAAGACTTGAACAAACATTTCTAAACAAAGATATAGAAATGGTCAATAATAGCACAATAAAATATTCTATATTTTAATCACCAGTTAATGAAAATTAAACACTCATGAGATATCAGTTGCTATGCATTAGACTGACTAAAATTTTAAAAGATTGACAATATTAAGTTTTGGCAAGAACAGAAAGCAACTAAGCCTCTCATATTTTGCTGGTTAGAATGTAAATGGTACAATTGTGAAAAAATGGTATTTCATTATCACATTAAACATACTCCTACACTAGGACCTAACCCCTTTCACTCATAAATGTTTACCCAAGAGAAATGGAAACATATTTCCATAAGAAGATTTGTATAAGAATGTTCTTACGTAACAAGCTTCATTCAAAATAGTTAAAACACTGTAACTATCAAATGTCCATAGCAGGCTGTGTAATCAAGCAGTGGTATATTCCCAAAGCAAAATACTATTCAGCAGCAAAAGGAAAAAAAATGCTGACAAATGCAACTGCATGTATGGATTTCAAAATTATTATATTGAGCTCAGGAAACCAGATATATAACAGTAAACATTATATAATTCAGGTTATACAAAGTATAAGGACAGGTGAAATTACTCTGTATGATAAACATTAGCACAATGTTTAATTCTGATGGGTAATGGGGTTTATTGACTGGAGAGGAAATTCTCAGGAGATATGAAAGTGTTCTTTGTCATAATCAGCTGATGATTATATTCAATTGCTCCTCATGTGAGGTCCATGCAAAATACAGCACCAAAATCACAACACAGATTATATTTAAATTAGTTGAAATATTAAAAGAGACCTGAGAGCAATCCCTCACCCCTTCTACCAGGTGAGGACATGGAAAAAGTGAACCAAGAGGCTAACCTTCACCAGACACCAACTCTGGTAGTGACTTGATCTTGAACTTCAACCCCAAACACTTCGAGAAATAAATTTGTGCTGTTTATAAACTACTCCATGAATGCTATTTTGTTATAGCAGCCTGAACAGAGTAAGACATCATACCCATCAACTTGTAATATATGTCAATTAGCAGCAAGAAGAGTAATAAACATAAATGAACACTGTCCTGTTCTTCCAAAAATTTTAGATTTATGTCTGTTTATCTTAGAGTTCGCCTGTAATGATGATCTTATTTATTTTAATGTATTCAGCATCTTTCAAAGTTATCAAATGATGCATCATTAAAATGTGCATTTGAAGTTTGTTCATTAGCAAAGTCTTGGTTATATAAAAAGTCTGATGATCCTCAACAGAATATATATTATAGAATATCCTCTATATATACACATGTTATCAAATATGTACTATAGACTATATATATATATTCTATGGCATGTGCATAGATACATAATATATGCTATTTGATAAATGTGTAGACATAAGCATATGCATACATTTCTTTAAACGGATTTTTAATGCATTCAAAATATAAAAATAACATTGTATCCAGAGACATTTAATGTCTTGCTCTTTTAAAAAGTATTTAATATTTACTTACATTTCAATATTTTACATCATATTAAAGCAATGCCTTTAATTTTGTTGGTCTTGACACTATTTGCATTTGTATATTTATTTCTATCTTAAAGTTACATAAGAGCTAGAGGCAAAACAAGTGATTCATATTTTACAAATTTAAGAGTTATTTTAATAAAAAATGATCCTTTTCTTTCATTGGAGACTTTTATATCATTCAAATGTGAGAAACCCTGTATACATATATACATACACACATATACAAATGATGTGATCATTGAAGAAGAAACACTTTAAATTGAAAACTATGAATATGAAGAGCCCACCAATCCTAGAGAACAGCACTGTTGATAATCTGTCCTTCTCCAGGTTTTATGCATCTTTATATTTTCAGCATTGTGTATTGTGACCTTTCTACACATTCAGTTTTATTTTGCTTAACATTTTGACATGTTTTTCCTCCTCTTAAAGTATTACTGTGAGGGCTGAGGTTGTGGCTCATACCTAGCACATATGAGGCACTGGGTTTGATCCTCAACACCACATAAAAAGATAAAGTTATAAACAAATAAGTAAATAAATAAATAAAATAGAGCTGGGGATGTAGCTCAGTGGTAGAACACCCTGGGTTACATTCCCAGTACTGCAAAAAAATATATAGTTTTATATATTACTGTCAAATATGATTTTATCTATGAACACAAAAGTTTTACATCTTTATAGGATGCCATGTGATATTTCAGTGCATGTATATGTTGTATAATATTCTGATCAGGAAAAATGTCTCCTCAAATATCTATGATTTTTTTGTTCTTCAACGTCCTTTTTCTAGCTTTTCTGAAATATATAGTGTATTATCTACAGTCAAACTATTATGCAAGAAAGCACCATAACTTTTCTTCTATCTGACTAACTCAGAACCCATTAACCAACATTTTCAATGATTTTAATGGACAATACATGCATGTCATAATTTATTTAACCAATCCTATAAAAGTCTTTTTAACTAATTTATTCTATTATAATAAAAATGCTGAAATATGTAATAATTACACATAAGTATTTGTTACAAATTTCAGCCCTCTTAAAAATATTTCTTATAGAGACCTTCAGAATGGGAAAATATCTTTGCCACCTGCACCTGGATAGAGCATTAATCTCCAGGATACATGAAGAACTCTAAAAACTTAACATCAGAAAAAAAAAAAACCCAAATAACCCAATCAACAATGGGCAAAGGAACTGAACAGATACTTCACAGAAGAAAAAACACAGTCAACAACTATATGAAAAATGTTTAACATCTCTAACAATTAGATAAATGCAAATTAAAACTACATTGAGATTCCATCTCACTCTAGTCAGTGGCAATTATAAGGAATACAAGTAACAACAAATGTTGGCAAGAATGTGGGGAAAAAGGTACACTCATACATTGCTGGTGAGACCACATATTGGTGCGACCAGTCTGGAAAGCAGCATAAAGATTCCTCAGAAAATCTGGAATGGAACCACCATTATGGCATTTGCCATAAATGGATGGAACTGGAGACTGTTATGCTAAGTGAAATAAGCCAATCTTAAAAAACACAAAGCTGAGTGTTCCCTCTGATATGAGGATGGTGACTCACAATAGGCAGTGGTGGAGGGAAGAGGGGAGGTTCACTGGATTGGACAGGGCAGAACTGGGGGATGGGAATGGGAAAGACAGCAGAATGAATCAGACATAACTTTCCTATTCATATATTCATATATGAATATACAACCAGTGTAACCTCACATTATATACAACCATAAAAATGGGAAGTTATACTCCATGTACGTGTAATGTGTCAAAATACATTCTACTGTCATGTATAACTAAAAAGAACAAAACAAATAAAAATCTTTCTTATTCTGTTATAGTTCAACTGTTTTTTTCCACACAAACTATAGCAGTATTTTATATTAATTGGAATGAGAGTCAATTGAGAGGCCCTGGTTAATGTTTCTCCAAACTGACTATAATGACCAATCACCAAGTATTAATTGAGCATTCTCCAAGTGCCAGACCCTGTATTTAGACACTACCCCAGGTGTTGGAGAAATAACTCCTTGGCATCTTTTTCAAGGTCACCAACCTTACCATTAAGACCAAGCTAATCATAGACCACATCGAGAAGTCTGTTCATGTGAAGAGAAGGAATGAGAAGACAACAAAACTATTATAGACTGCTAAGCTATATAAAAAGAGGAGCCTGTGGAATGGGAGGTGAAGCTAATTGGAGAAACATCTCTGAAGCAGAACTCCAAATCCTACAATAGCTATGGGTTGTGAACACTTATGACAAAAAAGGAAGGTGTGGTTGTCATGGGATTTGATGATAGTGTTTACATAAAGATTTCCTGGGTATAAAACTGAGTCACCAGGGAGCCAAGCACTGACTTGGGAAACAAATTTTTTTTTGAATATCTTTTTAGTTGTAGATGGACACAATATCTTTATTTTATTCATTTATTTTTATGTGGTGCTGAGGATTGAACCCAGTGACTCACGCATGCGAGGCAAGCGCTCTACCACTGAGCTACAGCCCCAGCCTGGGGAAACAAATTTAAGGTATGGTTATTACCATTTAGAATCGTCACCAGGGATGGTGAATTCCATCTAAAGTGGCCATGATCTGTCTGTTCAAGCATGTCTCTAGGCTGTCAGAGATGTTTCCTGTTGTTTCTGTCTCTTACAGAAAACAAGGTCCAGTGTAGAGCATTCTTTCACATACCTCAAGTCTGCCATTAAGTCACCAAATAATAGACATTATGTTTTGTCTTATTCCAACCGAGTGATACCACTCTAGCTCCAGTGGTGGCTACTGGCTAGTGATGCCTTCAGTGTAGGAAAGTGGTGCCTTGGGTTTTTAATGCATCTGCTCTGTTTGAAACAGGAGTCTCACCATCCAAGCCCCACCCCAAAAATGTACCCTGGAGTGAAATCTGTTAGCATAGAATGATGGAGTGCTCTGGGGACATGATTAATATGAATAGAACTATATATAAATCCAACTTCTATTTTAATATTATGCCTATGGCTAAAATTCACTTTCAGGGTGCCAAACATTTATCCTCCAAGCAGGCAAATGGAAATTATACTCTATTCTTCATCAAAACGACAAGAGGAGACTATTTCTCTGAGCTATAGAATAGAAACAAAAGCAGGATTGGCTGTGGTTCCAGATTTGCCCATCTTTTGAGAGAATGACTGAAGTGAGATTTAGAGTTGAAAAATCAAATCTGCAAGATGGCATACACATGAATAAATCAGCATATCTTAGTATCTTCAGAAATCATCACCCCGAACCTGGTTGTTCTTGAAAACAGTAAAACAAAACACAGATTATTAACATGTGTAGGCCGGAAATGTTGTAATTATTTATTAAAAATCCAAAAGAAATCTCTTGTTAAGTAACAATATTTCATGATAATGGAGAGAAGCTATGCCATTTATGGGAAGGTATTCAATATATGGTTTTGATTAGGATTATAATGATGAGATTGCGATTTTATAGTTGAAAATGAGGAGCCAAACAAGTCAGTTAATGTGTGGCTATTGTTTCTACACTACTAAAACATTTGAATTTTTATAGCATTCTTTAAATGTGAATAATTACTACATCTTTCTATGCTCATGAATTTTCTCTTAGAAATTTTCCTCGAAACTTTTATTATTGACAACTATCTCATCTTGGAGAGAAAATAACAAATTAATAGAATTTCTTTCCATAAACATCTTGAGCCCTTTGTGAGGGAGCTTTGCCCTGAGTGCATATATGCTATGGGTTCATATAAGTAATTCCAAAAATGAGAAGATAAATTAAGGCAAGGATTGCTTTGCTTTGACCAATTTAAAATTCTTCAAGTCACGTTTTATTAAATCATAATATAAGCCCTCAAAGTTATTCATTTGACTCTGCTGTTAAAAGAGGCATGAAGATTTATTCATGTATGAAAATTGCCACTGGATTATAATGGACTAATACAGCAGAATAAACTGTTCATTAGCTTGTAAAATTATATCACCACAGACAACTGAAGATATTAAACCGATGTGTTTCACCCTGAATCACCTCCTTTACAGAGGATTATGTGATCAACAGTGTATCTTGGGAACATAGCCCCATATCAGAGAATCCTGTGACATTAGCCTGATTCCAGTCACTGAAGAGAACAGAAATGATTCTGACTCGCTTTCTATATAACACTACAGAAAGTAGACACCAAATCATGGGACTGCAACATGGATGCTTTGGGGTTTGGTTGCTCAGACTGACAACTTTTGGTAACAACACTCTGTTATTCTTTTGGGGAAACACCCTATTTCTGATTCTTGGTGAAACTTATAATTAAAGATCTCTTTCCCTTATCTGCTCTAGCCATGTGATCTAGGCTCTTCCTGGGAATGAGAGAGTTGAGAAAAGTATTCTTTCTAAAATGTGGTTATTCAGCCATTTCTTAGGTTCTCTTTGTTTCAGATAATGTCCTATTTTATGTAAACTGAATGGAACTTATTTTTGTTGTGTATGGCCAAAGAACATGATCTTTGTTGTTGGCAGGGTCTTTACTCTGCAGGAAGTCCAAGGAACTCTGGAGAAGAGAAGGTTTGGAAGAAATGCACAAGCCATAGTATTAGGCTGGATTCATATCATAGTCCATAGAAATAGTGAAGGGAAGTGTGAGGACGGGGTGGTGGCACGTACATTGTAACAGGAGTCAGGAACCTGAGTTTAATGTACATATTTCACAAACAAGGACATTAAGGGCCAGAGAGAGGTTATTTGCTCAAAGTATGAGAACCAGCCCCAGCACTGAGGAGTCCTGACTTTCAGTTCAAATTTGTTTATGTTTATGTCATAGTTCATCTCATAATTTTTGCTTTCACTCTTTTTTTAATATTTTTTTTTGGTTGCAGATGGACACAATATCTTTATTTTTATGTGGTGCTGAGGATTGAACCCAGTGCCTCACACGTGCGAGGCAAGTGCTCTACCACTGAGCCACAATCTCAGCCCTTGCTTTCACTCTTTAGGCTTTTAATATGTACCACATTTAGAGTTGCTTCCAGAATTAGACTCTTTACTTTGAGTAATCAAACATATTTTCCAAAAGCTGAGCTCAAGACTGAACATACAAAGTTGTAACCCGCTTCTGTCTGACTCACATCTTCCAGCCCTCTGAACTCCATTCTAGGCATGGCTGCATATGTTCATTCTTAATTTTACATTTCAATTTACCCTTCTTTAGATTTTATAAACTTTTACCTGTCCTAAAGTAAATGATTCATCTTGGCACAATTAGTCTGGCTTCCAGGCTGGGGAAGTCAAGCCAGTCCCCATAAAGTCATATTTAGTGGCAAAGGAGGTCAGAACAAAACAGATTAGACAAGGACTCTAGATATTTACTCCAGTTCAGTAGCTGAATGGTAAATCAGATCTAACCAGAATAGATATCAGTACTCACGGAATACCTCCAGTGCTTCTAGCATTGCTTCAAGAAGCACTGAATTGCATGTGACACCACAGTGCTATGTGCTCTCTTGAGAAAGCACCTTATGGATCCATCGGTCTCAAAACTCCAGCCACAAAATGAAGACTCTTAAAAATCGAAGTTGACAAGGCTTCAGTGCATATAAATTACCATTATCGAATTTAAAATGCCTAGAGCCTAAGAGAACTCATGAAAACTACAGGCATAATTTCTTCTGAGAAGCTTGAAGCTATTTAGAGATAATCTCTTGATTTTCTAATCCATTTCTCTAAGAGAGAATTGATTCTCTTTAAAATGTAACTCTAAACTCATATGCTTTCTCAGAGCATAAATGGATGACAGGCTAATTGTGGCTTTAGAAATGTTTTACAAAGTATAATTAAGCACCATTTTGTCGAGGGCCACGCGGAGTTCTAGAGAAAGAGTTCAGGCATCAGTACTTTGCTCCAGCCAGACACCTGGCTAGGTGCTGATCACTTGCTAAGTAGAACAGAGGAACTGAGGGAGACCGAAGAGCAAATTCACCAACTTTGCCCAACTGCAACACTTTATTTCAGAAGGAATAAAGGTAATATATCAGTAGACAACAAATTTAAGTGAAGAATTATATCCAGTGTCTACACTTGTTTTTGCAGTATACTAGGTGTGTAAATCTAGACAAGTTGTTTACTTTCCACACCTATAAAATTATAAGATCCACTTCTGGTGGAATGGTGGACTAAACATACTCATCCTTCCAACTAAAAATCATGGGTATATATTTAAAGCTGAATTAAATATATATTTAAAATCTTTTAAAAAATACATTGTGCTGGTGCCAGGCATGGATGTGCATGCTCTAATCCCAGCAACTCCAGAGCCTGAGACAGGAGGATTCCAAGTTTGAGATCAATCTCAGCAATTTAGTAAGGTATCCCAGAGATTTTGATATGTTGTATCAGAGTTTTCATTTGCCTCTAAGAATTTTTTTATCTATTCCCTGATATCTTCTGTTATCCATGCATCATTCAATAGTATATTATTTAGTTTCCAGGTGTTGGAGTAGTTTCTATTTTTTAATAGGCAGAATCAATATTGTCAAAATGGCCATACTACCCAAAGCACTATATAGATTCAATGCAATCCCAATTAAAATCCCAACATCTTTCCTTATAGAAATAG
>CM053404.1:107070800-107081920 GCA_028644305.1 Xerus rutilus
GCACCAAAATAGACGTGTAGACCAATGGTACAGAATAGAAGACACAGAGACGAACCCACTTACATACAGTTACCTTATACTAGATAAAGGAGCCAAACATGTACACTGGAAAAAAGATAGCTTCTTCAACAAATGGTGCTGGGAAAACTGGAAATCCATATGCAGCAAAATGAAACTAAACTCCTATCTCTCACCATGCACAAAATTCAACTCAAAGTGGATCAAGGACCTGGGAATCAGGCCAGAGACCCAACGCCTAATAGAAGAAAAAATAGGCCCAAATCTTCATCATGTCAGATTAGGACCATACTTCCTTAATAAGACACCTATAGCACAAGAAGTAAAATCAAGAATCAACAAATGGGATGGATTCAAACTAAAAAGCTGCTTCTCAGCAAAATAAATAATCAATGAAGTGAACAGAGAGCCTACATTCTGGGAACAAATTTTTGCCACACACATATCAGATAGAGCACTAGTCTCCAGGATGTATAAAGAACTCAAAAAACTTATCACCAAAAAAATAAACAACCCAATCAATAAATGGGCCAAAGAGCTGAACAGAAACTTCACAGAAGGTATACAATAGATCAACAGACATATGAAAAAATGTTCAACATCTCCTGCAATCAGAGAAATGCAAATCAAAACTACCCTAAGATTTTATCTCACGCCAGTCAGAATGGCAATTATCAAGAATACAAACGACAAGGGTTGGCGAAGTTGTGGGGAAAAAGGCACGCTCATACATTGCTGGTGGAACTGCAAATTAGTACAACCAATCTGGAAAGCCGTATGGAGATTCCTTAGAAAACTTAGAATGGAACCACCATTTGAGCCTGCTATCCCTCCCTCCGTCTATACCCAGAAGACTTAAAAACAGCATACTACAGTGATGCAGCCACTTCAATGTTTATGGCAGCTCAATTCACAATAGCTAAACTGTGAACCAACCTAGATGCCCTTTGATAGATGAATAGATAAAGAAACTGTGGTTTATATACACAATGGAATATTACTCAGTAATAAAAGAGAATAAAATTATGGCATTTGCAGGTAAATGAACGGAGTTGGAGAACATCATGCTAAGTGAAGTAAGCCAATCTCAGTAAACCAAATGCCGAATGTACTCGTTGATAAGTGGATGCTGATCCATAATGTGGGGAAGGACATGAGAACAATGGAGGAACTCTGTTCACAGGGGTGTAAGGAGGGAGGGGGCATGGGGACAGTAAAGGTGGTGGAAATGATGGCCATCATAGCCCTAGCTTTATGTATGACTGCATGTATGTTGTGATTCTATATCACTTACAACCAGAGAAATGAAATGTTATTCTCCATCTGTGTACAATGAATCAAATTGCACTCTGATATCATGTAAACCTAAATAGAACAAATAAATAAATTAAATATGGAAAAAAATTTAGTAAGGCCCTAAGCAACTTAGCAAGACTCTGTCTCAAAATAAAAAATAATAATAATAAAAAGGGTTAGGGATGTGGCTCAGTGATAAAGCACCTCTGGTTAAATTCCCAGTACCAAAAATATATATATATCTTAAGTGTAAGGGTAACTGATATTAAAGCAATCTTTAGTTAAAAGACAAAGCTCAACGGCCCGGAAGCAAAAAAAAAAAAAAATCTCTTTTTATGATGTTTACAAGAGCGGCACTTAGTGCATAAAGACACAGAACCACTGAGAGAAAAAGACTAGAAGATGATAAAGTATCCCACCCTCCCCTGAACACCAACCAAACAAATGAACTGGTGTCATTCTCTGTAGTTACATTAATAAAAATCAAAATAGACTTTAAAGCAATCTATTAGTAGAGGAAGAATGTTTATTAATAATAAATGTTAATGAGGAAAATCAAATAATTCTAAATTTGTATGCAAAAAATGTTCTTCAATTATATAAAGAAAAATAGAAAAGGTGAAAATTGCAATCAGATTGGAGACTCTAACACCCCTCCCCCTACAGTTGATAAAGTGAATAAAAATTCCTAAGTACACATGCAATCATGCAGTATTTATTTCTCCTTCTGTGCCTAATTGATTATACTTCACATAATATCCTCTAGGTTTACCCATATTGCAGCACATGACAGAATTCCCTTCCTAGAATCAACAGTATTGCATTGTGTATGTGTGCACGCTTCACATTCTTACTGCATTCATTCATTGATGGACACTTCAGTTGATTCCATGTTTGGGCTATTGTGACTAAAGCTTCAATGAACATGGGAGTGCCGACAGTTTTGCCATACTGATTTTATTTCCATTAGATGTATTCCCAGTAGAGGGATTGCTGGATGATATGGTAGTTCTGTTTTCCTCAATGTCTATCTATACTCATTTATGTTCCCACCAATAGTGTGCAAGTATACTCTTTCTCCATATTCTAACATTGGTTATCTCTAAATTTTTCTTCAACTGTTTGGTAGAATTCACTAGTGAAATCATAAGTTTCTGGGCTTTTCATTGTTAGATACATTTTGATTGCTTATTCAATCCCCTTACTCATTATTGGTCTGGTATGATTTTGTATTTCTTCATGATATGATCTCAGCTTGTGTTTCTCTAGGAATTTTTTATTTCTAATTTATCCAATTTGTTAACAAATTACTGAGTTTTCTCTTGTGATCCTTTATATCTCTGTAGCATCTGTTTAAATATCTCCTTTTTCAATTATTATAAATTTTTAGTCTTCTTTTTACTTTAGTCTGGGAAAAGGAGTGTGAGGTTCACTTATTTTTTTGAAAACCCATCTCTAGGATTTGTTGATCTTTTCTATCAATTTTCTAGTTTCCTTTTCATTTATTTCTATTTTCTTTTATTTTTATCCTTCTGTTAACCATGGGCATAGTGTGTTTTCCTTTTGCTAATTCCTTTTGGTAGGAAGATGGGGTGTTCTAAAGATTTTTCCCAGTGTGGGTGTTTACTGCTCTTAATTAATTTCCCTCTTAGAACTACTTTTGATGCACCCATAAATTTTAGTATATTGTTTCATTTTTGTCTCAGGATATTTTTTGCTTTCCCTTTAGTTTTTCCTAGACCTGTTGGTTGTTCAGGACTGTTGTCTAATTTCCACATAGTTGTAAATTTTCCAGTTGTCTGTGTGCTGATTATTTCCTGTTTCATGCCATTATGTTCAGAAAAGATACTTAATATGATTTCAATCTTCTTAAATTTGTTAAAATTTGCTCTGTGTCCTAATATATGATGTGTCTTGGAAAACGTTTTGTGCGCCCCACAGAAGATTGCATATTCTACTGCTGTTGGATGGAATTTTTCATGTATGTCTGTAGTGGTGTTCAGGTCAACTCTTGCTTTGTTGGTCTTCTGTCTGTATAATAATTCTATTGAGAAATCTGAGGTATTGAAGCACCCTTCCCTTAATTGTATTGCTTTCTATTCCTCTCTTCAGTTAACATTTGTTTTATTTACTCATGTGCTCCTTGTTGGATGTATATATTTCTACACTTGTTATATGGTTCTTGGTAAATGACCCCTTTACCACTATGTAGTACCTCCTTTGTCTCTGACACTCCTTGACTTCCAGTGATTTTTGCCTATTCTAAATCTTACTATCCTTGCTTATTTGGTTACCATTTTCATGCACTATCTTTTTCCATCCCTTTACTTCCAACATGTGTGTTTGCAAAACTAAAGTTATAAGCAGCATTTAGTTCAATTTTTAAAATTCATTTAGTAAATCTATATTTTTGACTAATGTAATTCTTATATTTGAAGTAATTATTGACTTGTAAGGACTTACAGTTACCATTTTGTTCATTGTTTTCTGATTGCTTTGCCTTTGTTTCTATTTTTGTTTTGTTTTTTAGTTTGCATTGATCAACATGACTATACCAAAACCACACTGTTGTGATCACCGTAGCTCTGTAGTTAAGTTTTCAAATTGGTTGAAATTGGGAAGTGAGTCCTCCAACTTTTCTTAAGATTATTTTAGCCATCCTGGGTTCTTTGCATTCCAAGAAAAAATTTTGTAAATTTTGTTGATCTTTTTAAAAAATCATCTTTTCTTTTTCTTTTTTTTTTTAATGACTGATATGTTCATATTTTAAATCCTTTAAGAATTTATGTAATGGAATTATCCAAACATATTGGCTTCAATATATGGAGAGATATTTAAGATAATTAACCTCTCAGAATATTATAGTGTTTTATTGCATCAGTTTATGGAATACATATTTACTTGAGAAGTTGATTTTATTTCTACCATCTTTTCCTTAACTTCATTCTAAAATCCATGTGTATTTCTCTTGGAAATAACTTAACCTCAATAAAATAGACAATAAAATATTCTCTGGAGGAAATTTAAGATTTTTGATAATGCCCACAATTAGCTACAAGTGGTGACACAAATATGTTTAAATATAGGTATGATTAAAACCAAATACACTTAACTAGAAAATACCACCCATCACGTATCCACGTCTCTATTGAAGAATCATGTGCAATTCCAGGTGCTCAAAATGTGTTTCCTACCTTATGTGAAAGTTCTTGGAATAGGATAGAAAAGAAAGAATTTGCCTTGGACTAAATTGTGGGGAAGAGTGTATCTGAATAGGTAACATGTTAAAACGGTGATTTTTTTTTTATGTAGAGGAGTTTGTTAAACCACCAAGTAAAATGCTATTTACTTGGGGAAAAAACAAGGAAGTTCTCATTGTTGTGATATGAAAATCTCTAAAAAGTATATTCTTTCATGAAACTTCAAGGTGTAGAAGACTATAAATAATGTACCATATTTCTGTAATGGAGAACAGATTTTATGTAATTTTTATATTTGCATAAATAAACAGTGAAAAATACACAAGAAACTAGTAAAATGGCTACCTTTAATGGGAAAGATGGGGACATTTTTATAAATGTTTTGATTCTTGAACGAGGTGAGTAAAAGATCTTTTTATAAAAATCTCACTAAATAAAATGCTTCACTGGAACCAACTTTTCTTTATGTTGTTTTTCTATGTTAATTTTAATTATCTATTTCTTTACTACTTTATCTTATCTGTTTTGCTCTGGTTTCTTTGGTTTTCTTTTTCTAGTTTCTTATGACAGAAGTTCATGTTATTGATTTGAGAATTTTTTTTCTCTTTTTTAAATGCATATTCGTCATTATGGATTCCACGGCACTTCCTTAATTGCATTCCCTAAGTTTAGGTATGTTTCGTTTTTCATTTTCATTCATCTTAAAGGTGTTTCTAATTCCCCTTTGGGCTTTTTCTGGTAAATTTCACAAATCCCTTCCAGTTGCATTCCATGGTGGTCAGAAAACCTTCTTGTGTGGTCACAATCTTTTAAGACTCACTTTATGGGGCTGGGGTGGTGGCTCAGTGGTAGAGCGCTTGCCTAGCATGTGTGAGGCACTGGGTTCGATTCTCAGCACCACATATAAATAAATGAATAAAATAAAGGTATTGTGTTCACCTACAACTAAAAAAAAAAAGGTATATTAAAAAAAAAAACTGACTTTAAGGCATAACATATGATCCTAATAACATTCCGTGTGCACATGAGTAGGAGGTGCCTTCTACCACTGGGGGCAATGTTCTATGACTGCAAACTCTGGTCACTTTATGGTATTGTTCAAGACTTCCATATTCCATCCAGTTATTTTATTCATTACTGAAAGTAGATACTGAAGTTGAAAATCTCTATCAGTGTTTAATCTTCTATATCTCCCTCAATGATGTCACTTTTTGCCTCAGGTATTTTGAAGTTCTTTGGTTAATATGTATATAATTATGAATTTTCCTTTTTACTATTTTTAAATGCCCTTGTCTCTAACATGTTTGTCTTACAATCTATTTTGTCTGAAATTATTATAGCCACTCCACCTTTGTTGTGGTTATTTTCTGCATAGATTACTTCTTCCTTCCTTTTACTTTCTATTTATATATTTCAACCTAAAGTGTTTCTTTTGTACATAGCATGTAAATGCATAATTTTAATCTATTCCATCAATCTGTGATGTCATGTGAGCAATCCACTTATACTTTATATAATTTTTAGTAGGATGAGGTATGTGCTTGCATTTTACCATTTGCTGCCTACAGGCCTTATGTCTTTGTTATTCTAATAGACATTTTTATAAGTAGATAATTCCTAGTGTACTGTTTAATTCCATTTCTATTACTTTTATTATTTTTTAAATTACCTTAGTGGTTGTCTGAGGATTATAACATCTTAATTCATAAATATTTCAGATTAAAATCAACTTAGTTTTGATTATTGAAGAGTACACTATGAAATATAATCAGCTCTATTCCTTTTCTCTCCTTGGGCTGCTATTTTCAAATTGCAGCTCTGCCTGTTGTACACAACATTATTTATTAAATTATCAAATCAGATATAAAAAAGTTACAAAAATACACTCCTCTTCTTCAGTTTTTATTTACTGCAGTTTATGTTTTATGCATGTTGGAGTTACTCTTTAGTGTTCTTTGATTGAACCCTTAAAAACTCCTTTAGTATTTCTTGTGGAGCATAAGTGGTAATTAATTTTCTGCTTTAATTTTCCTTTATTTTAAAAGGATTCTTTTACTGAATATAGAATTATGAGTTGCTGTATTTTTTTTCAACACTTTGAACATGGCATCTACCCCACTGCATTCTGACATGCATGATTTTGATGAGAATTCTTGTGTTAGTCTTGCTGAAGTTCTTCATGTGTGAGCAGTGAGTGGTTTATCTTGCTGCTTTCAAGATTCTGTATTGTTCTTTGGCTTAAGAGAGTATATAATATGGATAGTTGTGCAGATCCTTGTGTCTATTCTACTTGGAATCATTTAGATTTGGGGATGTGAAGGTTAGTGTTTTTCAACAAATAATGTGTGAAGTTTCCACTCATTATTTCTTCTGTCCCTTACTCTTGAGGGTCCTTCTGGGATTCCCGCTTTTTATATGGTGGCACACTTGATAATGTTCCACAGATCTCTGAGGATCTACTCATTTTTCTCTATTCTTTCTTATCTTCCCCAAAATGAAAAATCGCATTCAACCTATCTTCAAGTTAGGTTATTTTTCTTCTGCCTGCCAAATCTGCTGTTGAGCCCCTCAAGTGAATCTTTTATATCAGTTATTATATTTTTCAACTCAAGAATTTCTAATTGGTTCCTATCAAAAATTATTTCTATCTTTCTATTAATATTCTCTATTTGGGTGAATCATCTTTCCATATTTTCCTTCTGTTCTTTAGACATTATTTCCTTTAGTTCTTTGAACATATTCAAAGCTGCTAATTTAAAGACTGAATTGAGTGAAAATCTAGTCTTCCTCAGGGATAGTAACTACAGTGTCTTTTGTATAAACCATACTTTTGTTTCTTTGTATGTTTCAATTTTTATGGACACTGGACATTTTAAATAATATTGCAACTCTGGAATCAGATTCTTTCCCTCCAGGGTTTATTATTTGTTAATTTTTGTCTTTGCTTTTATTGTTCAATGACAAAGCACTTCTAATTCTATAAAGTCACCTGTTGCCTGTGACTCTTAAGGTCTTGGTTTCATTAATTCAGTGGTTATCTAATGACTGGACAGAGATTTCCTTAAATCCTGAGAAACAAATTTTCTAGTCTTTGCTGAGATGTTCTGTGTGTATTAGGGTAGGCTTTAAGACTCACCAGGCAGTTTGCAAGTCTGCCTTGGCCTTTACTCCTGCTTATATCAAGTTTTAATGTTAGACAGAAGTTAGAGTACAAAGAACACCCAGATCTTACCTGAATATGCTCATCATTCAGAGCACGTGCACAGCTCTGTATGTGTTCCTAGGAATGTGATGGACTATTTTCAAAGTTCAAATGGACAATTCATTATTCAGCTTCTCCTTTTAGGTGAGTTTGTTGTTTGCCAAACTGTTTTCTCCTCAGCTATAATGTTGAACAATTACCAATTAGTACTTTAGCTATAATGTTAAACAACTGCCACAGATTTTTACTGACGAATGTCTCCAGGGAAAAAGATATTGGCACTGGGTGAAATCATTGTCAGTCAAATAAGACAAGTTCTATGACTCTGATTTTCTAGGCAACAGCTAAAAAGGTCACATAATGACAATTATCTGGGAATAAGACTTTAGAGACTCTGTAGCCCTGATGTTTTCCTGCAGTGACTGTTAGGCTATTGATTTTCAATGTAATTGTGGATCATTGTTTTCAAGGCTACTATGGAGATGGGTAAACAGCAATTCAAGTAAGCCATACATAAAAGCTCTTTGTTCTTATCAGCATTGACCCATCTTTCTTAAATAAATGCTCCCTATAACATTGAAAACATTTGATTAATTTCCAGAGGTCTGAAAATTTTTATTTTGAGCATTTTTCTAGTGTTTTATCATGAAAAGTACTGATTTTAGGATATCCTTACTCCATCATTCCTGTAGAATGATGACCCAATCTTCTGTTGAGTTTAAGGATTCTTTGTATATTTATGTATTTTTTCAAAGAATCAGCTTTTTGTTTTGTCACGTTTTTGAATTGTTTCTTTTTTATTTACATATTCTACTTTTCTCTGTTGCATATAAAAACTTATCACTAAATCCAAGGTCATGTATATTATCTCCTGTTATCTTCTAGAAAAATTTATAAAATTGCATATTTTACATTTAGGTCTATAAATGTAAACTGATTTGAAGTTAATTTTTGTGGAAAACAAAGTTTCATCTTTTTGTGTATAGATGTCCAATTTTTCCAGCACCAACTATTAAAAGGCAATCCTCTCTCCGTTGAGTTTGACTTGCTACTTTGTCAAAGATCATTTGTATGGAGCTGTTTCTGAGCTCTCTGTCCTGTTTTGTTAATCTAGTACTATGCAGAAACCATGCTGCCTTGATTCTTTGTATTTGCATCATGTCTTGTGTTTAGGTGGTACGGATGCTCCAACTTTGTTCCTCCTTATTATCCTGTTGCATATTCTAGGTCTGTTGCCTTCCTGTATGAACTTTGTTAGTGTCTCCAAAATAGTCTGGCATCATTCCAAAGACTGATGGGAGGACTTGTGTATTCCATCTACCTTCATTCAAGATAAATATGGAACAAACCACTGTTCTATCCACTTCTCTCCCCATGTGCCATCCCTGCTCATGACACTTCCCCCTCTTTTATGAAGCTGTAGTACTCTTCTTATCCACTATTCATTATAGATCCTCCTATTTGTTCCAGTTCATGTTTGGGATTAAAACTGGAAGCTAATCTCTCTTGATTAAACACAGAGTAAAATCATTAGACATAAGGGAGGGAACCATAATTCTCTCTCTTTAGGAATAGCCCCCAGATGCCAGGGACTCTATTACCAGGAGATTTAGGGGACATGTAAAGCCGCTCACACAGTACCAGTCACAGAGTCAGAATTTCTACAATCTAATGAAATCAAGAAGTAGGTCTTCACAGAAAATATGAATAGAAATGCTCAAAAACTATTTTACAGACCAATAAGGGAGTTCATGGACCCAAAGGTCAAATCTTTGCCATGGTATATAATAGGTTTTCTTTTCTTTTTTAATTTATTTGTTCTATTTAGGCTTACATGATAACAGAGTGCAATTTGATTCATTGTATATAGATAGAGGATAACATTTCATTTCTCTGGTTGTAAGTGATATAGAATCACAACATACATGCAGTCATACATAAAGTTAGGGCTATGATGACCATCATATTCTACTACCTTTACTGTCCCCATGTCCCCTCCCCCCTTACACCCCCATGAACAGAGTTCCTCCATTGTTCCCATGTCCTTCCCCATATTATGGATCAGCATCCACTTATCAACGCGTACAAGGTTTTCTTTTACTAACAACTGTAACTGATAAGTTACCAAGGAAATTATAAGACGTCTGTATGTGTGCATGGGCATACTCCCCTTTAATTGGAACCCAGTACAGCAATTACCTTTCCTTCTTGAAGGAGGGGTATGCTTCCTGTGAAATCCATTTTCCCAGCCACAGAACAATAGACCAAGGGGCATACAAAGAAGAGGGATTGGGATACAGTCAAGAACCAGAATAGTGTTGTAGCTTCTAGACAGGAGGGGACCATAAGTGATGAGTAGTGCATACTTAAACCATATTAAAGAGAAACAAAATCTTTACAATACAGATGTAGCAACCAAAGACATTCTTCAAAGGGTAAGGAGTCACTAACTGAAGTGCCCCACCTCCACACGTCCCAGGAGAACAGCATGAGGCAAGAATGAGAGGACTAGGACCATGAAGTAGTTAAAATGAGAACTAAAGACTAGACCACAGAAACACGTGCTTAGCTAAAGGTTTCTACATATTTCCAGCAATGAGGAACTGGAAGTTTGAACAACAACATATACTTATATAATAAATTATTTTATATAATTATATTCTAGTTAATTCTATATTCTCACTTCATTGATTGGGCTTTCCTAGTCTCAACTGTAATAGAAGCTGATATTTCTTGATCATCTTCTTTGTTTCAGATAGTATATCATTCATTTTCCCACCTAATTTTCACAACTCATATTACTATATAGCTATAACGAAATAGAATTTAATCAGGTATTCTCTTTATCAAATATCTGGTTCTTTCCACTATCCTTTGTTCCTGCTATGAACTTATTCTTTTTGTAATATTTAAAAAGTGTTGGATTAAAAATTCTCAAGGTATTGTTTTGAATATCTAAGCTGACTGCACCCCAGTGAACCATTGAAACAAAAACTCTACTGTCCAGAATAGGCAATCCAGAAAAGAAATGCCTCTTACAAAAGATTAATTCCAGTCCATTTTTCTAAATTTATCTCCCATTCACCCTATAAAAATATTGTGCTGCAGCTAGGCTATCTATGTAACATTTCCTAAACGGTTTTTATTTAATCTATGCAATTTTGATTATCATTCCCCTTGTCCACAATGTTCCTTGCAGAGATGCACTCCTTAGCCTAAGACCCAGTGATTACACACCCATTGGCACTTCTTTACTACATCCTCCCATGTAGGAAAAATAAATAAATAAATAAATCCTGTGTGCATGCCCTGATTCCCATATCAGGTTATCCAACCCTGGAGGGTGTTTCTATAACAATTACTTTTGTCACGTATCTTTCTGGTATGTGTATGGTTCCTAACAA
>CM053404.1:107082420-107111591 GCA_028644305.1 Xerus rutilus
CCACCCTCAGGTTTTTTTTGTTTAACTAGTTTTACCTGTTTTTTAAAGCATCTCTCTATTTTTGTTTCATTTTGTCTCCTATATATAGGGCATAGGCAGATTCTTTCACGAGTTAAATTATACATCATGCTTGGGAATTCACTTTTACTTACCCCACCACTCTCCTCCTTCCCACCCACAACAGAGCTTCATGATGAATCCAGCAGCAAGGCCATCCATGTTAAGGCAGAACTCTACTAAGGGCAATGGACAGTGGCATTTCATGGCAAGAGTACCTGTAAGTTGTGAGCAGTCACAACTCAACCAAGAACAGGAAGAATGAGGATGGACGAGGCTAGAACTGCTCCTTTTATAACTCTCCCCTCGCAAGACCTAACAAGGGGTTTTAAGAGAAATATCTCACATCCCCAATAACCCAAGTATCTCCCATTAGGCCCCATCTCCCACAGTCCTTTCCAATACTCTTCAATCAGAATGCCTTCTTCAGAGCATAAGCCTTATTAAAAAAATAGCACACTTACACAACCTCTACACATACTGTCATATGTAGGCTATTTCTCTCTTCTCCATAGTACACTTTATTAGGGTAGGGATTGGTTGTATGTATTTTACTCAAACTTAGACATCTAGTATTTAGCATAAGTTCTAAGCAAATAGTAGGTCTTCTTTAAATATTTTTTAGAAATATTTTAATTATATATGAGAAATTAGTATCTGAGAATTTATATGACTTTGAGCTTTGAAACTTTGTGATTACCATTGTTATGGTTTGTATCTGAAATAAGCCCCACAGATTCATAGGTTGAAGGATTATTCTCCAATGCCACAAAGTTCAGAGGTGGGGATCTGGGGGAAGTTATTGGATTATGATGGCTCTTTTCTCATCAATAAGTTAATATATTGAGTGATTCATATTTGATAGCATCCCTGGGAGACTGTGGAAGCTGTAGGTGGTAGGACCTAATTGGAAAAAGTAGGTCACTGGGGTATGTCCTGAAAAGATTGATCTTGTTCCTGCCCCTTCCACTCTTTTTCTCTACTTCCTGGTTGCCATGAGGTGAGCAACTTTCAAACCTCACACCCTTCTATCATGGTACTCTGCCTCATCTTGGGTCCAAAGCAATGAGCCAGCCAACCACGCATTGAAACCTCTGAAACTGTGAGCCCTGTCCTCCTTTAGGTTGTTGATGTCAGGTATTTTGGTCACAGTAATGAAAAGCTAATACAGCCATACTATATTTTAGTTCTAGTTGAACCCTAAAAAGATTTTTGATAAATTCTAATTACTCAATCCATAAATGTGGAAATAAAGTCAAAGGTTTATACTACTGTATGAGACACAGCTGGATACAGACTGTATAAACATTGCCCTCTATAGCTTTTGTTCTATGAGTTTCCATCCCTTTTGGGCAGCTATATCCAACCCTGCACCATGACTGCTGGGTCATTACACCTTAGCGAACACGACACATTTGGAGGGTACAGCTATCTTTACCAATACCACCATTAGATATATTTTTGTCTTTAAATCAGAACTTGGTGACCCTAAGATGGTACCAAGGAAGACTCTCTTACCTCAATGTAAGCAACACCACTGTTAATTTACCATGAGAATCTCTTAAAAGAAGATAGAGACACTAAAAAATCTAAATCAAAACTGGCATTTTAAAAAAATCTTTTTTTTTAAGGATAGGAAGTAGGACAGAAGAAAAATGTAAAAGAAGTTAAAAGAGCAGACTTCCAAATTGTTTTTCATGTTGGCGGAAAAGAAAAAAAAAATCCCTGGGAACTTTCTCAATATAGGAAGTGTGGATATTCTTGGCCTAATTCCTGTCTAGCACTTCTCTGCACTGTTCCTCTCTTGACACCTCCCCCAGCCCCTCTGCTAAGGAGTGCTCATTTGCATAATTAAACTGCTTGACAGGGATGCTGAGAGAGTGGAACAAGGCATACACTGAGCCAAGTGTTCTTCAAATGCCATCCTTATCCACATCCCTGCTGTATGTGGGAATTGATGAACCACTTGAAGAGACGAGGGAAGCTGTGTATTCGGCATGTCTATGACATATCGTTTAGGAAATCAAAAGTTTATTGTGGACCTACTGGCCTGAAGACAGAAATGAAGCACAGCCAAGAGAGAAGTGAAATGGAGAACTCAAGTGCATTTGAAAGCTCTTGGAGCTGGTCAAGGCTTATCTTTTCTATGGAAGTATTAACTTTCTCCATGGTAGGCATGACTGTGGACATAATCCATAAAATTATGGTCACCAGCTACCAGATTCACTAGATTATCTTTAGGAAATTACTCCTAAAATGCACATAAATTATCTGTCATTGATAATCTAACACACATTAAATTCTATCTGCAATAATTTAATAAGATTTTTTTTTCTGTGAGCATCAAGGAATAAGACAAAGAGGAATTCTTCCCTCTCTCAGTAGGGAAGAATGTTAGAAAGCAAAAGGCAAGTCTCAATTTGAAAAATTTGATCTGCAGCAGGGGACACTGCCACATAATGCCCTGGGCACAGAGGTTGCTATGGAAAAGGAGCAAGAACTTTGCCTTCTTCAGCTTTGTCTGAGGGTAACTCTGCTAATGCTTCCAATCACCAGAGGTTTAAATATTAATAATTTTAACTGGAAAAAAATGGATAAAGTACCTGTCAATTGAGATTTATGCGGATTTTGATATGTCTTAGCTAACGAAAGGAAGTGCTAGCCAGAACCCAGGGCAGCACAGTTCTCCTTGGTGGAAGTCATTGGGCTATGCCCTGCAGCACAATATCAACCTCAATCATGCCCATCTCTCTTCTGAGTAACACTTGCCAGCCAATGATCAGCATTTTTATACCCCTCATGCAGTAGAGCTTATCATTTGTCATACTATCTAGGTTAAACCTTAGTATCCATGGGCTATTAGTCCAAGCTAACACTTCTCTTATAGAATATGATCTTCATGAGAGCAGAGGCCTGATGTGACCTGTTCATTGCTACATTCCCAATACCTAAACCAATACCTGGTATGATTAGCACTAAATAAATATTTGATCAACAAATGAGGAAAGAAGCCAAAGTGGAAATTCATTAGGATAAATAACTCATCCCAGTCTTAATACTGAAAGTCCTGAATCCTAGAAACCACCTTAGCTCTGAGCAAACTAGCATGGCTGATGACATTAATACCCAACCAACCACATGGCTAAAACTTAAAATCTGGACATGAGAGTATGTAACCAGCAAACATTTCCTGAGTGTCTGGTATATACCAGAAACTGGTCTAAACATTGGGACCAGGGTAGTAAATAAGACACAACAAACACCTACTCAAATAACACATTCAGATGTGGCCATCAAACATACAAACAGATGCACATGTAACATAAAATCAGGTACTGAGATGCTCTATGAAGACAGAGAGGCAGCACAAAATACAAATAGTGATGGGATAGGGGTGTATTATTCCAGATATGGTGGTCAGCACAGATCTCCCTGATTTGAGCAGTGAATGAAATGAGGGAGTGAACATTCAGGATATGTGGGGGATAACAAGAGGAAAAAGCAAGTCCCTGAAACAGAATGTACTAGGTCTATTGGAGAAATCAAATTGGTATTATTTGAATTGTTCTTGGGGGTTGTAGGCCCACAGGAAAAATCAGCCTGTATGAATACTTTTTTTCCTGTGTTCACTTCTTAATTCATCTTTATTTAAAATACATTTCTTTAAGTGCCTATCATGTGCAAAGGGCCATACCATGCACTAGAATGAAAAAATGCCATTCCCTGTTCTTGTCCATACTAAGGATCAGTCCACTCCCTAATATTCAGGAGGCATCTGAGATGATAATATCAATGATTTCTGAAAGGTTTTCATGAACCTTTCAGCCTTACTCACTTCTACCATTGAGATGCTTGGGATCTCTTGCTGCCTGGTCCCACCTATAATGTTTGTTCTTACAAGTCTACAAGTAAGTTGGACAATTGAAAGGAAATTCCACAGGGTATTATGGGTTTGATAAAAGCAAAACTATGGTACAACAGGAAAAAGAAAGGGCAGGGAAACATCAAAGAGGTGGAATTACCAGGATCTCATCCCAGTAGCATGGACTGCAGTTCATCTTTGGATTAACCACAACTCTTGTAAAGATATCTTAATCTCAGAGAAACCTAGACACAAGTTCTATATCCCACAGGCTATGTGGATAAATTCAAGCTTTATAGCCAGTTAAATCACAAACAACAAAGCTATATATTTTCAATGAATAATAAAGAAAAGATGGTACCTAAGTGCATTCAGGGGAGTTCTGGACTTTCAACACCATGTTATAAATCATTAACAACTACCTTTTACCATAATATTGGCTGACAGTCAGAACCAGATTTCCAGTCATGCCCACAGTTAAAGACAGTGCTGTCACATACTAGGTGTAAATTAGCTCAGTCTTTGTATAGTTACCAGTTCCTTTGGAGAAAGCTCCACATATGGGTCAGTTTCTTCTTGCTTTCCTTTTCTATCTCTGGTTCATAGTAGATTCCCCAGCAGGATGGAATTTTAGCTTCCCTATGCCTTTGCTATTGGGGCTACTGCTGCCCTCAGGACTAAGCTGCCAAAAAAATGTGAAAGTCTATCCATGCCCATCTTCCTTCTTGTCTGGTCTACCATTCACCTTGTCCAGGCCCATGAATTTAAACCTATGTGTCACCTAATCTCACTTACAAATTTACAGCTTCTGCCAATATATCTTACACTGCATTTGATAGCTCTTTTCCCTTACAAATCTAGTTGGCATCCCCAACATGTTCAAAATGAATCCCTATTCCTCTCCAATCCCACTTCTCTACTAGACATCCCCACCTCAGTATGTGGCATGAGCACTAATCCAGTTATACATCCCCCATCTGTGGGCATATAGTTCTGCATTCTTGGTCTTCCTGTGCAGTCCACATCCAAATATCATCAGTAAGACAATTAGCTTTATTTTTTAAAGGATTCCAATTTGGATCCCAAGGTGCTACTTTCTAGAACTGCATTAGCAGAAGGTACAGAAGAGGGCAAGTAGAAGGGCTGGTACAGCTCAGTTAAGTCTGAAAACTTACTTTCCTATGGGAAGTAGGAAGGAATTGAGACTAAAACTTGCAGTGCTCAGAAACCAGGGACAAAGAAAAAGAACTTAGGTGATGTCAAGTGGGTGCATTTAGGGGCAGAAAGCACAGTTTCTCAATATTAAAATGAAGGATTCTGAAGAATGAGTAACAGTAAAATATCAACATTAAAGCTGCATTGACCTCTGATAGGAAAACTCTGACACAGTTCCCACTGGGGGGAGGGGAGGACCAGTAAGAATAAGATCCCTTAAGGATTAAGAGAAAGGGGAAATCAAACTGCCTAGGGGGGATGTCATGGAGTTAGGATACAGGTAAACAGTAGTTGAGTTTACCCTGGTTAAGGTGGGTAGTGTCCAATCAGAAGTTAGTTTTTTAATACCAGATATGACACTTAGCAAATTTTACTTGTTGATCAACACAGTCAATTATCTATTGAAGAAAAGCTCCTTTTTTGGCCCGAGCCTTCAGAAAGTAAAAATGGTTTGCTGAATTGGGCTTTCATGCAAACAAAACCAAACAAATGCATAAACAAAATATACTTGCGTTAGGGGCCACAACTGATAAAGAAAATGCCTTTCTCATAAAAAATACAGTTCCTGAGAGCATCACTGAATCAACATTTAGCCTTATGCATCTTAATAAGAGATCACTCAAGTTTGTTCTTATAATGGCTGCTAGCAATGTTATCTGTAGTGTACCCATAGTATCACACACTGACTTACTGCTATCTCAACTGAGAAAAGAAAGTTCAATTACAAATGACATAGCAAAGTAAAGATGGGGTACAAACAAAAGTGGAATAGCAAAAGCTAAGTCTGCTAACTGATCAAGATTCAAGGGCTAGAAGCTCTTCATTTTTTTGAAGAACATGAGCTAGTAGCATTGGCTGAGGAAGCAGTTGTGGATATGACCTTCAGCCTTAGAGAAAAGTGGCCTTGAAGGTTTTTATTTGCTTTTTGCATAAACATAACTTTGCTAGTGAAAAGAGATTAAACATTACTACATTTAAGCAAAATAACATTAAAAGTTGACTATATTGACCTTAAAAGCAAGCTTACAAAACTCTGATATGCTAACTACCCCACTAACTTAAAATAATTTTTAAAAGAAGATAAGGGTGACTCAGTATAACTTGATTACATTTACATTTTAAAATGTTTGGAGTAGGAATAAATGTGGGCATTTTTAATGTGACAGTACTATATAAATGGTAAATCTCAGCTGGAATAAACTTTTACATGTGTGGGTGGATTCGTGAAGAAAGAAAAAACTGCCATATTAAAAAAAAAACTGGGTTGTTGTGTACCTGTATTTTTCATTACTGATTTATGAGAAAGTAAATATTAATTAGTAACAAAGTTCTCTAAAGCAACTGTCTAATATGTGAATCATTAAGGTTAGATTAGACTGCATTTTAAATGCAACTTTACCATATACTCAATTTTTTTCTCAGACATTAATTAAAAATACAGCATAAGTACATTAGCCATGCCATAGAAGCTGCCTAAATATATTTTGACATCATAACTGAAAACAAAAATAATTGTTTCCCTGAGTCATGAGACCATCTGATGGTGCCAAATTAAATCATTTCAGATCAATCTCAGAATATTTTCTGCCCCAAAGCAGAACACCATGAGCAGAGAAAAGCAAAGAGCCAGAACTGTGTAAGGACTATTTTCTATGTTAGATTTCCCAAGATTTCTACATTTCAGCAGTAATTTTCTTCTTCTGTAGGAAAAAAATTGCTTAAATACTCTTCAAGTTGAATAAAAGAAATACAGCAGGGTTATTTAAATGCATAAGCAATCTCTTTTTTTCCATTTAAGATCAGTTGAAAATTCTACTGGACAAAATCTACAGAGAAATTGAGGGAGAAAAAATAGTGCTGCTAGCTTAATTTATTATATATTCACATGTATAATAGTGAAAAGAAAAGTTTTTATTTGCCTCTAAGTTTCTATGCTTTTAAATGTCTTCTGGAGAATGTAAAGTCAACATCTCTTCATCCCAGAATAAGCTTGCATCTAAGCTTCCAAAGTACATTGGAGGAGCAAAGCTTTTCATCTACATAATTCAGGACCCCATTAGTTTAATCATGAAATAACCTTGTAATTACACCACATATGATTTTTTCAGTGAGTTGCCTCTTCTAAAAAAGTAAGCTCATGGTCAAAAACCCAATTTGGCACAACCTGGGAAGCAGTAGAGTCTTTCTTTCCATGGTTTCAAAAAGAATCTCAAATTTACATAAGCTATATTCCAAAACAAGACTACCTGGGTCTGGATTTCACATAGTAAAAGATGGACTCATTGAATTATTTCTCACATTCCCTGAAACACTGTCATTTCAGTCATGTCACTTTAATTTCAGTTTAATCTGTAAATTATATGCAGATATTTTCTTGTGTTAATGGAAACCTCTTAATAGAAATTTTCCAAGGATGCCCAAGGTTTTTGTCAGCTTTTTCACCACTGTGACCAAAAAGACCCTACAATAATAACTAGAGGATGGAAAGTTAATTTGGAGGCTCATGGTTTCACAGGTCTCAGTCCATAGACAGCCAGCTCCATTACTTGGGGCCTGACAGGAGGCAGAACATCGTGGCAGAAATGTGTGGCAGAGGAAAGCAGCTGAGAATATGGCACCAGGAAGAAGAGAGAGACTCCACTCTCCAGAGACAAAATATATACCCTTAAGCCATGCCCCAAATGACCCACCTTGTCCAGCCATACTCTACCTGCCTGCAGTTACCACTCAGTCTCTATTAGGAGAATAATTCACTGATTGAATTAAGGCTCACATAACCCAATTGTTTCACCTCTAAACTTTGCATTGTCTCAAACATGAGCTTTTGGGGGACACCTAATATATAAAACATAACACTCAAATGCTTCCATCCATGACTATTGGTGTGATTTTTTCTACAAGTGGTCCTATAGTTCTTCTGCTTTAAAGACAGCATTTGTTTTTGTTGTTAAAAGAGGTTGACAACTTCAGAGCCTAGGCTTTAATTTCAGACAGGCCTTGATACCAAGTGTCCAGAAAAATGTTAGGTGGTCAAAATGGGACTGGAAAATACTGAAACTTCTCATCAGTTTTTCAGTAAAGAATTATACTTATTTCTTCAGGGAGCCTGAAAAAACAACAAAAGTCTGCCATTTTAGAACTGCAAGCTATTTTCTGTAACCACAACCTAACTTTAATTAACATTTGAGGCTGACTGCCCATTTCACCTAGCAAAATAATCTGTGAGCCTTGTAGTTTAAAAAAACAAAATAGTTACAAAAGGTGCCCAATAACAATCCCTTTTGGGGAACAGTCATCATTAACCTAATGTTCATGTATTAGACTAGGAAGTTAAGGTTTTGCTAAGTAATGTATGTTGTGTAGTTTAAGCCAGAGTTTTATTGCCTCTGGAAAGATTTTAAGGGAGAAAAATACGCCTTGACTGTGAATTTAGATGGACTATGCTGACAATTGTTGCCTGTTCTTAGGGAAGTGAATGGGATTTTATGCATGCAAATGTCTGCAGGAAAACCAGGATGCCTGGAAGGAAGTCACAGATGCATGTATTCATATGAAGAAACAACAGGTTTGGACTTGACCTCAAGTGGACTCTGATGTTAAACACGTAATTATTTAAGATAAGATACTCTGATCTTCAATCATTATGTTTTGAGGTTGATGCCAAGAGTGAAGCCATAGAACAAGATCACGTGTAACTTCATAAGATGAATGAATTTTAGGAAGCTTTCATTTAAAGACCTCCCAAACTGGGAATGATACATTGTACATCTAAGTGCTTCAGATTGGCTCCATCCTTGGCCTAGAGCTACCTACACTGGTATTTTAGAGAAGCAGTAAATGAAAAAGCATATTCACCCTCAGCCACCATGGGATAAAGGATTATATACTGAATTTATCTCAAAATTTCATAAACATAGAAAATGAAACTACCTTATTGTGTAGAGTTTTTGCCACCCACTTTCCTCCTCAGAAGGGAGAAATTCAACCCTTCAACATCTCCTGCCTGGTGGTTTCATGGTATGTGTGAACTCATACAATTTTTGCTATTATCTATACAAAATAATTGAATGGGACTTTTCATCAGCTTCTACTGATATGCCTATCTGACAGGTCTCAGGACACAAGTGAATGAGATTTATTCCCTCACTCCACATTGCCTATAGAACCCACTCCATGGCTCTCGTTCCTCAGCCTGATCAGGGATAGAAAAAGGCTTCAAAGAGGATGAACAGGAAACAGCTGCTGTCAAGTTGTAAGTCACACTGTGCCATCTGGGGGTGGTAGTGCTTCCTTCTAAACCTAAGGAGGAGGGCTCTGATGGACTTCTCAGACAGCTTTACTATTGCTCTGTCCAGGAAAATCTAGAAACTGGGGCAGCCTAGAAGGCAGAACCAAGAGCCTCCAGTGCCTGAAACCCACTGAACAACTGATATGTGGATTTTTCCTGGGTCAGAGGTGGGTGTTGTGAGAGTCCCAGGCAAGGATGTCTTGAGTCCTGCTCAAAAAACCATAGAGTGGCAGAGAAATTCTTAGCAAAAAGAAGCCATTAGTTTACACCGAATGTGCAAATCTAAGGGTAGGGCATCAGTGACTATCCAGAGTAGAGAAGCATCTTCTCTGGTCATGGGGGCTGCAGAAAACAGGAAAATCTCACATTGACAAAGGGTAAGACTCAGTCATCACCAAGTCCCAGGTCTCATAGGCAGAATCAGCTGGTAGAACCAATGGTACAAAACCATCCTGCCAGGTAAGAATTGCCTTGTCCCTTCATCTCTACTCCCTTCTTGGGTTTAGACCTTGGAGAAGACTGAAACAAAAGCAAGTGCACAAGGTAAACAGGTTGAGAGGAGGTAGTAGCATGGGAAGTGATCCCACTTTCCCTATGTAAAGGCTCACAGCCAGAAGATGGTGCCAATTAGTAAAGAGACCTAACACTGCGTTATGTCTGTGCATCCATTCTCGTTATCAACTGAAGCTGTGTTTCTTCCTTAAAATAACCACAGATCACCTAAGAGTAAAGAGAAGTGTCAGTGGAAACTGCTAATCTTTCACTGGGGACAGGAGAAAGTTAGAAGGGACAGTGGATAATGCATCTTGATAACAACCCATAAGTTTTGCTTGTTCTATATGTAGGTTTTAAATAAATGGAGGAAGTTTAGGGGAATCATTATTAATCTGAGCTTTGTACCAGAGTCACTTGAGATGATGCTCCAAAGCACATGTGCTCAGGTTTTATCCTAGATAGTCTGATTGTCAGTTTGTTGGGGAGGCTCAACAGGTATATATGCGGGGAAAATCTCCAAAGAATTCTAATGCTCACCTCAGATGATGGACAATTCATTTATATAAATCTATAAATTTAAGGTTAATAACAACAGGTCATTCAAATGAATTAGATTTGGAGAGGAATGGAACATTTCAAGTCAGAATTAATTTAGAGCTGGATGGGCCATGTGGTTTACATTGTTAATATTTCTTACGCTTTGGGAGCATTGGTCAATAATGCCAAAGGAATAATAGCTAATGCTCTAAAGAGCAATTTGCATGCAACTGTTGAAAGCAGGAGTTGCTGACATGGGGGACATTAAGTTATTGAATTCAAGGAAGAATGAGACATTCAGTGAGAAGAATCTAGTTTTGCTCACTGGGGATCCTGATCCTGTGTGTGAGGCAAGTATCACAATGAAATAGCTCTGGACTTCAAGCACCAAGACCATCACAGATCTCTCTGAGTCAATTTCTGATTTTCTGTGTGGCTTTAAGACAACCAACCGAGGCTGAAAATTTTCTCTTAAAACTCATCATCATTTGCTTTCAGTTCAACAGCTGGTTTGCCCGGGGCAAACAAACTTAAGAAAATTTAAAGATCTCAAACTTTTCTAACAATTAGGAAGCACCTGAAGATGGTATACAACTGGAAAAACTCAACTAAATGCAAGACAGGACATCCTAAATCTGTTACAGTGCAAATCCTTCTTAAGTTTTCAATTAGAAACTTAGAATAGCCATTAAATTGAATTTTAAACCTCTCCATGTAAGCCCATATGACAAAAATGAGTCAAACTCCCCAAACTAATTTTTCTTCTTATATTTCTGTTTATAATATTTACTGAAATATTTCATAGAACACTGAGCTGTGACAAGCAGAGTATAAGTAGGGAAAGAGCATTTGATTTGAGCTCCAGTCCTCTGAGTAGCCTTATGACTTGGTCAAGTGATCACATCTATCTACCATTCTTTTGGCATCTATAAAATTAGAAAAACACCACCTACCTGACTCACCATATGAATTCAGTGTTCAAACATGGGCTAAAATAGACAGTATGTAAAGTTGTTTTATGAATTGCAGACCACTATAGAAATAGAAAATTATTTCTATAAAATGCCTATCTGCCTATGCAGCACAAGGTAGAATACATTTGGTCTTCAGCATTGCAGTTTGAAGTATTTGGCTTACAGTCGCTCTTTTACCCCACACCAAAGCTTACTTTAGATTCCTCTTTTGCATCCTTCTGACCCTGCTAGAAAGGCATGGTCTCCTGTTCCTGACTTTGTAACTGAGATGGCTTGCTTGTGTTGACCCTTGGAACATATCCTACCTAAGTCCTGGTTCCCAGGGCTGCATCCCAGTACCTTTAGGTCAGTTAGTACCCCTCCTGGAACTTTCCCCTGAAAGAGAAACATATTCCTTTCTGTTATTTCCCTAACTCCCACACCCATTTCCTGAGTGCTGGCAAAGTGACAATCTTGTGGGACATACCTAAGGATGAATAGGAGCTAGCCCACTTTTCACAAGTGTCAACACTGAGATGACCATGAACCAGTACTTTATGGAAGGACATGGCTGTGTTATACCCACTTTCACCTTTGGTCTCACTCCCAGAAACTCGGGAATGAGGGGTCAAAGAACCTTTTTCTTCCCCTTCTATTCAAGGCAGGTCACCTCTCTACAGCCAGGAAGACCAATGCAGTCTACCCTCCTTCAATGTCCAATTCTTTGAGCTGATGATCTCCTTAGTGAAAATAAGTATCTCAGAAGAGATTAGAGAGATGCAGCCATGTTCTGTTATTTTTTTCTCACACTTTAAGGCAAGGATTCAGTCATATTATCAGTTACAAAACAGGAAAAATCCTTGACAGAATTCTTGAACCTCTGCACAGGATTTTAAGTTCTCACAAGAGATTGGGGTGGGAGGGGATGACACATTAGTTGCCTGAATGTGGCAGGCATTTTGGAGGATGCTTTGCAATGTGACCTTACTAAATATTCTCATCAGTTTTGTCAGGCAGTTCATGGGTATCTGTCATGTGTAGCTGCCTGATATGTTGTGAACATTCTTACATTTGCATAATTTTCAAAGCATTGGTTCTGCCTTCTAACCAGCTGTAACTGCATGACATTTCAATTTGGAAGTGAGTAATATGAAGGCTTTTTGGGACATTTGTACTGCTGGCCTGGGTTACATAGCTGAGTCCAGTGTTTGGAAGTGCTAATCACAGTTGCAGGAAGATAAGTTTCTGGAAACTGGGTTCTCACAGGCAGGCAGAGATAACAGCCACAGGGTCCTCATGAGGTCATTCCTGCAGTGCAGTGTTCATTATTACTTTTTGAAAGCTTAGCCTAGGGTCTGTTTCTCTAGCCCTCCCAGTGATTTTTGAGCTATCTAATGTTCTTTAATACATTCCCTTGTTGAATATCAAAAATCTGACTCACAGAAGCTAAGCAACCGTCCAAAGGTCACAAAGCCAGTTAGAGATGAGATGAAAATGGAACTGTGCCATTCTCACAGATGTTGAGTTGCTTACTGATACCATTGATCTCACTTTCCTCATCTCCTCTCTTACATATTGACTTCGCCTTCTTTTCTTTGAGCTAGAACCTACAGTCTATGACCATGAAAACATCAAGATCCTTGGGAGTAAAGGTGGTTTTGCAGGAAATTACAGTGGCCACTCAGTGAACTGAGCCTCAGTGACTCACTTGTTCCTCCAATGGGGAGCTATGCCCTCTGTGGCTGAGTCATTTCTACGCATGTGTCACTGAACAGAATCTGCAGATCTCAGAGGCAAGCAAGTTGCTGTGGAGTATCAGGGGCTGCCAAGGACCTAGCAGTCTGCTAGTGACTCAGGAAAAAACCATGTGGGGCTCTGAAGGGACACTATGAAATGTTTTACTATTCTGGTGAGATTTTTGTATATGCCTTCTTGTACTTTTTGACCCAGACATCTCAATGCTAATGAAGCAAGAGTCCCTTTCCCTTCTAGGAACGCGCACTGGAAAACGTAAGGGCCATATATGCAATATGTGGACTGACAGAAACAGACCATATCAAATATATTCTTTATGACAAGACATTTGTAAATTATATGGTGCAACTGTTTAATTGCAGCCTAATATATCCCACCCATCTGCTGGTATTATTAAGAGAATGAAATTAGTTTTATGTCCTTCTAAGGAACACCATTGGGAAACAAATCTGCTGAAAAAAATGTCAAGATTCAAAGAGTAAACATTTTCAAATTATTGGCTTCTCCTTTGGTCTGTCTCCAGTTACGGATGCCGCACACATCCCAGCACATTGTGTTTTAATAGTAGATCTGAAAACAGTGTCTACTAAATTTCTCCCTCATCTCCATCATCAGAATTTCTCTGGCCTGTTATATGTATGCATTTATCTTGCTTCTACATGACTGCAAGTATAACTGGATGTTATCCTGATCTCCAGAATTTTACTGTAGGAACTGAAGAAAGTTTGTCAGAAGTTTCAACATATGAATCCTATGTGTAAGACCACCAAAGCTAAAACCAGGATTTTTGCAAACCACTAATCTCCTGAATCAGCAATTTCCAGGTTTGTACTAGCAGAATTCCTATTTCAAATGAAGTCTTACTCTAAGCACCAATATATAAAGGGGCTAATTTGTATAAGGTTATAATTTTAAAATTTGCTAAATTTACATTTTAAGCATTAATCAATGAGAACAGTGACACACCTTGACAAACACAAAATTTTGAAACCAAGAATGTGACCAATAGTCTCATTAGTATCCACATTTAATACATTTCTATTCTTATATGCTTTTGATAACAGGAATAAGAAAAATGCAATTCAAACAAAGTATCACAAGTGGGGAAAATTTAATAAGTTACTGGAACTTCAAAATATTCAATACTTATGATTTTAAATTTAAGATTTAAGAGTTCTATGAAATCATGTACTTGGGTTGGACATCATGAAGATAAAAGTCAAACAAAAAGCACTAAAAATATCTATAGTATCTCCACGATATAACCTGTATATTTACTTGTTACTTCACAACTGATGATCATTCAGAGGCTAAGGCCTAGCATTTAATTTATTGGTTCTGTGCAATATCAAAATGGGGTTCCTTATATATTAACATGTAAACAGGTACAGATGCAAATTTATAAAGTACTATAATTTCCCAAATCAGATGTGTTCAGAAATTTCACATACATATACATATATATATATTTTGTCTTGGTGCTGCTTTAATGAACTGTCATTACTAGGTAGCTTCAACAATATACCTTTATTTCCCTAAGAATTATTTATATAAACATTTTTTCTAAGACTCAAGCATGAACATGCACAGAGTTTACTAGTAGCATGTATTAACAAGTTAGAGGTACTCATATTAAAAATATGTCATATCTGTGTGGCTCAATATTTTTAAATTTTGCTTTTAAAACAATATATTTAAACTCTTATAAAACCATCCAAACTCTTGAAAAACCAAGTTATAATTGGAAAACACTGTCATTAATTACAACAAGTAGACTGAAATCAAAGATTAAAGAGAGGAAACACTCTTCAGCCCCATCAGCATGACTGATTCAAAGTCAGATTAAAACAATTCCTCTGCTCCATTCACCAGTAGTTTGCAAACCTGGACTGGTTTACTGTGTCAATGGATCCTGGTGACCCACCATGTGATATCACTGTAGCAGATCCCTCTGGGACTTAGGTTTCAACATACACAAGATGCTAGTGTTCAAATAAACATGTTCCTAAGATATAAGCAGATAGGAAAAAATTTTATCCATAAAATAGGCACAGAATCTCATCAACTTAGTCTTTGCTTCCATAGAAGTCTGAGAAAATTACATCTTGAGGGCTCTTATGTGGGTAGAATATATCAATTCTGTGGGTGAACACATGCTCTGCTTCCTGTTACCACAGAGAAACTTCTGTCTTAGAGTTGTCTTTAGTAAATATGTATATGTTGTCTATAAAGTCTTTTTTGTTGTTGAAATTGGATACAGTTTTTTAAGAAGCCCAGTGAATATAAAGGACTGAAATGATCAAGAGTCTTATTTGTCTGCTTAACAGTGGTCTGCTAAATATGAGACTGGTCAGAAATGAGGACACAAGCAGAAACACATAATCCACTACATATGTTTGCCTTCTAGCAACCAAAGTAGTGTTTTGCTATTGGCAGAAAACCTTTATGGCAGAAGGTCTATAAATCACGTAGTGCCCTGTCCATGGAAAATATGCATTGACTTTTGGCAGGATAAATACCTATTTTGACATGAAGAGTTAGGATTTCAACACATGAATTTTAGTGGTGAATAGTTAGTCCATGACACATTGAAATGATGAAAGCTTTATTCTAAGATTTGAGCAGGAGCATGCCCAAACAGTTTAATAATATCACACAACTCCTTTAGCTCATCTCCCTCAGAACTCTGCTTATTTTCAACATTTTTAATGTTTAAATGAATGTATACCCTGGCTCCATACCCCTGCCTCACTCACTTTTGACAGAATCAAGCATAGTTTTATTCACAAGTTCCAAATCATTAAATCTGTAGGCTCTCCCAAGAGACATGAATATTGCTGCTACAAAGTTTTCCCAAGAAATTCAATTCTTATTTAACTTGAAATGACAGACAAACCTCCTAAAAAAGAGCTCTTTAGTGAGTGGGATTTCCTTGAATGCATGGCCATGTATCCTTGTTCAAATCACTGAAACTGCAAGACTAAATCCAGGCTCATATTTGCAAGTCATGAATAAATACACTGGTGGAGGGTGAAGAGTTAGGTTCATTCTAGATTGAAGTAAAGAGATTTCTACCCTGGTTCTTGACACTCTCTTCATGGAAGATCCCTAGAAGTCTGATGACAAGTACTGAAGCTCTAGTTGGAGACTGTCAGTTTTAGCTGTACCTGATGAACCACAGGGACATGCAAGACAGCTGGGCAGATTCCCAACTATCAGTCTTAATCGTAGAACTGCACCACAGCACCTTTCAGTGATGAAAATTCATAATGTACAGAAAGGCCTCAGTGGAGACTATCGAGAAGCAGGAAAACAAACTTACTCTTCTCCTTGTTCATCCCAGGCCTGGGCATGGTTATAAAGAAGAAGAAAAAAAAAGTGGAGCCCAAATTTATCATGGGCTCAAAATTTATACCAAACCCCAATTTATTTCAAAAAGGCTCTTTTTGGAGCCAGGAATTTGGAATCTGTTATCAATTCTGTCTTCCTGATGAATAAAGGCTTATTAATTAAATGAAAACATCTGACAAGACTAAAGAGTCTTTAGAAATACTAAGTGTTGGAAGATTTCTACCAGAAAACTAAAATCCTGTGATCTACAAACCAGTCTGTCTCAATTCAAATGACTTAAACCTTCTCTTTTTTAATGTCTTCCTCTGTAAGCTTTTGTTGTCCTGGTGATACTCCCAGGAGGTAACTGTAAATTACTGTTTCCCATCTCAAATTTACTTTCTCAATACCAAAGGAGAGCCAGTCAGTAATGTTACCAGAGTTCAAAAGGACCACTGGCTTAGGGGTCAAAGGATACAGAGTTCCATCATGTCACTATGATACCTTGGAAAAATTCCTTCATTTTTCTGGTGCTTAATATTTTTCTTCTCTGCATAATGAGGAGATTGAACAATATTCTATTAGGTTCCAAGTAAATGTAAAGTTTTTCATCTCTTTTTTGTACTTCTGGCTTGCTAAGTATTTCTCATTTGAAAGATGTAGAAAATAATGGCTACCTGGTTGTCTCACAGTATATTTGGAAAATGTGAATTGCTAAGGGAGGCAGAATCTGTACATATTCTGGGCTAATTATACAAACCAACTATTGTGCTATGCAAATGCACTATGTCAAAGAGCCTGGCCAACAGTAAGTGGAATGTATTCTTTATTTTTTTTAATTTTTTTGAACTCAGGGGCACTCGACCACTAAGCCACATCCCCAGTCCTATTTTTATGTTTTATTTAGAGACAAGGTCTCACTGAGTTGCTTAGAAAGCCTCACTGTTGCTGAGGCTGGCTTTGAACTTCTGATTCTATCTTAGCTTTCCAAAGTGCTGGTATTATAGGCATGCACCACCGCACCCAGCGGAATGTATTCTTTACCCACCATCTTCCTCTACTTTGTAACCTATAATGTTTTCTATTTGATCTTTTTAGATGTAGAGTGTATTTTGACATATATATACATGGAGCATGACTTCCCATTCTTGTGGTTGTACATGATATAGAGTTTCACTGATGTTTGTGTCCAACTCATTCCTCCGTATTTCCAATTCCTATCCCTCAACTTCCTTCTTTTCCCTTTGTCTAATCCACTGTTTCTTTAGAAATAGTTGCCTCTTTATTTTGTTGAGGCTAGAGATGAAACTCGTAGAGACATTTATGGATGTGAAATTCAATCTGTTGAATGTAAAAATACCATGCAAAGAGTAATTATAATGTGGCTGGAAGGTAAAGAGAATTTACATATCAGGGATTACATGATGGGGATGTTCCTTTATAATAGAATTTTAATCCTTTCATTAACATATATTTAGCTTTAGCATATATTAACATCAGATGAGTTCCTTCCCCCATTTCAACAAAACATGGTTTTAAGCTCAAAGGACCCAAAGAAAGAATTTAATGCTATCATTTTGGAAGTAAATAAACAGACTTGACTTGCACTAAGGACCAGTCAGTAGTAGTACTGAGACTTGTGTCCATGCTATTCTATTTAAGCAATCACTAGGAAGAACAGGGGCATAGAGACTTAAGAGGAAGACAAGATTTTAATGATTCACAATTTTGATTTCCTTTGACTCAGTCTTGTTCTAAGCTGAGAAAATAGAGGGAAAACTAGCTGGTTTCCCTCTTCTGTCCTTTAGTTGACTTTTCTAGACATTAAAGGAGGAAGCACCCTTGTTCCTAATACAGCAGCCCTGATTCTAACATTAAGGGGTCCCTAGGGACAGAGCACAACTCCATCACCACCTGACATTTCAGTAAGCCTTAGAGTGCTTCCAACGTTCTAATAACACTCAAATCATGGGGCAATGTCCTGCTTAACATTGCAAAATCTGTCAGTAAACCTCAATGTTGGGGTGAGCCAAAGTCAGCTGAAATATCATTCTTTCCCTGATTTCATTGTGTTACATTTTTAAAAAAATCTGTTAGAGGATGGATCTATATTCCAGGTTGTTTATAAAATAACATAATGTATTTACTAAAATACAATTAGCTAGATCCTTATAGTTGAACTCACAGGCTATTAGAGCATGGATTTATATGACAGACCAGGCAGTTTCTTTAGCAACTTTACTTAACTCTTCTCTTGCAGTCAAAGCACATTTGATAAGACTTAGAGAAATTCTGTACAAGGTGAAACTTTAGGCTGGCTAGAAGGAACATTTTACAAAAGAAGAATATTAATAGCTCAGTTACTGGGGGGAAAAAAAGAGAAAACCATGTCTGGTAAGCTTTGGACAGTGACTGTAATTTTCAGATGACAAGAGGCTGAGATGGCTAATTATTATCCAAAAGAAATTATTAAAATATTAGCTCATGAAGTGTGATTATAGAGAACAAGGCTATACAAAACTGCCTGTTTTTCTACACATTAACACCTGAAATTTACTTTTCTTCATTATCACCACCATTATTTTACTAGAATGATAAGATGACATTATATAACTGGGCTGAGAGAGTCCCTTTCCTTCCAGATGTGGTATGGTACTGTCTTTGTCATGAAGGAATTCTAGAATAACACCAGGTCATTGGCACACATTTCTAGTATGCCCCAAATGGAGTAATGTAATCATTATCTTCAACCTTCACAATTACCAGAATATTAAAATTTTTAGCATTGAGTTTACTCTGGGTCCTGTTCTATAGATGTCTATATTAAAAGATAATTGGACAAGTTTATTAGAATCCTATGGAAAAGAGGTTGGTTTGAAATCCACATATACCTTATGAACTATGATGAAATGAATAAATTATTTCAATTTTTCAACTTTTGAAAAGCTAGTAAAGATAATTTTTTAAATGTGGTAGAATAAAACAAATATTTATTGGGAGATAAGGCCAGTGAAAAGAACATCCACCTCTGGATCAAGAGTCAAAGGTTTAAGTACCCCTTGAACAGATGACTCCTGCTACTTTTCAAAACCATGCTTATTGAAGCATAATTTATATACAGTAGGTGCCCTTCAACTGATGAATAGATAAAGAAAATATGGTGTGTGTATGTTTGTATATACACACACACTCTCTCATATGGAGTATTATTCATCCATAAAGAATGACTTTATGATATTTGCCAGTAAATTGATGGATCTGTAGACTATCATGTTAAGTGAAATAAGCCAGTCCCCAAAAGTCAAAGGTTGTATGTTTTCTCTGATATGTGGAAGACAACCCACAATAAGGGAGCAGGATGAAGGAAAGAATAGAAGTTCAGCAGATTAGACAATGAGGAATGGAGGGAAGCGAGAGATAGGGAAAGAACAGACAGAATGAATCTGACGTAATTTTTCCATATACATATATGAAAACAACACAGTGAATCCCAGTATCATGTTTATCCATACAAATGGAATCCTAACTAGAATAAGATATAGTCTATGCTTGTGTAAACACATCAAAATGGATTGTGCTATCATGTACTACTAAGAACTAATAAATTTTAAGAAAATTTAATTGCCCTTTTAAGTGTATGAGTTTTGATACTGCTACCATTGTATAATCATTACCTCAAGAGATAAAACATTTTCAGCATTCCAAAACATTCTCATCTGTATCTTTCAGTCATGAGAGACTAAAGTAACAATATGCAAGTTTTAGTTCCCACTGATCCAGTTCTGCCTGTATTTGAGCTAATACCAGCAGCTTTGCCTTTTCTGTCCTTCAATTGGCCTCTCCCAGCACTGAAGAGTAAGACACTGTGGTTTCCAGGGCAACAGCCTTTGATTCTAACATTTATATGGGTTCTTACTTTTGATGAGGATGATCTTTCGTTATTCTATAAATTGTGTCTTATTTCAAAAATTTTTGCATAACCCAAGATCAAAAATATTTTCTGCTCTTTATTCTTCTAGAAGTTTTCAGTTTTACATTTAGATCCATTTTGAAGAGCTAATGTTCTTCACATGGTGTGAGGTATGATTTGTGGGTCATTTCTCTAAGTATGGATATCCAATTATGTGCACAAACTGTCTTGAAAAGGCTACACTAACATGCTGGCATATAAAACTGGCTGTTACCTGGGCTTTCAGCTGGTGGTAATGTGGAGTATATCAACTCCTGTTCTTCATGAGAAACCAGATTTATTTGGGGAAATAATATGCAAACTGAGTGAGGCAGGCCTAAAATCTTGTCAGTTTTGAAAATTCAGTTGGAAATATTTTGTATACCTCTTAAAATCCTTGGTTATACAATGGGTCTGACATCATCCCTTCCCAGCCAAGGTAAAGAAAAATGAACCGAAAGCACCCTTGATTAGTGATTCTACTCCCCCCAGCCAAGGCTGTACCAGTTGCTTGCAATTAGCAGAATTCAGCAGAATTATAATGTCTCATCAGTGAGATGATGAGTACAAAGCTCACCACTATCACGTTCTTAATTAAACAAGGATATAAAGAAATGTCACACAGATATCTCAAATGAGCTACTAAGAAGCCAACGCGTAGGTTTTTCTGGCATTTTTGACCTATGATTTGTATATTCTTCTCTGAAAGAAGTTTGAAAGGAAATTGAAACATCTCTTAATTTTTCCACCTTTTCTATCCCATTTCTCTGTTCTTCAAAATCAGTTAGCAAGTTTACAGTTTTAAATAGGTTAATATAGTCTTAAGCTTGTGAAAACGTAAAACTGAAGTCCCTACTAACTCTGGAAAACACATAGATAAGACATGATTGCCTATTTACATCATTCCAAGCATGAAAAATCTCCCACTGTGTGTTCTTTCCCTTTGCCATTCATCCACTACCATTTCCAACCTATTCATTGCTTAAGATCTTATTCAAATCAGATGTTTTCCACAAAGTATTAGACTTACAAAATCTTACAAAAAATTAGACTTACAAAATAAGCAATTATTAGACTTACAAAATCAAGCAGGGGCTGGACATATTTCACATTTAAGTTATGACATCATAATGTCAGATTTCACATTGTGAATCAATTCTAGTGAAATTATCCTAAATATACAGAGAGGGTTTGTGATGTAGGCTCCTCTATAGTTAGTTGCTTTGGGGCCCAAATTTCCAGGTGGGATTTCAGAGGCCCCAGAAGTGAGTTTCTCCTTGTTCTTTTGTCATCTTCCTATGTGAACATAAGCAAGTTACTTAGAATCCTTGGAAAAACAGAAACAACAACATCGTACCAGTAGTCTAGCAACTTCTCAAGATCATTATGTGATAATGTCTATAGAGTGCTTTCTGCTTGTTAGATGGAGAGGGGTTTTATAAAAACAAACCATTTCTGGTATAGTTAAGCAATATCTACTGGAGCAAGGCCATTTTGCCCAACATTTTTCACTAGTTCTCTTATTCTCTGAAGAGCTAAACTATCCAAGACTAGAAGTAACTTTAATGTGTATACAGACCAACCTCAATTAACCAATACATAGCTATAGCCCTCAAGTAACCAGAATTTTTCCAAACTGAGAAGGCCCACATTCTTCTCAATGAACAATGAGTAAAACAATGTTTACTCTATTCCAAGAACCTTCTAAATGTTTTACATGCAATTTTTCAATCATCACAATCACCCTTGACAATATTAATAGTCTCATTTGGTAGATGAGAAAAATGACAGTTATTGAGCATGAGGAAATTAATGAGAACAACTCAGTAACTGCAGATACAGGATACAGACTCAGGCAACCTGACCCAGGGACCAGGATTTTTAACCACTATCCATATCTAAAATGGGAAAGGGGAGAAATTATGAGGACTATGGAAGGAAAAAAATATGTTCCTCTTCACCTTGTGACATAAGCAAAATTTGGCATCAGACTCACAGTTTTAAGGTTGGATAGTTCACACAAATTACAGAAGGGGAGGAAGTAGAGACCATGGCTGTGGTTCTGGAGGAGTTCAGATTCCAGGAAGACTTGGTATAGAGAAAAGAAGTCTAGGTGGAAAGGCAGACATCTTCAGTGGTGACCTGTAAGGTGATGATCATGTGCTTCTCAAAATTCAGCTAACACTGAACTCTTGGCACGATCACGGGATCCGCCATTACTATCACCTCTGACTCACCTTAAGTTTCACTCCGTCTAGTGTTAACTAGGAATTTCATCTGTGTGTTCACAGGTTGTTTCAGACTTACTTGATTTTAAAAAGATGACTGAACTGGTAAAAAGGGTGTCATAAAATTAGAATACTTCTCATTTGGCAAAAGGTCTTTGACAAGATACTTAAATACAGACTCATACTTTTCAGAGGTAGGTAGATAGCTTTGGACTTCAGTGCAACAAAACTGTCATCTTACTAATGAAATATAAAGTCAATCTAATGGAATACACCTGGTTTCATGCTGCAAAGGTTTTTCCCATCAACTTCAATGTTTTTAACAGTTTTGGTTGAGAACATAAAAAGCAAACATGTCTAATTTGCAGACAGCAGGAAACTCCAGGATACCTGAAAACTGAATAACAGAGCCAGAAATATAAGAGTTTAGCAGGCTGGATTCAAATAAACAAGTTGCAACATAAACTCAATCTGTGTGGCACTGCAAATCAGTCAAGAATTGGCCAGAATTTAAAGGCAAATTTCAGCTTAGTATGGAAAGTATCTTTCTAACAATTAATATTATTTTAAAATATTTTAAATACCTTGATAATTAAATAAAATACTATTATAGGAAGTTAGATAATTGGTTGTGTAAATGATCTTTTTTCTAACAGAGTACTGTACTGAATGGGGTTACATAGCTTTTTTAAGAATATAAGAATATGCTATGTATTTTTGGATATTCAGGTATGCCACTGGAAAAATACAGGATATTAGCCTCTTTCTAGTACTATCAGTTTCTTTGAAGAATCAATACAAATAAAAGAAACAGATGATAGCATTTTCAGAACGCATGGTGTCAAAACCTGGAGCATAAGCAATAGCAATTTTGCAATACAATACCAGTGTGGCCTATGGATGGTATTGAAATATGCTCCTTTGCCTACAGACATAGCACTTAACAAAGAGGAGAACATGCAGAAGAACCCAAAAGTCAAAGGGCCTTGGTTTTCCTTTGAGTTTTGTTTAATGTACCTTTCCTTCTATCAACTATGAGGCCCTTAAGTTTTTTTCTTTATAAATTAGTTTCTATTTCTAGAAAAGATTAAAAATGTCAGGGATAAATTAGTTTTTCTGAATCCATTTTATTACTACCAACAATTATTTTTACTATTTATTTTTAACTCAACCCATCTAAATTCTTAAGAGATTTTGTTGTCTTCATTTAAAAGATGTTGCTTTTTCATTTCTTTGTTAGTCAAATTCCACTAGTATTATACGTGTTATGAATAAGTTGTAGCAATATTAGAATTTAGAAAATATTTTAAGATCACTTAAGAGTGTATTCTTGCTAATGTACTAGACCTGATGTTTAAAGAGATACCATAAACATTTACAGATACTAGAACCATGGCTAATAATTACTGTGAATTTTCAAAGACTCTAAAATTATGAAATTATTCTTCAGTGAGCAAAATAAAGTGATTAGGGAGTACACTATAACTGAATTTTAGTAAAATAATTTGTATAATGCCTTCTAACATCTAAGCTGTGGGCATTCAACTTTCAAAATATGAATTACTTTAGGTGATATAAATTTCATAGAACACTTCTACAAAGTCATTTCCATATGCCTTTTGGAATACTCAGAGATACATGAGAATGTAATTTCAAATGACATGAGATTATTAAGCAAAGCAGAAAACTCAAGTAGGAATTTTAAGTAATTAAGTATAAATTTTAGAAAGAAAATACATACCCAACAATATGCTGTCACCCAGAAACTCACTTCATAGGTAAAGACATCCACAGACTAAACGTGAAAGGATGGGAAAAAAACATATCCGTCACATGGTGTGAGTAAACAAACAGGAGTTTCCATCTTCATATCAGATAAAGTGGACTTCAAGCCAAATGTATTCAGAAGAAACAAAGAAGGACATTTCATACTACTTAAGGGAATGATACATAAGGAAGACATAACAATAGGAAATATTTATGCCCCAAACAATAGAGCCTCTATGTATACCAAACAAATCCTTTTCAATTTCAAGAATCAAATAAACCACAACACAATGATACTGGGTGACTTTAACATAGCTCTCTCACTACTGGATAGATCTTCCAAACAAAAGCTAAACAAACTATAGAACTAAATAATACAATCAATAATTTAACTTAACAGAAATATATAGACTATTCATCCATCAGCAACCAAATACACATTATTCTCAGCAGCACAGAGATCCTTTTATAAAATAGACTGTATATGTTATGCCACAAAGCTACTCTTAGCAAATACAAAAAATAGAGATAATACCTTCCATTCTATTAGATCATAATGGAGTAAAATTAGAAATCAAGGATAACACAAAAAATAGAAACTAAGACCTGGAAACTAAATAATATGCTAATGGATGACCAATGGATAGCAGAAGAAATCAGAGATGAAATAAACATGTACTTAGAGGTTAATGAGAATACAATACAACATATCAAAATCTCTTGGACACTATAAAAGGCAGTACTTAGAAAAAAGTTCATTGTAATTAGCTCATTCATTAAAAAGAACAGAAAGTCAACAGATAAATAACCTAACATTACATCTAAAAGCCCTAGAAAAAGAAAAAATCAACACCAAAAGCAGTAGAAGACAGAAAATAATTAGAGCTGAAATCAATGAAATTGAAACAAAAGAAACAACTCAAAAAATCAACAAAGTTGATTCTTTGAAAAAATAAATCAAACTGACAAACCCTTAACCAAGCTAATGAACAGAGAAAACTCAAATTACTAAAATTCACAATGAAAAAGGAAATATCACACAGACAATAATCAGAAGCTATTGTGAAAAATCATACTCTAATAAAATAGAAAATATTGAAGACATTAACAAATTTCTAGAGGCATATGACCTAGTCAAATTAAATCAGGAGGACATAGAATACTTATACATATCAATTTCAAGTAATGAAATTGAAGATGCCATTGAAAGCCTATCAACAAAGAAAAGTACAGGACCAGACAGATTTTTAGCCAAGTTCTACCAGACCTTCAGAGAAGAATTAACACCAATATTCCTCAAATTATTTCATTAAATAGATAAGGAGGGAACCCTTCTAAAGTCACTCTATGAAGATAGTATCACCCTGATACCAAAACCAGACAAAGACACATCAAGGAAAGAAAATTTCAGATTTTTATCCCTGATAAACATAGATGCAATAATTCTTGATACTGGCAAATGGCATATGAAAACATATTAGACAATGAATGTATCATGATCAAGTGGGGTTCATCCCAGAGATGCAAGGTTGGTTCAACATACAGAAATCAATAAACATAATTCATCACATCAACAGGCTTAAAGACAAGAATCATGTGATTATTGCAATAGATGCAGAAAAAGCATTTGACAAAATACAGCATACAGTTCAAAAAACTAGGGATAGTAGGAACATACCTCAACATTGTAAAAGCTATATATGCTAAACCCAAGGTCGACATCATTCTAAATGGAGAAAAATTGAAAGCATTCCCTCTAAAAACAGGAGTAAGACAGGGATACCCTCTTTCACCATTTCTATTCAATACTGTCCTGGAAACCCTAGTCAGAGCAATTAGAAGAAAGAAATTAAAGGGATACGAATGGGAAGAACTCAAAACTATCCCTATTTACCAACAACATGATTCTATATTTAGAAGCCCCCCAAAACCCCACTAGAGCTGGGTGCAGTGGCCCATGCCTATAATCCTAGCAACTCAGGAGGCTGAGGCAGGAGGATCGCAAGTTCAAAGCCAGCATCAGCAACAGTGAGGTGCTAAGCAACTCAGCAAGACCCCGTCTCTAAATAAAAAATAGAGCTGGGGATGTTTCTCAATGATTGAGTGCCTGAGTTGAATCCCTGGTATACTCTCCCTCCAAAAAAAACCCAAAAAAACTGCACTAGAAATCTTCTAGAACTTATAAATGAATTCAGCAAAGTAGAGGATATAAAATTAACACCCATAAATCAATTGCGTTCCTATACATCAGTGACGAATCAACTGAAAGAGAAATTAGGAAAATGATCCCATTCACAATAGCCTCAAAAAATATTTGGGAATCAACCTAACAAAAGATGTGAAAGAACTCAATAATGAAAACTAAAGAACTCTAGAGAAATTGAAGAAGATCTTAAAAGATGGAAATATCTCCCATGTTTTTGGATACACTGAATTAATATTCTCAAAATGGTCATACTACCAAAAGTGTTATGTCCATACTAAGGTTTAACACAGTCCCTACTAAGGTTCCAATGACATTCTTCATAGAAATAGAAAAAGCAGTCAAGAAATCCATTTGGAAAAAGAAGAGGCCCAGTATATCCTAAGCAATCCTTGGTGAGAAAAGAGGAGGCATCATAATACAAGATCATAAATTATAGTACAAAGCTACAGTAAAAAAAAAAAATAATAATAATAGCTTGGTATTGGCATCAAAAGAGATATGAAGACCAATGGTACAGAATAGAAGACACAGAGACATATTTACATAAATACAGCTATCTCATACTAGACAAAAATGCCATAAGCATATATTGGAGAAAAGTTAATTCTTCAACAAATGGTGCTGGGAAAACTGGAAATCCATATGTACCAAAATGAAATTAGACCCCTAATTCTCACCCTGCCCCAAAAATCAACTCAAAGTGGATCAAGAAACTAAAGCATTAGACCAGAAATCCTGTGCCTGCTGGAAGAAAATGTAGACCCAAATCTCCATCATGTTGGCTTAGGAACCAAATTCCTCAACAAGACTCCTAAAGCGCAAGAGGTAACATCAAGAAACAATAAATGGGATAGTATCAAACTAAAAAGCTTCTTCACAAAAAAGGAATCAATCAAGTTCATGAAGAGCGAGCCTACAGAATGGGAGAAAATCTTTACAACATGCACCACAGATAGAGCATTAATCTCTAAGATATATAAAGAAAAAAAAAGTTAACACCAAAAAATGAACAAAAAACCCCAAATAACCCAATCAATAAATATTGGCAGCGATGGAGAGAAAAAGGTACGCTCAAACATTGTAGGTGGGACTGCAAATTGGAATGGAGTCTTTCCCAAGGGCTGAGCACAGATCTTTGTTCTCAGTATCTTTTATATAGTACTGACCTATGGATTTCAAGACTTTCTCATGCAAGTAGCCTTGATTTCTCCTCCTTTCTCCAGGCAGCTCTGGTTCCTGCTACAGCTGCTGAACAATCATGATTACAGAAGCAGAAATTAAAAGGTTGCAGCTACTAACAGACATAAAATGAGATATCGCAGGATGGAACTGCCACTTTACCAAGAGCAAATGGTCACAGTCACCTCCTCACTTTGCGAAGGTCTGTCCAACCCAGTTTTAAAAATCCTTTAGCTCTCTTTTCCTCTCCATTCTCAAAGTACATCAGGCTAAAAGCTACCAGCAATATCCATGCCAACAACTGAATGCTTTGCTGTCCTGAAATTTCCTCTATCAGATTAGTTAGTCCCTTGTTTTAAAATGAACCCTCACAGAGTCTCAGGGCACCAGCAAATGTAATCAAGTTCTCGGTACCGATTATGTTTCAATTAGCTTCATTTGGTGTTGTAACCACACCATCCAACAAGAACAACTTAGGGATGATAACTTCATCTAGATCTCATGAATTCAGAGGTCTGAGTCCACAGAGGGCCAAAATCATGGCTTTGGGCCCAACGTGAGGCAGCACATCCTGGAGCAAGGGTGCTGCAAGGGAGCAGAAAGAGGGGAAGGAGACACAGGGAAGAAGGACCCTTTCAGGGCAGTACTCCAGTGACCCACCTCCTCCAGTCAGGTTCCACCGGCCTACAGTTTACTCCCAGTTAGTCCACTGAAACAGGGAGGGTCTGAATCAGTACAGCTTTCACAATCCAGTCATTTTACCTTCGAATATTCCTGCATTAACACAGCAGCTTTTGCAGAACACATCATTTTTAAACCATACCTGGCTACAAGCCTATCCGCTTGGGACAATGAGGCAGGGGGAATCACATGTTCAAGCGCAGATTAGCAAGAACTTGTCTCACAATAAACAGTCTGGGGATGTACCTCAGTGGCAGGGCACTTGCTTAAATTGTGCAAGGCTCTGGGTTGATAGGTCCAGTTGGGGGAGTGAGAGGACGAGGAGGAGGAAGGAGGGGGAGGAAGAAGAAAAGAGGGAAGGAGGGAAAGAGGAAAGAAGGGAGGGCAGGCATTCTTTTTTAAATTTGTTCTAATTTGTTATACATGACAGCAGAATGCATTTCAATTCATAGTACACATATGAAGCACAATTTTTCATTTCTCTAGGAATGAGTTTCACATTTTCTGCTACTCTATCATGTGAGGAAACAGTACCAAAACAGTACTTTAGCTGTGAACTTGCAGTCTACAAAACTGTGACCAGTTAATTTGATAATAAATTACTCATTCTAAGGTATTTGATTACAGTAGCATGAAGGGACCTAGTCATCGGAGAACGTCTCCACTTCT